>JAEOAD010000013.1:4605000-5130000 GCA_036365145.1 Orientallactaga sibirica
TTCCTGCCACTTCTTGTCCTAGCCGAAGTCTTGATGGACAGCTCTTCAGCCTGAACAGGCTAAGCCCTGACCCTTGGCTAGGGCACTGTTTAGTGGTCCTGTTGAGTTTTTCAGCGCCCCCAAAAGCCCTTTGGGGGCTGAGAAGGGGTGAATCAGGTTTGAGGATTTCTGAGAGAGGATCTGGTCGGTCTCAGCTGCTGCTGCTCAGAGGCAGCTCTGGGTCCCATCTGCCACCGCAGGACAGTTTTTAACGACTAAGTGACAGCCCCTTTTTTCCTCCCATTTCTCTAAATGGATCGGATTTGTAGGAGGTCTGTTCCACTGACCCAACAGGACCGGGAATGAGAAGGACACGGCAGGGAAGTGCTCAGAGACGCCCCAATTGGGATTTGGAGACAAAGTGGGGGCAGTGAGGCCAGAGGCAACAGGTGAAGCTGTGCACACCCAAGGACTAGTGGGTGCCAAGCCTGTACTGACACATTCCTTTGGACACCTCCTGGCTGCGCAACCACACTTGTATGCACATGCTGCAGTTGTACAGGGGGACACGTGGCCTGGAGGCCTCTGCACACTCATGAACACAGCCCCCCCCCATGTGATCACTGTCCACTACTGCTGGCAGTGCATGCAGCCATCTCTACCCCTCCGACCACAAGAGCAGCCCAGCTTGCTACTGGAAGCAGATGCCTTTCCAACCGCAAAGTCCATCCGAGTGGTCTTTCCTGTGCCCCCACAGCTCCACTCAGGGCACCACTGGACATTATCCCATGGCATGAGCCATGTGGCTGGACCTCTGTCCCCAGCTGAGGGTGGCATGCTATAATTGGGGAAATGGGGCAGAGACAAACTGATCCAGAGTCAGGCAGCCTGTGCCAGGTTTAACAGCCACGGTTGTGATGTGCACCCTATGGAATACAAGAGACAGATCCCAGTGGCAGCCACAGAACCTACTTATGGATGGTGCCAGGACTTTGCCAATTGGCTTGAGGGTGTAAAATGCCAAGGTGTGTGGCACCCCTTCTTTGAGGAGCTTAGATAAAGATATAGAGCCCCCCACTCCCCCATTATACTAGCATACTAGCATACCTGTAAAGTCCATCAGGTCCCCACGAGGTTGGCTTTGACCTGGCAGAGAACATTGTCTCTTTAATTACTCTGAGCTTGTTGGCCTGTAATTCTGCCCAGCAACAAGAAACAGAAGCAGCTGACCCTGGAAGGATGTTGGCAATTGGGCCTGCAGTTACTGTATTTGTTTCTAAGGGATGAGGCATCGTTCTTCAGGGCTGGGCCCTGGACAGCATGGCATAGCCATTCCAACCCGGCTGTAACATCAGAGATCAGAGCCCCACCCCCCACCACTGGTGATCCAGGCCGGCAGGGTCTTGGCAAATATGCAGCCGTCCTCATCCTGGCTCCCAGCTCGGAGTGGGAGGAGCCACTCCCCAATACCCTGCCACGTTTCCTCTAGGGCCATGCTGGTTCTTGTGGGTGTCCCTCCCAGGTCATAGCAGGACTCTGCAGAGTGGGGCCAGCTGGCTAGGAGGACCCTGCCCCGTGGTGACCCTCGGTAAATTGTCCCAGCCTCATTCTGTTGCAGTTCCCTTCTCGTTGCTGGGACAAAGCACCAGATCAAAAGCAGCTGATGGGAGGAAAGGGTTTATTGTGGCTGACAGTGTGGAGGGGAAGCTTCGGGGAACACATGGCGTGAGCAGAGGCTGGACCTTTCCACCTCTGCTACAGCAGGTGGAAACAGCAAGAGAGTGAGACAAACACTGGCAAAAGGGGAGCTGGACTAAAACACCCCAAAGCCTGCCCCCAGAAACACACATCCTTCAGCAAGGCTCCACCTTCCAAAGTGAAATCACCTGGGGCCTAAGCGTGCAGAACATGTAAGTTTGTGGGAGCATCTGATCCAAGCCACCACACAGTTAGTGCACACGCAAGGCGCCAGCGGTTCTGTGCTGGATTTTCATTTTCCATTGGACATCCTGGACCTTTAGCAGGAGTGGTTTGGAGGGTCACTTTACTACAGCCACAGCTTGCCTCAGCAGGGGCTGGGAGCTACACAACCAGCCTGTGGATAACAGCCAGGCCCACAGCAAGATCCTGAAAGAATCCAATAAGGAGGAAGGAACAGCTTCCTACGGCAGCTCTCTGGGGTGGGTTTCACTCATCTTTGAATCATGGGCACAGCATATTTCTGGACTCCCCAGGAGCTTCCATGGTGTGCACGTGGGCACAGTAAGATGCACAAACTGTTGGCGAGTCATGTGACCGTGTCAGCACGCCAGTCAGTGGGTTGGTGGTCCAGGGGACAAACAGGAGGGAGCACTCCAAGAGGCAGGGCCATGGCTTTTCTGTGAGCTCGGGGCCCCACCTGCTACGATTGGCATTTGTGGGGCATGCTACATCTCCAGCCACCCTTGGCTATGGCCTACAGAGTTTCCAGCAAGTTCTCTGACAGAATAGCTTCAGGACAGTCCAGCCTCCACCCGTGTCCCTGGGGTGGGTGATTCTCAGAATCTAAACACAGCCTTGCCCTCTTTGGCTCATATTCCACAACCTTAACTTCCCACCCAGTCAGTTCTTGTCCATCCCCTTCTGGCTGGGTGCACGGGGGCGGGGGGTTGTTTTTGCAGGCTCCCTGATGGGGAAGTGACATCATGTGGTGTCTTCAGTCCCAGGGATGGGGGCAGGGGCTCTGCGGTTGCGTGTGCTTTGAATTAAGCCAATGCTTGTGCATTCCAGTAGCAGGCATCTGGTGCGAATTCATCAGCCAGGGGATCGCCCTTGATCCCAGACCCAGATGTGTTAATAGCGGAAGGCAGAGATGAACAGGCTAAATTTGAGCTGCTAGGAGGGGGCGGTGGGGAGCCATGGTTAGAGGGCACCAAGCAGTTAAAACAGGAATTTTTATGAAGCATCTTCCTCCTGCTTGCTGTGTCCAGACTCTTGGGTGGGTGGGTGGGTGGGTGGGCAGAGCAGCCACCCATGGCGCATGGGTAGGACATGGCCGGTCCTATCCTGGAGCCAGATCCCAGCTCAGTACACAATAACTGTCCAGGCAAGATGTGTCCATGGCTGGCTTCTTTGTAGTTCTGGGATTCTTTGCATCTTTGTACTTCCCCATGTCCTTCAGATAGCCTGGGACTCAGGAGTGGCTGTCTCGCCTGTGACCTGGTCTCCTTTCCTGGAGGTCATTTCAAAGGTCACACTGGTGCAGCCTGATTCCAGAGAACTCTGTCACCTCCTTCCCTGTTCCCCACTGCAATGTAGTCTGTGTCCCTGGTTCCCTGCCTACCTGCCTGCTGCTCCTCCAAGGCTAGGGCTACTGCAAGACCACCCTATGCCCCCATCTCCTTCCACCGCTCCTGCTGGGCAGTAGATGAGACAGGCGTGTGCTGCCTGGAGCAGGTCAGCAGTGAGATCCTTCCTCAGGGAAGGCGCGTGCTTCCAAAGCTGCCTTCTGTCTGGGGGATGCTTTGAAGATTTCATAGGTCTAGTTTTTCTTTGCCTTTGTTTGAGAAAGAGAGAGAATGGGCACACCAGGGCCTCGTGCCACTGCAAATTCATGTGCCACCTTGTGCATCTGGCTTATGTGGGTCCTGGGGAATCAAACCTGGGTCCTTAGGCTTCATAGGCAAACACCTTAACCACTAAGCCATCTTGACCTTTCTTGAGCTTCCTTTTCTGTCTGTCACATCATCTCTGGTTTTGCAAAGTGATGAATGGGCTTTCTCCCAGAGTTCAGAGAGACCTGGAAGAACCTGCCGTCTGGTCCCCATGGCCAGACAGAAGCAGCAGTGGAGGGTCTGGCCACCTTTGCACCTTCCCTCCCCATTCTCTACAAGTATGTGTGTGGCCTCCCTCTGCTAACTTTCTAGCCTGCACCCCACAAGTCTACCCTGAACCCATAATAAAACCTTCTCTTGCTGAGAACGGTGGCACACGCCTTTAATCCCAGCACTCGGGAGGCAGAGGTAGGAGGATCGCCATGAGTTCAAGGCCACCCTGAGACTACATAGTGAATTCCAGGTCAGCCTGAGCTACAGTGAGACCCTACCTTGAAAAACCAAAAACAACAACAACAACAAAAAAAAAAACCTTCTCTTGCCAAGAATGGTGGCACACGCCTTTAATCCCAGCACTTGGGAGGCAGAGGTAGGAGGATCGACATGAGCTCAAGGCTACCTTGAGACTGCATAGTGAATTCCAGGTCAGCCTTAGCTAGAGTGAAACCCTACCTCAAAATAAATAAATAAATAAATAAATAAATAAATAAAAACTCTATTCTAACAATTTCAGAAAGGAAAATATAATCTATATCCCCAAAGCAGTGAGCGTACAGTGAGCTGCTCCCATCCAGGCCCTGGAAGCCCACTGAGCTGCTCACAGGACCAAGTCCCTCTGGACCCAAGCAGCACAACGCCCATCTCCAGGTCCCTGCCCACAGGAGTAACTTCCCCTGTTCTCTCTGCCAGGTAGTGCTGGCCCTCAGCACACACGCCTCATCCTCACCACCTATGGCACCTGTGGCTCGTGTGCAGAGTGACAGAATACTAGTGGTCACCGGGCACCACTGTCATTTGCAGGGCAAAACTTTTACAGTTAGATATGCAATCAAGGAAGCTGCAGACCACAGCTGCCAATGGGTGAGCAGGTCTTGGCCCCTGCCAGTCCTTTCACATACAGATGTAGACCCACAGGAAACTCCTATGGGCACTTTAGTCAGGCAGTGATGCTGGGACCTCAGTGCACAGGATCAACGTGACCTTCTAGTTGTTTGAGTGTGGTATTTATTGAGTACATTCACGTGTTCACATTGCGCAGTGTCATGGATCCGAGAGGCAGGGCCAGAAAGTCCCCGAGGCGGACAGACAGAGGGAGACTGCTCCTTTGGGACTCATTGCTCCCTCTGTACTTTGCTAAATAACAATGCTTCCTGCAGAGCAAATGTACAGCAGTGTTAACCTGATGCTCGCTCATCCATTTGCCTAAATACCTCCTGTACACAGGTTATGCAGGCGTTAGAGGGACAGAGGAGGGGCAGGAGAGATGGTTCAGTAGTTAAAGGGACTTGCTTCCAAACCCTGATGGCCCGGATTCGATTCTCCAGTACCCATGTGTTGCAATCAGGTTCTCATTGCTGCCAGAAAACATTTGACCAAGAGCAGCTTGAGGGAAGAAAGGTTTATTTTGGCTTACAGACTCGAAGGGGAAGCTCCATGGTGGCAGGGGAAAACGATGGCATGAGCACAGGGTGGACATCACCTCCTGGCCAACATGGGGTGGACAACAGCAACAGGAGACTATGCCAAATGCTGGCAAGGGGAAAATGGCTATAATACCCATAAGCCCACCCCCAACAATACAGGCGGCATTAATTCCCAAATCTCCATCAGCTGGGGACACCTGAATCAAACCAACACACCATGTAAAGCCAGACGAGACACATGCACCTGGAGTTCCCATACTTTCATGTATTTATCAAATAACTTTTTTAGGGCTGGAAGGATGGCTTAGTGGTTAAGGCACTTGCCTGCAAAGCCAAAGGACCCAGGTTCGATTCTGTAGGACCCACATAAGCCAGATGCACAAGGTGGCACATTTGTCTGGAGATCCTTTGCAGTGGCTAGAGGCCCTGGTGTGCCCTATCTCTCTGACTCTCTCAAATAAATAAAAACTTTAAAAAAATTTTTTTAAATAACTTTTTTTAAAAGGGCTGGAGAGATGGTTCAGTGGTTAAGGCACTTGCCTGCAAAGCCTAATGAGGATGCACAAAGTGGCACATGTATCTGGAAGTTGTTTAACCTGCTGATTGCCCTGGCATACCCATTCTCTGTCTCTCTTTTCTCCATCTCTCTCTGCTTGCAAATAAATAAAACATATTTTTAAAACAAGAAGATTGGAGGCTAAGCATCACCCCAGCAGGAGGCTGTTAGGATCTCGGCCCAGTTCCTTGTGACAGATGTTTGCTGAGCCCCAGCTTTTCTACAGCACATCGCCTGTGCGTGATGGGGCCTCTCAGGTCCCCGAGCAGACAGGTGCACAGGTGTTTAAGGCAGACTGGATGGGAGATGGGCATATCACGCACTGCTGGAGGAGGATAGGAGATTTATCAGTGGACTCCTGCGGGAAGAATAGAAGTTCTCCAAGCAGGGAACAGGAGGGACTGAAGTTCTGGGCAGAAGGGTCTTCAGAAGTGTGGCTGTGCTTGGGTGTGTTGGGCGCATAGACTAGCATGGATTGTGGTGGGGGAGGGGTCCGGGGAAGAACTGGGGTGGAGGTTGTTGATAACTGCCCAGGTTGGTGCTGACTTGCAAAGAGGCTCATATTTTTAGGCAAAGGCGCTTCACAGGAAATGGTTAGGAAGGGGGGCTGGGGAGTAAAGCTGAACCCTCTGTTCTGTGGTAGCCTGCCAGGTAGCCTTTACCAGATGCAGCTCCTCAGAGTGAGGCCGGCCTTGGGCTGGGAAACAGGAACCTGCGGCCAGGCCAGCTGTGACTCAGCTACAGAGAAGGAGAAAGTCGAATGGGGCCTGGGCCTGGGCCTGGGTGGGGCCACAGCCTGTGGTGTGGGACTCCAGAGCCTGGCGGGGAGATCTAGAGCACATTTCTGGGGTCTGAGAGAGCAGATGGGGCTCCCACGTGCCTGGACCTCCCTGCTCTGTGGGAAACAGCCCTGGCCAGGAGTCTCCAAGAGACTTGAGCTGACCACTGGGGCGAGGGAGGGAGGGGGAGGCTCCTGGGCCAGGCCCCGTTGGCCCCTTTTCTCTGTGTGCATAGTTACAGAACACTCATCCAGCCGCCGCTGCCCCTCTGCCTTTTGCAGGGAAAAACTTTTAAAGCCATTTAAACAGGCCCTGCCCCAGCAAATAACCGTGAACTGAAGAAAAGAAGGGGCATGAGGGCTGGAGAGATGGGTTAGCAGTTAAAGTGTTTTAGTCAGGCAGTGATGCTGGGACCTCAGTGCACAGGATCAACGTGACCTTCTAGTTGTTTGATTGTGGTATTTATTGAGTACATTCACGTGTTCACATTGGCGCAGTGTCATGGATCCAAGAGGCAGGGCCAGAAAGTCCCTGGTGGGCGGACAGACAGAGGGAGACTGCTCCTTTGGGACTCATTGCTCCCTCTGTACTTTGCTAAATAACAATGCTTCCTGCAGAGCAAATGTACAGCAGTGTTAACCTGATGCTCGCTCATCCATTTGCCTAAATACCTCCTGTACACAGGTTATGCAGGCGTGCTAGAGGGACAGAGGAGGGGCAGGAGAGATGGTTCAGTAGTTAAAGGGACTTGCTTCCAAACCCTGATGGCCCGGATTCGATTCTCCAGTACCCATGTGTTGCAGTCAGGTTCTCATTGCTGCCAGAAAACACTTGACCAAGAGCAGCTTGAGGGAAGAAAGGTTTATTTTGGCTTACAGACTCGAAGGGGAAGCTCCATGGTGGCAGGGGAAAACGATGGCATGAGCACAGGGTGGACATCACCTCCTGGCCAACATGGGGTGGACAACAGCAACAGGAGACTATGCCAAATGCTGGCAGGGGAAAATGGCTATAATACCCATAAGCCCACCCCAACAATACAGGCGGCATTAATTCCCAAATCTCCATCAGCTGGGGACACCTGAATCAAACCAACACACCATGTAAAGCCAGACGAGACACATGCACCTGGAGTTCCCATACTTTCATGTATTTATCAAATAACTTTTTAGGGCTGGAAGGATGGCTTAGTGGTTAAGGCACTTGCCTGCAAAGCCAAAGGACCCAGGTTCGATTCTGTAGGACCCACATAAGCCAGATGCACAAGGTGGCACATTTGTCTGGAGATCCTTTGCAGTGGCTAGAGGCCCTGGTGTGCCCTATCTCTCTGACTCTCTCAAATAAATAAAAACTTTAAAAAATTTTTTAAATAACTTTTTTAAAAAGGGCTGGAGAGATGGTTCAGTGGTTAAGGCACTTGCCTGCAAAGCCTAATGAGGATGCACAAAGTGGCACATGTATCTGGAAGTTGTTTGACCTGCTGATTGCCCTGGCATACCCATTCTCTGTCTCTCTTTTTCTCCATCTCTCTCTGCTTGCAAATAAATAAAACATATTTTTAAAACAAGAAGATTGGAGGCTAAGCATCACCCCAGCAGGAGGCTGTTAGGATCTCGGCCCAGTTCCTTGTGACAGATGTTTGCTGAGCCCCAGCTTTTCTACAGCACATCGCCTGTGCGTGATGGGGCCTCTCAGGTCCCCGAGCAGACAGGTGCACAGGTGTTTAAGGCAGACTGGATGGGAGATGGGCATATCACGCACTGCTGGAGGAGGATAGGAGATTTATCAGTGGACTCCTGCGGGAAGAATAGAAGTTCTCCAAGCAGGGAACAGGAGGGACTGAAGTTCTGGGCAGAAGGGTCTTCAGAAGTGTGGCTGTGCTTGGGTGTGTTGGGCGCATAGACTAGCATGGATTGTGGTGGGGGAGGGGTCCGGGGAAGAACTGGGGTGGAGGTTGTTGATAACTGCCCAGGTTGGTGCTGACTTGCAAAGAGGCTCATATTTTAGGCAAAGGCGCTTCACAGGAAATGGTTAGGAAGGGGGGCTGGGGAGTAAAGCTGAACCCTCTGTTCTGTGGTAGCCTGCCAGGTAGCCTTTACCAGATGCAGCTCCTCAGAGTGAGGCCGGCCTTGGGCTGGGAAACAGGAACCTGCGGCCAGGCCAGCTGTGACTCAGCTACAGAGAAGGAGAAAGTCGAATGGGGCCTGGGCCTGGGCCTGGGTGGGGCCACAGCCTGTGGTGTGGGACTCCAGAGCCTGGCGGGGAGATCTAGAGCACATTTCTGGGGTCTGAGAGAGCAGATGGGGCTCCCACGTGCCTGGACCTCCCTGCTCTGTGGGAAACAGCCCTGGCCAGGAGTCTCCAAGAGACTTGAGCTGACCACTGGGGCGAGGGAGGGAGGGGGAGGCTCCTGGGCCAGGCCCCGTTGGCCCCTTTTCTCTGTGTGCATAGTTACAGAACACTCATCCAGCCGCCGCTGCCCCTCTGCCTTTTGCAGGGAAAAACTTTTAAAGCCATTTAAACAGGCCCTGCCCCAGCAAATAACCGTGAATTGAAGAAAAGAAGGGGCATGAGGGCTGGAGAGATGGGTTAGCAGTTAAAGTGTTTGCCTGTGAAGCCTAGGGATCCAGGTTCGATTCTCCAGGTCCCATATGAGCCAGATGCACAAGGTGGCACATGCATCTGGAGTTTGTTTGGAGTGGCTAGAGGCCCTGGTATGCCCATTCTTTCTCTCTAATAAATAAATAAAAATAAATAAATATTTTTTTAAAAAAGGGAGCCAGGTGGGGTGGTGCACGCCTTTAATCTCAGCACTCGGGAGGCAGAGGTAGGAGGATCACCATGAGTTCAAGGCCATTCTGAGACTACATAGTGAATTCCAGGTCAGCCTGGGCTAGAGTGGAACCCTAACTTGAAAAACCAAATAAATAAATAAATAAATAAATAAATAAATAAATAAATAAATAAATAATGGGCATGACCCCAGGCTCCCTGACCCAACTTCTCCCTCAACTCTGTCTTCTAGTTGTAGTCTAAGGTTCTCTTCTTCCTGCTTGATCTCCTTCCTAACCCCATCTGTGCGCTGCATAATATGACCTCGCCTCTGCCTCTCATGTATATATTTACTATGAAAAATGCGCTGTAGGGCCAGCATGGTGGCACACTCCTTTAATCCCGGCACTTGGGAGGCAGAGGTAGGAGGATCACAGTGAGTTTGAGGCCACCCTGATACCACATAGTGAATTCCAGGTCAGCCTGGGCTAGAGTGAAACCCTACCCCGAAAAACCAAAAAATATATAAAGAATGCCCTGTAGGACATTTGGCAGGGAAACTTTGTTTTTCAATGCTAGGGATGGAACTCAGGACCTCTTGAATGCTAGGCAAACACTGTCTCTGAACTGCCTGCCAGTGCCCAATGTTATAGGCCTTTGAGATGTAAGACCTTCAAATCTAAATAAGCTGGGCTCCATCAAGGTGGAGAACTACCGATGTGTTCCTAGCCACATAACCTTTTTTTTTTTTTTTTTTTTGTATAGTGGGGAAAATAAGTGTATTTAGAATTAACCAGCTGGTTCCAGTTTAGATCCCAATTTTGTTGGCAACATCCAAAGCATCATAATGGGGAGCCAGCCAAACATACGCCTTCTTCTCTCCATCAGACCTGGTGACTCTGGCCACATCAGCGTCACAGAGTTTCTTCACAGCCTGTCTGATCTGGTGCTTGTTGGCCTTGACGTCCACAGGGAACACCAGGGTGGTGTCGTCTCCTGTCCTCTTCATGGCCGGCTCAGTGGTCAGGGGAACTGGATGGTGGCGCAGCGGTCAAGCCTGGTTCTCCTGGGGGCGCTCTGCCCAGGGTACTCAGGTTGCCTGCAGAGGCGCAGGGTCTTGGGTCGCTGGAGGTGGATGACATACGGATCTTCTTTTTGTGGCTGTGGACGCCTTGCAGCATGGCCTTCTTGGCTTTCAGAGACTTTGCTGTGGCTCCAGCTTTGAGAGGGGCTGGAGCTTCCTTCTTTGCTTTTGACACCATCTTGGCAAAAAAACCCACATAGCCTTTTTTTTCTTTTAATATTTTATTTATTTACTTATTTATTTGAGAGAGAGAGGAAGAGGCAGATAAAAGAGAATGGGCTGGCATGGTGGCATACACCTTTAATCCCAGCACTCGGGAGGCAGAGGTAGGAGGATTGCTGAGAGTTCAAGACCACCCTGAGACTACATAGTGAATTCCAGGTCAGCCTGAGCTAGAGTGAAACCTTACCTCAAAAAACCAAAAAAAGAAAAAGAAAAAGAAAAAGAAAAAAGAAAGAAAGAAAGAAAGAAAGAAAGAAAGAAAGAAAGAATGAATGAATGAATCTGCACTGCAGGGCCTCTAGCCACTGCAAATGAACTCCAGATGCATGTGCCCCCTTGTATATCTGGCTTACATGGGTACTGGGGAATCGAACCAGGGTCCTTAGGCTTTGCAGGCAAATGCCTTAACGGCTAAGCCATTTCCCCACCCCCCACATAGCCTTTTTGTGGATAGGCTGAGGCAGTGGGAGTGCCCATATCCCTGTGTGCAGGAGTGCAGGCCAGGCTGTTGGGTAGCTGTTTCCCCAGGCACCAGAAAGTAGGCATACTAGAGTGAGAAGGGCCTTTGGCACTCATGTGGAAGGAACAGCCCCACAGGCACGCCTTGGTGCTGCAGAGCTGTCCGGGTGAGAGACCCCCAGCTCCTGGCTTGAGCACTGCTAACCAAGGATTCTTGCTAAGAACCCCAGCTTGGCAAGCCAGGCTCTCCTGGCTCAGACCCAGCTGGCGTCCTCTGGCCCCTCAGGTTACAGCAGATGGGGCATGGACCCACACATCCCACTCCCACCTTGGCCCGAGCCTGGATCTTGCCACGGACTCCCCTCACCTCTTGTTTTTGTTTTGCAGTGATCAGGGCCAAGGCGGTGAGTGAGAAGGAGGTGGACTCTGGGAACGACATCTACGGCAACCCCATCAAGAGGATTCAGTATGAGATCAAACAGATCAAGGTAACCTGCCTCCGGGCCTCGTCATCGTCATCGAGGGAGCAGAGGGCCTCAGGTGCAACTCCACCAGGCCACCTGTGGGCCTGAAAGTGACACAGTCAGCTCATAAACAGGCCTCGTTCTTCCTAACCTGCGAGTGCCTGAGAAGCTGGGCAGAAATCCTATGTTCCCAGCCATTTCAGTGACTCCGGAAACATACCTTGATTTTGCTGGTGATAAATTGGCAGTACGGCCTTCTTACAAGTTACCAAGGTCACCCTGGCATTGTGGGGTGGACTCTGAGCCTGTCTGGGGTGAGCTGTGTATAGGGTTCAGCAGCTGAAAAGATGTGGTCTTGGCCTCTGGGAGCCCACGCGACAGGTGCATTCTGCAGGTACGGCCCAGTCTTGTGTGGTGTGCTGTAGGTAGAGAGGAGGAGACATGGAGGAGGTCAAGTTCAACGAGCAGACTTCTGACTGTGGTAGGCCACTTACTGAGGAGATACACCCTCTGGACAGGGTCATGGGTCAGAGGAGCTGTAGACCGTGGGTTCGGCGGTGTCTGGTTTTGGAGCCTTGTTTGTGTCCAGGGGACAGATGGGAAGAAACCCACATTTGAGGGAGCAAGGGCAGGCCTCAGCAACGGGGCAAAGGCTGCTGCTATGGTGGTCGACATTACCTTGCTGTGCGAGGGAGGAAAACTGGCTGTTGGTGGAAATAGCTTTGTAACCTGTCCATACTTGATTACCAAAAAAAAGAAAAGGAAAAAAAAAGAAAAAAAAAGGTCCTAAAGAAATAAAGTTAGCACTTGTGAGGCAGAGGTAGGATCGCCAAGGGTTCAAGGTCACCCTGAGACTACATGGTGAATTCCAGGTCAGTCTGAACTAGAGTAAGACCCTACCTCAGAAAAACCAAAAAAAAAAGAAAAGAAATAAAGTTATCGGAAGGCCAGGGGGGATGCGTCCCTGTCACGTGTCACCTAGTCTCTCAGTGCTGAAGTCTCTTTAGGAAGTGGGGATGAAAGGGACCTCTCATGAGTTCATCACTATGTGACGTCCTACAGGTACCTCTCTGATCCCTTGGCAGACGACGTCATTCAGTGCACGTGTCTAGGTTGTCATTCTTGTGGCCTTTCTTTCCACAGGTTTGCAGCGAGCCCCCCTCATTCAGCTGGTTTGCAGCGAGCCCCCCTCACTCAGCTGGTTTGCAGTGAGCCCCCCTCACTCAGCTGGTTTGCAATGAGCCCCTCTCACTCAGCTGGTTTGCAGCGAGCCCCCCTCACTCAGCTGGTTTGCAGCGAGCCCCCTCACTCAGCTGGTTTGCAATGAGCCCCTCTCACTCAGCTGGTTTGCAGCGAGCTCCCCTCATTCAGCTGGTTTGCAGCAAGCCCCCCTCATTCAGCTGGTTTGCAGTGAGCCCCCCTCACTCAGCTGGTTTGCAGTGAGCCCCTCTCACTCAGCTGGCTTGCAGTGAGCCCCCTCAGCTGGTTTGCAGCGAGCCCCCCTCACTCAGCTGGTTTGCAGCGAGCCTCCCCACTCAGCTGGTTTGCAGCAAGCCCCCTCACTCAGCTGGCTTGCAGCGAGCCCCCCTCACTCAGCTGGTTTGCAATGAGCCCCTCTCACTCAGCTGGTTTGCAGCGAGCTCCCCTCATTCAGCTGGTTTGCAGCAAGCCCCCCTCATTCAGCTGGTTTGCAGCGAGCCCTCCTCACTCAGCTGGTTTGCAGTGAGCCCCTCTCACTCAGCTGGCTTGCAGTGAACCCCCTCAGCTGGTTTGCAGCGAGCCCCCTCACTCAGCTGGTTTGCAGCGAGCCCCACTCAGCTGGTTTGCAGCAAGCCCCCCTCACTCAGCTGGCTTGCAGTGAGCCCCCCTCACTCAGCTGGTTTGCAGTGAGCTCCTCTCATTCAGCTGGCTTGCAGTGAGCCCCCCTCACTCAGCTGATTTGTTCTGACATCTCATTTCACCTGGGTTTGCTAAGTAAAACTTTCCAAGATGAAAGAACGAAGGGAGGGAGGAAAGAGAAAAGGAGGGAAAGAGAAAAAGAATGGAAGAGAAAGGGCAGGAAAGAAGAGAGAATGGTGGAGAAGCCCCCTCCACTGTGTTGGGGAACACCTTCCCTGGCTGGGCAGTAGGGACACTTCTGCAGAGCTGAACTTTCAGACATTGAGAAACCAAACCATCCATCCCATGCCCCTTAGGTCAGGTCCCAGTTCCACAGGTGCCTTTTCCTTTTGTTCCCATCAGATAGCCAATGATTTTATCAAAATTCCTAGAGATGGCCGGCCATGGTGGTGCATGTCTTTAATCTCAGCACTCGGGAGGCCAAGATAGGAAGATCACTGTAAGTTCAAGGCCAGCCTAAGACTACATAGTGGATTCCAGGTCAGCCATGGGCTAGAGAGAGACCTTGAAAAACCACCACCACCAACAACAAAATCCTGGAGATAAGCAGTGACCTAGCATCCCAGCTGGGGCTGGAGAGTGGACAGTTTAGGGCCAGCCTGGACAACATAATGAGACTCTGTCTCAAAAACAAACAAACAAACAAATCCCTGGATATAAGGCTGGGATGTATAAGCTTATGGAGCTCGAAGCCCTGGAAAGAGGAGGGTAAGAAGGCTGCAGAAGGGAGAGTGGAGAAAAGAAAAAGAGAAAAAAACACAACCAACAAAACAAGCCTGGTTCCTGGAAATAGACAAAGACATGGCCTCCATGGTGGGCAAGATTTATACAGAAATTCTGGAATGACCCTGTGTGTGGGGTGGGGAGTGGTATGTGTGTGCAGAAGTGTTACCTGAGAGAGGCCCCTCCAGGTGTCAGCGTTGTGC
This sequence comes from Orientallactaga sibirica, assembly GCA_036365145.1. Classification (NCBI taxonomy): domain Eukaryota; kingdom Metazoa; phylum Chordata; class Mammalia; order Rodentia; family Dipodidae; genus Orientallactaga; species Orientallactaga sibirica. The sequence continues at coordinate 4,619,377 of JAEOAD010000013.1, forward strand.
CCTGCTGCAGCAGTCAGCCACACTAAGCAGATGAACCCCTTTGTGAAAGGGCTGGTGGCTGTGAAGCTGTTTCTGCCCCTGTGCAGGCCTTACCTGGGTGCAGCTGGGCCGCCCCTGCGTGTTCAGGTTGGGAAGCCTGGCTCTGCTAACACCCTGCCCTCCTGTGACTTTGCAGATGTTCAAAGGGCCTGACAAGGACATAGAGTTTATCTACACGGCCCCCTCCTCGGCAGTGTGTGGAGTGTCGCTGGATGTCGGAGGAAAGAAGGAATATCTCATTGCAGGTGTGTAGGATGGAGTCTTCGCTTCTCAGTGCAGGGAACGTCCTGCTCTAAAAAGCCGAGGACTTGCAAGCCTGGTAACGGTTCCCTTCTGCCTGTCTCCGAAGAACAAGCACTCCACGCTGCCCTCTAGGGACGACTATGTCAAACTGCACAAACCCCTGAGCTCTGACCAAGGACTGGCCTCCTCAGCCTACAGGCATGGTGAAGTGGCCTTGCTGTGGGCCAGAGTCCACTTCCACACTCCCCACCTGTCCTCGCCTGCACTGAGGCGGGCTGTCTTGGAGCCCCCTGCAGCAGGTCACCGTCCACCCTTGGGATACAAGTGTCCCTTCACAGCTGGGGAAATGACTGAGCCGGTATGAGTGCTTGCTCCAAGCAGGAGAGCCTGAGACCAGCTGAGTTTGATTCCTGGCATCCATATAAAAAAGCTGGGGCGGGGGGGGGGTGCTGGGCATGGTGGTGCACACCTTTAATTCCATCACCCAGGCAGGAAGCTGAAATGGGAGGAATGCTGTAAGTTCAAAGCCAACCTGAGACTAATTCCAGGTCAGTCTGGGCTATAGTAAGACACTACCTCAAAAAAAAAAAAAAAAAAAAAGTATAAAGAAAGCTGGGTGTGGCCATGCACATCTGCAATCCCAATCCTGAGATGGGTGAAGACAAGAGAGTCACTGGTCAGCCAGTCTGACAGGACAGGGGAACAAACAAAAACCAGCAGGCGGGGTGTGGTGGTCCACGCCTTTAATCCCAGGAGGCAGAGGTGGGAGGATCACGGTGAGTTGAGGTCAGCCTGAGACTACATAGTGAATTCTAGGCCATCGCTTCTCAGTCTTTTTGGCTAAGATGAAGTGTGACTTCCAGGTTGGCCTGGGCTAGAGTGAGACCCTACTTGGAAAAACCAAAAATATAAATAAATAAATAACAGCAGAGACTTCAAGGGAGCAGCGTGAATGAGTGACACCCAGTGTTCTCCTCTGGCCTTCATATGCGTGTGCTCAGGGCAGGGCACGAGCATCTGCGCACGCATGTGCATACACTACACACACACACCACACTAAAAACAACAATTGTGTTAAACCCTCAGGTCCTTATTCTTGCAAAGCAAGTAGTTTACCACGTGAGCTCTATCTCCCAGCTCTAGTATCATTTTGTGAATGAGAGGTGGTGGGCACCTGCGCATGTCGTATAGCCCTGAATGAAAAGCCGATGAGTGGGTGTCGGGTTGAGTGTTAGGTCTAAGAAGGGCAGGTTAATAACATGGCAGAATAAATGAGAAGGGTGTGCTTATGGCACGGCTGCCTTGATTGGTGGAAGACCTCAGCAGAGAGCCATCCTTGGAAGATGGGGAGAAGGGAGTGTGAGTAGGACAGCTCCGGTGTCCTTCTCTGTGTTTCTTTCAGTCTCTCCCCTTGAAGACCATTCTTTGGGCCAACTAACAATGATTCTGCCAGCCATAGACCACTTGAACTGTCCCTGAGGGTGCATACCTCACCCTTCTCTCCTTGGAGGGGGAGCAGGGTGAAGCCACTGTGGCACTCCGTGGCTGACTCACCTTGTCACCCAAACAGCCTCTAATATGACTCTGTTCCACGAGCTTGGTTATATAACTCCAGGCTGGGGGTAAAAACCTACGTCTGGCTCTCTGGAGTCAGGATGGGCCCTTCAGCAAGGGGCTAGCCAGCGATCAGGGCCCAGGAAACAGCTCAGCCCGCAAGGGCTGTGGCCTTTTGAGGATCCCATGGCCAGAGTCAGTGCACCTCCTCTGTGGCTGCGTGAGGACCATGAAGACCACGTGGCTGGGGGCAGTTCACCTCCTCTGTGGCCAGTGACTCCGCTACATGTCGAGTTGCCACTGCGAGCCTGTACAGAGACTTGTGTAGGATCATCCTGAGATTTTCTTTTACAGTCCTTCTCTTTGAAAGGAACAGGAAACATACAACCCTAATTTACACATTATAATTAATTCCGGTTTTTCTGTAGCCAAGATTCATTCTTTGCCTTTTTCCAAGACAGACACAAGTAGAAACTGAACAGATGTAAGCTTAGCCAAGTCTTAATTATGCTAATGGGTCTTTTTTTTTTTTAAATATTTTGTAGGGGCGGGGAGCATGCACGTGCTACAGTGCATGTGATGAGGTTAGAGGACAATCTCAGGATGTCAGTCCCCTTCTCCCACCTTCTTTGGGACAAAGTCTCTTGTTTATGTTGCCAGAAGGACAGTCCAGTTGGCCTGTGGGCTTAAGGATTCTCCTGACTCCACCTCACATTGCTGGAGTTGTGTTGAGAGTACATACGCATGTGCCATGCAGCTGGCTTTACGTAGGTGCGAGAGATTGAATTGGGTTGACAGACTTGAAGAGGAAGCACCTTTGATCGCTGAGCCAGCCCCCAGCCACTAATTACATATTAGTGTTTATTAATTGTACAAAATAATAGGATTCATTGTGACACTTTCACACATGCTTTTTGTAATATACTTTGATCATATCAATCCCCCATTATCATCCTTTTATTTGGTGTGGGCACGTGGGCGTGTGGGCACAACCGTGTGTTGGTTGATTGCACGTGCATATGGAGGTCACCATTGAGGTCATTCTCAATTACTCTCTCTATTCTTTACACTTTTATTCTCACTGAACTAGAGCTCACTAATTCGAGTAGACTAACGAGCCAGTGATCCCCAGGGATTTCCCCTCTCTGTCTCTGCCACCCCAGCACACACCACCACCATGCCAAACATTTTACATGAGTATTGGGGATCTGAACTCAGGGACACATGCCATGCCAGCTCCCTGGACTACCCATTACAGTCTTTGATCCCTCCTCCTCAGAGCCACCTCCTCCTCCCTAATAGTCTCAGAGGGTCTTCTCATCACCCTCTTTTTTTTTTTTTTTGAGAGAGAGAGACACAGAGAGAGGGGGACAGATAGAGAATGGGCACACCAGCAGCCTCTCAGCCACTGTGAACGAACTCCAGATGCGTGTGCCCCCTTGTGGTCAAGTGCAGCATTGCGCCCTTGCGTCACTTTGCATCTGGCTAAACGTGGGACCTGGAGATTGGAACCGCTGGAGATTGGAACCAGCGTTCTTAGGCTTAGCAGGCAGGCACCTTAACCACTAAGCCATCTCTCCAGCCCTCATCACTCTCTTAATGCTGCACATGCACACCCCACGTCCCAAGTTCATGTTAGCCCAGGTTCAGGGCCATTGGAAAGACCCAGTTCATAGTTCAGCACCGCTTCTTGCCTTTGCCATTCTTCTGTGCAAGCTGAAATCGGTGATGAAAAGCCAAAAAGGAGAAAAGAGCAGATCGTAGACCAGGCACCCGTGCGCATCAGCCGTAAACTTAGATTCAGCAATGACCAAGTGCAAGGGACCATGGCCGCCAAAGGTTATGACAAACCCTTTTCCATGTTTGTGTGCTACGTCAGGAACCCAAAGCCCAAGAAAGGTAAATGAGGATATAAAGTTAGAAAGTGGGGGATTAAGCCAGGCGTGGTGGCGCACGCCTTTAATCCCAGCACTCAGAAGGCAGAGGTAGGAGGATCACCGTGAGTTCGAGGCCACCCTGAGACTATATAGTTAATTACAGGTCAGCCTGAGTCAGAGTGAGACCCTACCATGAAAAAAACAAAATAGAAATAAATAAATAATAAATAAGAAAGGAAGGAGGGAAGGAAGGAAGGAAGGAAGGAAGGAAGGAAGGAAGGAAGGAAGGAAGGAAGGAAGGAAGGGAGAAAGAAAGGGGGCTTCATGTTAGTCAGTGTTGTGGGAAGTGCTATAGAAGCTGTGTGTGAGCCGGGAGCCAGACTGGGAACCCAGGCTGCTGTGACGAGGAGGAAGACAGGGAGGAGCTGCTGTGAGCCCAGACAGGTGGGAACCATGAGGAAAACCTGGTTACAGGAATGAGGCTCTTGCCTTCTGTACCTACTCTGAACCCACACACAAAACATCCACGAGCGGGGGCGGGGGCGGGGAATGTCAAGTTTTTTTTTGTTTTTGTTTTTGTTTTTTGTTTGTTTTTGAAGCAGGGTTTCACGCTTACCCAGCCTGACCTGGAGCTCACTCTGTAGTCCCAGGCTGGCCTCAAACACACAGTGATCCTCCTACCTCTGTCTCCCAAGTGCTGGGATTAAAATCATGAGCCACCATTTAAAACTTAAATGTCCTGTTTCTCTCATCTTTTTAAGATGTAGGGCTCAGAATAAATTTTATAGTAGTAAACTGCCTCTTGATTTCGGCCCTCACCTGGACTATCACACAGCTCTGAACAGAAGAAAGGGCAAATCGGGCTGCCGCAGTTCAGATGAGCAGCTAACACAGAAATACAGGCATAAGGATTCAAACCAGGGTGATTGTGCAAGGATGGCAGTGTGCCCGTCATGGGAGTCACTCACTCACAGACCAGCCCATCAGTATTTCCTGGGTCCCCCATCATAGTCTCATTTACTTGTGATGCGAGTGCAGGGGACAGGTGGTAGGAGGGCTTCGTCAGCAGATTCTCTGCAGCAGAATCTGTTACAGCTAGGACCATGCAGGTTGGTGACAGTTACCTGCCCTAGTCACTGAGTTAGCAGGAACTTTGGATGTCATGAGCGGGTAGTGTAGCATCTTCGAGTGTGACAAGAAGACCCCCTTGGTCTATTAGGGAAGAGGCAGGGTGCTGGGGAAGAAAGGGTAAGGCGTGGTAATTGAAGGGGGTAAATATGATCAAAGAACAGTATGGAAATATCACAACAGGGCTGGTGAGATGGCTCAGCAGTTAAGGCACTTGCCTACAAAGTCTAACAACCTGGGTTCAATCCCCAGTATCCATGTGAAGCCAGATGCACAAAGTGGCGCATGCATCTGGAGTTCATTCGCAACAGCTGGAGGCCCTGGCCATCACATTCTCTTAGTCTCTCTTCTATCTCTCTCTCTCCTTGAAGTAAATTTAAAAAAAAAAAAATGTAGAGCCAGGCATGGTGCCACATGCCTTTAATCCCAATACTCAGGAAGCAGAGGTAGGAGGATCACCATGAGTACAAGGCCACCCTGAGACTATATAGTGAATTCCAGGTCAGCCTGAGCTAGAGTGAAACCTTACTTTGAAACCCCCCCTCCAAAAAAAAGGTAAGGCTGGAAAGATGGCTCAGTGGTTAAGGCACTTGCCTACTGAACCCCGGTTCAGTTTCCCAGTACCCAAGTAAAGCCAGACAAGGTACAAGGTGACGCAAGTGTCTGGAGTTTGTTTGCAGTGGTTAGAGGCCCTAGCGGGTCCATTCTCTCTCACACTCTCTCAAGTAAATAAATAAGTAAATATTTAAAGAGAAGAAAATATCACAACAAGTCCCATTATTTTGCACAGTTGACGTGCGCAGATAAAGAAGCAGCCTCCTTTAGCAGAGGCCCAGGGACTTGCCCACCCTTCTACGGGCTGCATCCTGGGTATGTGTGTGTCCTGACAAGGCGCTGTCGTTCCCGGAGGGACGAGTGTTTAGCTGACCTCCCTGGCAGCTGCCTGCCGCTCCGCTTGCTCACTGGAGTCTGCTTGCTTGTCCCCTTTATCCTCGGTGGCTGATGTCAAGACTGTCACCACTGTGATGTCTTCAGCAAAGGCGGAGGGGGGGCGGGGGGAAGGCGCCGAGGCAGGAGCCTGAGGCATCCTGCAGATGCAACAGCTCCTTGTACCCGGCAGTGGCCGTGGTGGGAATTTGGAGTCGCTCTCTAGTGTTCCAAAGCTCCAAGTGTTTACTTGGTCATTATAGAAAATAATGCAGTTTCAGGTTCCCCATGCAAAGGGAAAAATTTCCTGTGAATAATGTTTGGTGAAAAATGAAACTAGAAACGGTCTATGTATATTATTTATGTAGGAATGTGTGTGCATCAGGGACACTCGGGGAACTGCTCACAGCAGCTGCAGATAGAGAAATAGAGGTGACATTATTTTTGTGCTAAAATTTCTACATCATTTGTTTGTTTTTGTCTTTTGTTTTTAGATATTTTATTTTTTACTTATTTATTAGAGAATGGGCATGCCAGGGGCTCTAACCACTGCAAACAAACTCCAGATGCATGTGCATTTGGCTTACGTGGGTTCTGGGGAATTGAACCTGGGTCCTTTGCCTTCACAGGCAAGCACCTTAACCACTAAGCCATCTCTCCAGCCCTTTTGGTTTGGTTGGTTGTTTTTTGTTATTGCTGTTGTTGTTGTTTTTGAGGTAGGGTCTCACTCTAGCCCAGGCTGACCTGGAATTCACTATGTACACTATGTACACTCAGGGTGGCCTTGAACTCATGGCGATCCTCCTACCTCTGCCTCTGTAATGCTGAGATTAAAGGTATGCGGCACCACACCCAGCTTGTTTGTTTTTGATAAAGGGTCTCACATAACTGAGGCTGGCCTCAAACTCTTGATCCTCCTGCCTCCACATCCCAAGTGTGGGAATCACAGGTGTGTACCACCATAGCCAGCTCAAACGTGAATTCCTTCAAAGCTCAGAGTGGCCCCTCCTTGGTGTCACCCGAGTCCGCAGGCAGAAGGAAGAGACTTACCCTTCCCCTGAGACCGGTGACTCTGTGTCCCACAGGAAAGGCCGAGGGGGACGGCAAGATGCATATCACCCTCTGTGACTTCATCGTACCCTGGGACACGCTGAGCACCACCCAGAAGAAGAGTCTGAACCATAGGTACCAGATGGGCTGTGAGTGCAAGGTGAGTATCACACCCCGCCCACCTGCCTGTGCCCTCTCTGGAGCCTCCAGGTGCAGTGCTCAGGTGGCTCGTTGGGATCTCAGGCCGCTCGGGCTACTGAGTCCTGATTTCACATTTGACTCTGGGACGATAAGGGAGTGAGTCTTTCTGGCTGGTGACAGAGCCTGGAGTCGCATCTCTAGTGACTTAAGGGGGTATTTGGAAAAATAAAATCAATTTGAGGACAAGTATACAAATCTAGCCCTGTGGCTGGCAGCTTCTGGGAAACCTCCCTTTAGGGAAAGAAATTTTGTGAGAAGAACATAGTCCTAGCTGGGTGTGGTGGCACACGCCTTTAATCCCAGCACTTGGGAGGCAGAGGTAGGAGGATCACCATGAGTTCGAGGCCACCCTGAGACCACATAGTGAGTTCCAGGTCAGCCTGGGCTAGAGTGAGATCCTACCTTGAAAAACCAAAAAAAAAAAAGAAAGAAAGAAAGAATGAAAGAATGAAAGAAAGAAAGAAAGAAAGGAAGGGAGAAAAGAAAAAAGAACATGGTCCTCTGAGTATTTTCTTCCTGCCCTTATGTAAATGTAAACATTGTGTGCCTCCTGAGGGTATACACTCTTCACAGCATTCAAAAAATTTCCATGCACACATGCCCGTAAATGTGGAGTCTTTGTATGGAGAACCCTTGGAGTGCTTGCCACTGTCGGACTCTACCCAGAAACTGCGCTAAGCGATTATAGAGACACCCACACTTAGATGTGGCCAAGGAAACAGCATCTGCCCTGACTGCCCAGGCTGGGGGCTGTATCCTCCAGCATACTGTGATAGCCCTCCAGCTACAGCCACCTGCTCCTCTCTGTACCCTGAAATGTAGGGCACATTGCTGGGTACCCAGCATCCTTCTGGGTTACCAGGGGTGAAGCTGAGACCTGCAGCTTCCAGCTGTGCCCTGCCCTGTGGGTCTGTGCTGCATGAAGCTGTTTGGGGCTCTTTTTTCTGCTGGGTGAATTCCAAGCCCAGGCATTGAGCCAAACACATGCTAAGCACATCTTCTCTGTGCCCAGGACATCAAAAGCAAGCTATAGAGCCGGGCGTGGTGGCGCATGCCTTTAATCCCAGCACTTGGGAGGCAGAGGTAGGAGGATCGCCATGAGTTCGAGGCCACCCTGAGACAACATAGTGAATTCCAGGTCAGCCTGAGCTAGAGTGAGACCCTACCTTGAAAAAAAAAAAAAAAAAAAAGCAAGCTATAAGCCGGGCGCAGTGGCACATACCTTTAATCCCAGCTCTTGGGAGGCAGCAGTAGGAGGATCGCTGTGAGTTCAAGGCCACCCTGAGACTACATAGTTAATTCTAGGTCAGCCTGGGCTAGAGTGAAACCCTTCCTTGGAAAAAAAAAAAAAAAAAAAAAGCAAGCTATAGCCAGACATGTTGACATATGCTTGTAACCCCAGAACTTGAAAGGCTGAGGCAGGAGGATTACTGTGAGTTTAAGGCCAGCTTGGGTTACAGAGTAAAACTTTGTATTTTGAAAAAAAGTTTCTTTCTTTGTCTCTATATGACCACAAAGGTGAGCGCCTTCCTGTTGCTTCAGAAGCTTTTGTCCGAATGCTAGTTGTCCATTTTCTTTGTTCAGGTGCTTGAGAGCAAGGTATGGCCCGGTTACTTGGCTCAAAGCTGTCTCCAATGGAAGCCCCTTGTGGTTCTCCTTGTAGCTCTAGGAAGGCAGGCTAGGCTGAAGCCATCTGACTGTCAGAGAAAAGAGACCAAAGTTCAGCTACACCTGCCACACCCAAATTGCATGGTGGGCAGGCACAGAGGCCGCTGCACATATAGACTTCCCCCAAACCCAACCCGCTTAGGTAGGCTGCCAGCTATAATATGGGAAACATGAGCTGCTGGATTTTGTTTTTTGTTTTTTCAAGGTAAGGTCTCACTCTAGCCCAGGCTGACCTGAAACTCACTCTGAGTTCCAGGCTGGACTTGAACTCACGGCAATCCTCCTACCTCTGTCTCTGGAGTGCTGGGAATAAAGGTGTGCGCCACCACACCCGGCTGAGCCTCCTGTTTTGTTGTTGTTGTTGTTGTTTGCTTGGTTTTTTGATTTTCGAGGTAAGGTCTCACTCTGGCCCAGGCTGACTTGGAATTCACTATGTAGTCTCAGGGTGGCCTCGAACTCACAGGGATCCTTCTACCTCTGCCTTCCGAGTGCTGGGATTAAAGGTGTGCGCCACCACGCCCGGCCCCAGGAGCCTCCTGTTTTTGAGTAGACACACGCCTGGGTCCCCCAAGTGCCTTGTTAGCTTTGGCTCAGACTAAATCTGCTGCATGTGCCCTCTCAGATCACACGCTGCCCCATGATCCCGTGCTACATCTCCTCCCCGGACGAGTGCCTCTGGATGGACTGGGTCACAGAGAAGAACATCAATGGGCACCAGGCCAGGTTCTTCGCCTGCATCAAGAGAAGTGATGGCTCCTGTGCGTGGTACCGCGGGGCGGCGCCCCCCAAGCAGGAGTTTCTTGACATTGAGGACCCTTAAGTAGGCCAGCGGGGCCCCTGTGGCTGACTGAAAGCCTCCAAGGGTTTAGACTGGTCCAGCTCTGACATCCCTTCCTGGAAACAGCATGAATAAAACAATCACCCAAGTGGGTCCACATTTGTGAGATTCTGCCCCCACCCCCATTCTCCCTATACATGGTCGTGGGTCTGGATGGACAGGTGGGGCAGGGATCTGCTGTCCCTCTCCCTCTGCCAGCGTGGGCACCATGTGTCTCAGTCTTTGATCCTTGGGTACAGACAGGGGTGGGACGCAGACTTCTTCCTTGGCACTGTCTTAGACACCACAGGCAGCATGTAGGGGTCCTGGCCCTGTCAGGGCAGAGCCTGGAAATGTGCATTTTGCAGAAACACTTGAAGGTTGTTGCAAGACTGTGTAGCCGGCCTACCAAGTCCTTTCATCCTGAGAGGGGCACGCCCCTCGTTTTCTGCAGCACTACCCTTCTGTCCTAGGGTGGTAGTCCCTGGCCATTGTAAGTGCCCCCCTTTCCCTTGGGTCTACTATGGACTCCCAGCACCTTCAAGTCCAGGAGAAGCCCTAGAACCAGTGGCTCACGTGTGGAGGCGCTCCACTCAACCCCATGAGTCTGCAGAGTTCCAGCAAAGCCTCCGATGGGCACATGGAGATGTGCAGTCCTTGCCGAGCCACGTTTCAGTTCCAGCCAAATCATGTCTGCCCAGCCCTTTCCTCAGCCCCTAGTGGGGATGTGTGAGGTCCCCTGATGGGGGCAGAAATCTGAAATGATGGGCGCTCAGCTGGCCTTCTAGTTCAGTCCTGAGCTGCTCAAGCTGACCTTGCCCCCTTCCTGACTGGCATCAGGTGCCTGGGTTGAGCCACACAGCTCCGCTCTCTCTGGGCAGTGTCAAGGGGGCTGGCTGCCTTCCCTGTTTGCACAGCTGAAGATATAGGACGCTGGTCTTGCAATGCTCCTGCAGTGAAATCTCCTTGTAAGGCAGACAGTCACGGCTCTGCATGGATCTCTGTACGTGTCAGTAGCTAAGCACAGCGAGTCCCACCTAGGGAAGGAAGGCTGCTGAGAGGAAGGCAGCTTGCAGAACTCTCTCCCTTCTTTCTGGGTCCCCCAAGACATGGTGGCCTATTTTAAGAGAAATCCCATTTCCCTAAAGATGACTTCTCAGACAATATGGGAAGCTGAGTGGCAGGTGTGCTAAAATGTACTTCTGTTAATTGTTGTCACAAAGACTGCCCACCTATAACCCTACACAAGGAACAAGAGAGAACCTCTATGATTTCTAAAAACAGTTTTCTCATGCTAATAGGATGGGGGTTAAGACAGGCAGAACTTTCTGGGTAACACAGATAATCTCTTTTCCTTTTGCTTAAAGAGCTGTCCCAAGGGCACACATGTACATTACAAATGCGCACTGAAACAATTCTAGCAGCTTGTCAGTGATCCATCTGAAAACTGCTTCCAAAGACCCCTTTCTCTAAGCCTGTTCTATCTGAAAGTGACCCCAAAGCAACTGTTAAGACTCCTGGTCCCCCTGGGACCTGGTCAGCTCTGAACTTGATGACTTCCCTCTCTAGAACAGACAGGGAGAAAATCCAGGAATCAGCTCTGCCCCACCCAGGGCGCTTCATGCTGTACAGTGATGTGGAATTGCTAGGATGCTGTAATGGGACCAGCCCATGTGATTCCAGTATACGCACCAGACCCTCTGGTCACCATAGCAACCCTGCCCGTTCGCTTCTCCTATGGTGGTGTCATATGTAACATTGCTCCTGTCTCTGCTGGCTTAGGAAATGTTTCGGTTTGTTTCTGACTTCCGCTGTAAACATTCCTGTGCTGTTTTTTTTTTTTTTTAAATACCTTTGGTAGGTGTTAGACTTGCACTTTTAAAACAAAAGAAGAAGAAAACAGTTTGTGCATTGAGGAAGCATTTGACCCAGAGTGCTAAGCATGGCATGTCACTGGCCTGGGACCATGGAACCCCTCGAATGATCTTTCCCTTACTTCTCTGAGTATCTTTACTTTTGTAGCCTCTCGTCCTTTTTGCTCTGGTTCAAATTATTACAAAGGACAGTAACTCCGAGAAGTTTGGTTCTAGACGGCCTTATATTTGATGTACACACGTTGGTTTTTTTTTTTTAATCATGCTGAGCAGAGGAGGAGAAAATGCAAAAAGCATATCAGAATGAAGTTCCAGGTGACATTTGAGTGACAGCCGCTTAGAAACCTTCACAGCAAATTAATTGCCATATATATATATGCATATATATATTAGTTTAAGAAAGATCTCCACTTGGCATTAATTTATGTTATATTTCTATGCACTGCTCTTTTCTCCTATTGTCATCATGCAAGCAACTCGAAATATTTAAAATGAAGTTTACATTGTAGTTGTCCCAAACCCTTGCTTGATAAGTATTCAGAAACATCTGTGAGCTCGCTCGCTGCCGTAATTTAAAGCTTTGTTGTTGATTTTGTTTGTTTTCGTTTGGACTCTTTCTGTTGTGGGGGAGCGATGTGTCCATGCTGGCCTGTGAAGTCTGAAACCTCCCCCCACCCCACCTCGTGCTGGGAACACGCGAGAGCTGTGGAAAGTCAACAAGTGAACTGCGCATGTCTCCGATGCTTTGTATCATTTCGTTTTTTGAGTGATCGCTCTGTCAATGGACAATAAACCATATTATCAAAGAGAAGGCTGGCTCCTGGTGGCTGTTTGCAGCATTCAGAACTGCTGCTTCTCTTCCTTCCTTTTTTCTCCCTCCCTCCTTCCCTTCCTCCCTTCTCTTTCCCCTCCCTCCCTCCTTCCTTCCTTTCTGTCACGATATGTATTCATAGTGCAAGTGTATTGCACACTTGTGCTTGTGCATGCGGGGACATTCGGTCACTCTTTTCAATCACTCTCCACTACTTTTTCTCTTTTTTTTAAAAAAAAATATTTTTATTTACTTATTTGACAGAGAGAGAGGGAGAGAGAGAGAGAGAGAGAACAGGAGCACCAGGGCCTCCGGCCACTGCAAACGAACTCCAGATGCATGTGCTACTTTGTGCATCTGGTCCTGGGGAATCGAACCTAGGTCCTTTGGCTTTGCAGGCAAATGCCTTAACCACTAAGCCATCTCTCCAGCCCCCCTTTTTTTTTCATTTTGAGACAGGGCCTCTCACTGGAGTTGGAGCTCACTGGTTGGGCTAGACTAGCTATCCAGCAGGCCCTAGAGATCCTTCTGTTTCCGCTTCCCCAGGCCTGGGGTTACAGGTGTTTATTACCGAGCCTGGCTTTTATGTGGCTGTTGGGGATCCGAACTCAAGTCCTCATGTTTGCGTGGTGAGCCCTTTACCCACTGAGCCTCTCCCCGGTCCACACAACTTCTGCTTTCTAGATGAGGGTGATGGGGAAGCGATCAAGCTGCTGCCATTTAGTGGGGAGGGGAGGGGAGGGGAGGGGAAGGGGTCCCCTCTACCTCTAAGGGAAACAGGCCAAGGTGCTTTGAGGAAAATGTGGGCTGTGGTCATGACCAGAGCACACAGAGTGAAATGGATTCTTTTTTCTATTTTTATTTTGACCCAGAGTGTCACCATGTGATCCTCCTGCCTCCGCTTCCAAAGTGCTAGGATCATAGGTGTGCATGGGTGTAAATCCAGTAGAACACACCAGGGTTCCTGTCACTCATTTAGCACATGCCTCTGAATGTTGTATTACAGACCATTGCCAACATTTAAAATGTCATGAGACATGGCAGCTCCAGGAGTGAGCTGTCTTCCTCCTCGTCCACACTCCCTCCCCAGCCACCTGCCCAAAATTATATGGGAGGAAAAAATCCCAAGACAAGATAATTTTCATTCTGTAACAACTGGGAGGAACATTACTTTTCAATAAAAAAATATCCTACCAGCACTCGGGAGGCAGAGGTAGGAGGATCGCCGTGAGTTCAAGGCCACCCTGAGACTACATAGTTAATTCCAGGTCAGCCTGGGCCAGAGTGAGACCCTACCTCGAAAAACCAAAAAAAAAAAAAATATATATATATATATATATATATATATATAATGTATATGTATATCCTAATAAGAGCTGGGGAGATGGCTTAGCAGTTAAGGCACTTGCCTGCAAAGCCAAAGGATACAGAATCTATTCCCCAGGACCCATGTAAGCCAGCTGCACAAGGTGGCACATATGTCTGGAGTTTGTTTGCTGTGGCTGGATGCTCTGGCACACCCATTCTCTCTCCCTCTCTCTGCCTCTTTCTCTCTCTCAAATAAAAATAAAACATTAAAAATATTCCAATAACAATGTGCAACTGAGCTGGGTGTGGTGGCACATGCCTTTAATCCCAGCACTGAGTGGCTGAGTAGGAGGATCACAATGAGTTTGAGACCAGCCTGGGCTACAGTCAGTTCCAGGTGAGCCTGGGCTAGAATGAGACCCTGTTCCCCACCCCCAAAGTGCCACATTCAGGCTGGATCACACCTAGAATTGTAGCACTTGGGAGGATGATGTAGCAGAGTCGTGAGCGTGAGGCAGCCTGGGCTACATAGCCAGGTTCTGCTTCATAAATAAAGTGAGGAGCAAGGGAGATGCTCAGCAGGTCAAAGTGCTTGTTGCACAGGCGTGAGGATCTGAGTTTGATCCCCAGCACCCACGTACAAAGCTGGGCCAGCCAGGCATGGTGGTGCACCCTTTCAATCCCAGCCCTTGGGAGGCATAGGTAGGAGGTCACTACGAGTTCGAGGTCAGACTGGAATTACAGGATGAGTCCAGGTCAGCCTGGGCTAGAGCGAGACCCTACTTCAAAACAAAACAAAAAGCCTGGCATGATCACGTATGCCTATAACTCTACTGCTGTGGAGCAGAGACAGGAGGACTTTCTGGTCAGCCAATATAATCAAAAACCAGGCTGGGCGTGGTGGCGCACACCTTTAATCCCAGCACTCGGAGGCCGAGATAGGAGGATTGCCATGAGTTCAAGGTCACCCTGAGACTACATAGTGAATTCCAAGTTGGCCTGGGCTAGAGTAAGACCCTACCTTGAAAAAACAAAACAAAACAAAACAAAAAACCCAAAAAACAAAACAAAAATAAAAAGCCAACAAAAATCCCAGGTTCCATGAGAGACTATCTTAGGTAAACAAGGCAGGAAAGCAACACAGCACCTGAATCTTCCTCTGGCTTCCACACATGTGTGCAAAAAAAGTAGGATAAAGAAAGCTAAATGCTAGTTGGGTGTGGTGGCACATGCCTTTAATCCCAGCACTTGGGAGGCAGAGGTAGGAGGATCACTGTGAGTTCAAAGCCATCCTGAGACTACATAGTGAATTTCAAGTCAGCCTGAACCAGAGCAAGACCCTATCTCAAAAAAAAAAAAAAAAAAAAAAAAAAAAAAAAAAAAAAGAAAGAAAGAAAGAAAGAAAATTAAATGTCTATTTTTAGGCTAATCAATGTGCCTGACTTTGACCCTTTTAAAGGAAATGGGGGGGATTCAGGTACATGATTCCAAAAGTCCTGTCCCAGAAGTGTTGTGTAACTTTTCTGGGTACATGTGAACAAACATCTATTCACCCCACATACACTGCAGACAGACCAAAGAAATCCACCCAAGTCTACCGCGATGAATCAAGTTGTTTATTGGGGAACACAAAAGCTGCATCCCTGGAGCCCACTGTTCTAGTTACAGGCACCTTCACTGAAGAGTGTCCTCTTTCCAGCAAGTGTTCACCGCTGTTTACTCTTACAGAGACCCTTCTAACTAAGCTTCCTGAGTGTTAACATCTTTGCTCCTTCCTCTAGGAGGAATGCTTTGTTTTAATTTTTATTTATTCATTTCAGGGAGAGAGGCAGATAGAAAGATAATGGGTGTGCCAGGTCCTCTAGTGGCTGCAAACAAACTCCAGATGCATGCATCACCTGGCTTATGTGGGTCCTGGGGAATCAAACCTGGGTCCTTTGGCTTTGCAGGCAAGCACCTTAACCACTAAGCCATCTCTCCAATCCCTAGGAGGAATGTTTTAATTCAGAGGAATTTGCTACACAGCTACACACCAGAGCCATACAGAACATTCTTCACCCCCGCCCCCCAGCTGTGATAACTCGACTCACAGGAAGTTCTGGCAGGCAGTGAGGCTCCAAAGAGACTCAGCATTGAGGGTCTTTATGGAGGGATAGTTAACAAGCTTTCTGCTGCCAAGCAGAGGGCCGCACCTCAGAAATTTCCTACTATACAAATTCAGTTTATAAGGCAAGGTATCTAGAAATTACATTAAGAAAATAAACCCAAGCCTTTAATCACAGCGCTTGGGAGGCAGAGGTAGGAGGATTGCTGTGAGTTCTAGGCCAGCCTGGGCTAAAGTGAAACCTTACTGGGGAAAAAAAAAAAAAAGAAAAACAACAAAAGAAGGCATCAGAGTGATATAAAAGGCTATTGGGCATGTGAAAGTGACAGGGTCATGAAGGTGTAAGGGGATGTGAGTGTGATGTAAGTGTGTACAGATTGGGTATATTTTGGGGGTGTGAGTGAATGAGTGCATGGAGTGTGAGGGTGTGAATGTGTGTAGTATGTACACATGACAGTGGGTATGCATGTGTGGTCTGAGTCGGGGAAAACCCCTGGGCCTAACCTCCTTGTGGAGGAAGTGGGTCCTGCCCAGTACCATTCAGAAGGACCTTGCTTGCCTCATAGAAACTGGGCAAGATGGCCTGGGGTCGAGGCCAGCCCCAAGGAACGGACAGGCACAACAAAACAAAATCCATGGCTTTAAAAGCCCTGGGGCTTCCTCTCCAGAAAGTTGGCAACCTGGAGGAGCTCTTTGGAGTCTGGATAAATCCTGTGGGCTGAGTTATCCCAAAGAGGGGAGGAAGCCCACAGATGACAGGTGGGGGAGGACTATTAAACGAGTACAGATTACTAAAACAAAACAAAACAAAAACAAAACAAAACAAAACAAAACTAAACTAAACTACAAACTGGGGCGCCCTGTCAGAGCGGAAGCATCCCACAGCTTCCCCGGATGCCAAGATCTTCTTGTGTATGGCGGCCCCTGTCGGTCACAGCCTGCCCTGCACACTGTCCTCCAGACTGTGAAATGCCAGAGAAACACCATGGAGGCGCTGCTCTGGCCCATTCCTCTGCAGAGTAGTAATAAATCAGGCTGGCTGTGAGCAGGCTGCTTACTGAGGGAGGGAGGGAGGGAGGGAGTGGGAGGGAGTGAGGTCTTTAGGTACTGACAAGTGTCAGTGGCATAAGGACCTCTGTTTCACTCAAGTGGCCAGGCCCAGCAACCCAGGCCTGTTTGTGCCTTGTACATACCAATGAGCGGATCCCCTTGAGCTCGGGTCCCTTGCACATGGGTGGAGGGGGATGGCACATGTCACTGTTTCTGAGCCTAGAGGCTCACCACAGATAGGGCGACATGGCTTTATCAGTGGCAAAGGCTCTCTGTGTAGCCTGTCACGAGGCTGTCTGAGAGGGAGCTCTGAGCTGAAAAACCCCTTGGGAAACAGACCTGGTGCTGGGATGGAGCTCCGAGGTAGCACACCACACCAACAATGGAACTAGCACAAAAACCAGGCGTGGTGGCGCACGCCTTTAATCCCAGCACAGCACAGGTAGGAGGATCACTGTGAGTTCAAGGCCACCCTGAGACTACAGAGTGAATTCCAGGTCAGCCTGGACTAGTGTGAGATCCTACCTCAAAAAAACAAACAAACAAACAAACAAAAAACAAACAAACAAACACTAGCCACAGCAGAACCTACCACCATTGTAGAGTGCAGGGACAAAGGATGGAGTATACTAGTGCAAAGAGGGGAACCCACAGGCGCCAGCCTCTGCCATATTCCAAAAGAGACACGGTCACAGAGAATGCCCCTGCCCCTTCCTCCACCCTCCAGTCTTGACAATGGCTCCACACACCTGAAGACCTGTTCACAAGGAGCCTGGGAAACTCACCTTGATAGGAGAGTAAAAGAGATTGTGATGGCCGGGTATGGTGGCAAATGTCTTTAGTCTCAACACTCAGGAGGCAGAGGTAGGAGGATTGCTGTGAGTTCAAGGCCAGCCTGGGACTACAAAGTGAATTTCAGGTGAGCCAGGGCTACAGCGAGACCTTACCTCAGGGAGATAGAGGAAAAAGAAAGACAGAGACAGAGAGAGATTGCTATAGTTTTTTTTTTTTTTTTTTTTTTTTTTTTTTGGATTTTCGAGGTAGTGCTGGGATTAAAGGCGTGCGCCACCACGCCCGGCTGCTATAGTCTTTTTTTTTTTTTTTTTTTTTGTCCCCAGATGAAAAACTGAACACTGGGTAAATCAAAAGTAGCCCAAGAGGGCTGGAGAGAGGGCTTAGCGGTTAAGGCACTTGCCTGCAAAGCCAAAGGACCCCGGCTTGATTCTCCAGGACCCATGTAAGCCAGATGCATAAGGGGCGCATGCATCTGGAGTTCGTTTACAGTGGCTAGATGTCCTGGCGCGCCCATTCTCTCTCTCTCTCTCAAATAAATAAATATTTTTTTTTCTAAAAGTAGTCCAAGAGGGCTGGAGAGATGGCTTAGGGGTTAAGGTGCCTGCCTCCTAAGCCTAAGAACACTGGTTCCAGTCTCCAGTGGTTCCAATCTCCAGGTCCCACGTTTAGCCAGATGCAAAGTGACGCAAGGGCGCAATGCCGCATTTGACTACAAGGGGGCGCACACATCTGGATTTCGTTCACTGCAGCTGAGACACTGCTGGCGCGCCCATCTCTGTCTTCCTTTCTATCTCTCTCTCTCTCTCTCTCTTTCTGTGTCTCTCCCAAAAAATAATAAAAAAATAAAAAGTTTAAAAAAAAAGTAGCCCAAGAAACAGGATAATTAGATAAAACCCATGTCTCTTCATTTTCATGATAGCTGCCAGCTCCCCAACAGGAAACACAAACAGTTTGTCGCCCAGGGAATCATGTGTCAGGCGAGATGGTGGTGTAGTTGCCTCCAGTTGCTGGGACAAAGACCCAACCAAAAGCAGCTGATGGAAGGAATTTTTTTTTTTTTAATATTGACAGAAAAAGAGAGAGAATTGGCACACCAGGGCCTCAACCACTGCAATCAAACTCCAGCCACTTTGCCACCTAGTGGGCCTGTGTGAACCTGTACTTGCCTCACCTTTGTGCATCTGGCTTACATGGGATCTGGAGAGTCAAACATGGGTCCTTAGGCTTCACAGGCAAGTGCCTTAACCACTAAGCCATCTCTCCAGTGCGAAAGTTTTTTTGCTTTTTAGTTTGGTTTACAGTCTCCAGGGGAAGCTCCATGATGGCAGGGAAAGCATGGCATGAGCAGAGGCTGGGCATCACCTCTGCCTCAGCAGATGGAAAACAGCGGCAAGAGAGTGAGCACAACTCTGGCAAGGGGGAGCTGCAATAACAACCCTAAGCCTGCTCCCAACAGCACACCTCCTCCAGCAAGGCTCTATATCCCTGACATCAGTGGAGAAGCAAGCATTCAGAACACGAGTTTATGGGGGACATCTGATTCAAACCACTACAGATGGCAAGAGCAGGTAGTCACTGTGTTCAGGCTGGAACAGTGGGAGTTGTCCCCAACATGCCTGTGGAAACAGAACCAACTCCAAACTGGGAACAGAGTGGTTAGAGGGCATTGTGTGTGTGTGTGTGTGTGTGTTTGCAAGTGTGCATGCACATGAGCACATAACTGTGGAAGCTAGGAACCTCTATAGCTCTCTCCCTATTTGAGACAGGGTTTCTCATGGTTGCATAGTAATTTCCTCCCAAGTGAAACATTTTAAACTGGTAATGTCTTCCAAAATGAAACATTTCCTCCCGGAGGGATGCTCCTTAAGGTGCTTGCCTAAGGACCCAGGTTTGATTCCCCAGGACCCACATAAGCCAGATGCACAAGGTGGCGCATGTGTCTGGAGTTCGTTTGCAGTGGCTAGAGGCCCTGAAGTGCCCATTCCCTCTCTCTGTCTGCCCCCTCTCTCACTTTCAAATAAAGAAATTAAAAATTAAAAAAAAAAAAACACTATTTCAAAGTTCAGGAAGTTCCTGAAACATACAAAATCACAAGACCCTTCCCAAGGTTACATAAAGAGTATCTGCTTAGGGGACTCCCATCAGCTGTGCTGCCTGCAATCCCTTAGGTGTGCAGGGACGCAGTCCTTGAGTCATCTCTGCTCCTGTAAGTAACCCTAGTGAACTCACTAGTTCACTAAGCTAGGAATGAAAGGAATAATTTGTCCCATCCAAGTACTAACCAGGCCCGACCCCACTTAGCTTCCAAGATCCGATGAGCTCAGGCACATTCAGGGTGTTATGGCCATAGACGGTAATCACTTCTTGGGTCTGTTGTCAGTGCTCCATCTGAGGCGGACAGATGTTTGTTCACATCTACCCAGGAAAAATCAATGCAATATTCAATATTCACTGTACCCAGAGCTCACCAATTTGGGTAGTCTAACTAGCCAGAGCCATGGGTTTTCTGACAGGCAGTCTTACCTCAGACTCAAAAGGTTTGGTTCTTGCTTGGTTTGAAAACACCAGCAACTGGGGCTGGAGAGATGGCTCAGTGGTTAAGGTGCTTGCCTGCAAAACCTGAAGACCTGGGTTTGAGTCCCCAGTACCCATGTAAGCATGCATCTGGAGTTTGTTTGCAATAGCTAGAGGCCCTGGCATGACCATTCTCTCTCTCTTTTATATACACACATATATATGTGTATATATTATGTACATAAGTATTAAGTGGTGTCAGGCCCTCATGCTTACACAGTATCTCTCTGGCCCTGTCATTCGAGTCTCACTCTGTAGCCCAGGACAGCCTTGAACTCACTGATATCCTCCTGCCTCGGCTTCCCACGTGCTTGGTTTACAGGCATGCGCCACCCCTCCTGGCTAAGCTACTCATACTGCAAAAGCAACTCATTTTGATGAGATGAAAACTGGGGTAAGGAGACTTAAGTCAGAAGCCCCTGCCCCAGTGAAGTCCTGTGGAGACTTTTGTCCTGACACTGTGGTCTGTTTAATTGTATCAAGGCCATGATTTGTATTACAGCTTCTGACCTGTACTGAAAATCATCTTTTTATCTCCACAGCACTAATTTTTTCTGTCTTCTGTAAATTTGCTTATCACATACTCAAGGTGTCTGGCACCAGGCCAGGGCTCTGAACTCTGATTTAACAGTAAGAGTACTTGAGGTATATAAGCTCTGAACCAGCCAAGAATCAGGATTCAGGCTTTGGAAGATTTTCCTGGGCCTACACTGGAGTGAAAATAAAATTTTCATCCCGGGCTGGAGGGATGGCCCAGTGGTTAACGCACTTGCCTGCAAAGCCTAAGGACCGGAGTTCAATCCCCCAGTACACATGTAATGCCAGATGCACAAGGTGGCCCATGTGGTCTGGAGTTCATTTGCAGCCGCTGGAGACCCTTGGTGCCCATTCTCTCTCTCAAATAAATTTGTTTACCTTTCATCCTGATTCTCCACTCAGTCTTATAACAATGACACACATTCAACCAAGACCTTGTGGAGCTGAACAGGGTGAAACAGGTTGGGTTGGAAAACTGCACAGGGGGGCTCCTGAGGCTTCAAAGGGCAGCAACAGAGAACCGATCTCTTTGAACTAGGGCAGCGGTCTTCTTGGGATCACCAAGCTTCTGATGAGGTCAACGTCCCCGATGTTCTGTGCCGGTTTTTCATTTTTAATTTCCTATTTGTATGTGTGTGTTGGGGGTGTAGTATGGGTGCGCCGGGGTCCCTCGCCGGTGAAGATTGTCAAAGGCTTGTGCCGCTTTTTTTCTTTTTTTAAAGTAGGGTCTCACTCCAGCCCAGGCTGACCTGAAGTCACTCTGTAGTCTCAGGCTGGCCTCGAACTCACGGCGATCCTTTTTCCTCTGCCTCCCGAGTGCTGGGATTAAAGGCGTGCGCCACCATGCCCGCCTGCTGCCACTTTTTACATGCGGTCTTCCGTGGGTAGCTGGGCACTGCTCTTCACCCGGCGTTCAGCACGCCCGCCCCGCGTGGGCCCGACCCTTGCGCGCGCACCAAGTCCTGCAGACGCAGGGAGCGGCCTCGCGGGCGGAAGTGACGCATTTCACGTGCTCTGCGGGAACTGCAAGCCGCGGCCGGGGGGCGGAGCTTTCGCATTCAGCGCGCTTGCGTCATCGCGTAGGCTGGAGGAGCCGCAGGACAGAATGGTGACGAGCACTGCGCGTGGAGCGGCGGTGGGCGGGTCTAGGGAAAAAGCGGACCCGCAGTGAGCCCTGCCTCTTAAAGCTGTAGCGACCTCTGGATGTGGGCTCTACGGCGGCCCAAGGGTGCGGCTCCTTTAAACGTCGCGGTGACACGTGTGTGCGGCTCCAGAGGCCCGGATGCTGCGCGTGCTGACCGGGCCGGGAGCAAACGCCAGCGCTGCGCCGGCCTTCCGCGGGCAGCCCCGAGGCCGGGTAAGCCGAGATGCGGTGCCCGCGTCCCCGGGCGGGCTTGGGGGACGAGGATGGACGCTCGGGGAAGACGGGAGGGCGTCCACGGGGGGACCCGGGGCGCAGCCCGGCCAGGGCCGGGGAGCACGAGAGCGGCGGATGCTTGGTTCGCGTGGGGCGCCGGGGCACCCCGGGGAGGGCCCGGGGACGCCGCCTGAAAGTCCCCTGGGGTGGCAGGGGTCTGGGTGACCTCGGGATGCGCTGTCCCTGCAGGGGTCCCCGAGGAGCTGTGTCGGCCCGGGCCCCGGCCCGCTCTGAGCTCCCTGTACCCACCAAAGCGTCTCTGGGGACCTGTCCCATCGCGCGCGTGCCCCTTCACTAACCCCGAGGCGCGGTCACCTTCCTCGTGGTCACGGCCCGAGGAGGCCAGGCAGGGCCTGCGTGTGCGTGGCGTCTGGGTAATCGTCCTAAAGACGGAGCCGCCGGCGCTGGGGAGCATGCCCCAGCATCCGCACAGCCGGCTTAGCAGTGCGTGCCGAGGAGAAACGCGCGGTCCTGCCCCAGCTCTGCTCCGAGGAGCCTGGGGGTCCACTTCTAAGAGGACCTCGGGAGGCCCCAGTCCCTTCTCTGTCTCCCCCCACCCCATCCCACCCCCGGACCACCAGGTGCACGTGGTTGACCCTGTGAGTCTTGAGTGTAGTTTAGTTTGGGAAACAAAGGAAAGAGGGAGGGAGAATGTGTTTAAAAGTCTGTTTTAAGGATGCTGGACTCGAGTACAGGAGAACTAGACATGTATGTTGATGGCTCAGGTTTCCTTAGACTTAAGATTGCTCGGGCGTCTCTGAGTCACGTGTACGCAATCTGTCCATTAGAGGGTTTGCTGGGGATTGCAAGAGCTTTTCTTCCAGCTCCTACTCCACATTGCTGACCTTTGCAGGCACAATTGTTAAAATACAGGCTTTTCTGCCATAGCTTCCAAAATTATCTCTGACTGCATGGCGGTGGGCTAAGTGTAAGCTAGCTCACATGAAACTGGTTTCAATCTCCTATCCTTGTGCAAAGCACCTCGGGGACCTGTGTGGGTGGGGTGGACCCTTGTTGGTCCAGGACAAAGTTCTCACCTGTCCATGGGGAGGTATGAGTGATTTAAGAAAATGACATTGCAGGGAATTGTTTTGGGAGGCCTGCATGTCGTCACTTTGTAGTCTGCCTTTTATTTTGAGATCATTCCATGGTGCCGTTTATTTAATTTCGAGGGTTGTGGGTAGATGAAGTGAGAGGTTTGAGACGCCCTGTAAGGGAACCTGGGGCCACAGGGAAGTAGATCAAGATGAGTCAGTGATTGAAGACCAGCAGTGGGGCCATTGGGCACACCATACTGTCCTTTGTGTTGTATGTATTTGAGTATTTTAAAAGTACCTTGACTTTATGTAATCACAGTTTAAGGAAAGGTCTATAGTTAGAAAAGTGAAAAATTGACAAAAAAAAAAAAATCTTAGCCAGGCATGGTGGTGCACGACTTTAACCCCAGCGTTCTGGGAGGCAGAGGTAGGAAGATTGCCATGAGTTCGAGGCCACCCTGAGACTAAGAACTAAAAAAAGAAAAAAGAAAAGAAATCTTACTGGGTCATGAAATTCAAGTTTTGGATTATTATCTCTTATTCTTATTGCCTCTTATTCTTTGGACGTGGGATTTAGATGAGTTGATTGGCCGGTGTACGTACTGACAGGGTCATGATATAAGGCAGAGGACAGCGTGTTCATGTTGTATAAATTCAGTTATCCATGGCTCGTTAGCACAGTTCACTTCTGGACTCTTTTGGAATTCAGCAACAGGGAAGTTTGTGTATGTGTGTTTGTGACAAAATCTCCTGTCATCTAGGCTGGCCTTAAGCTTGCTATATGTAGCTAAGGATAACCTTGAACTTCTGATTCTCCTGCCCCCACCTCCAAGTACTGAGGTTGTAGGCACTGTACTATGGAGCCCAGTTTATGCGGTGCTGGGGGTTAAGCGCAGGGGTTGAGTGAGCCAGGGAAGCTTTTTTTTTTTTTTTTTAGTTTTTCGAGGTAGGGTCTCACTCTAGCTCAGGCTGACCTGGAATTCACTATGTAGTCTCAGAGTGGCCTCAAACTCATGGCAGTCCTCCTACTTCTGCCTCCCAAGGGCTGGGATTAAAGGCGTGCGCCACCATGCCTGGCTTTCCTTTAACCTTAGTGATGTCTTTTTCCTGATAGACTGTCACAGTTCCCATACAGAATCCATGGAGGAGACTGAAGAGACAACGAGAAGAGTCGGCCTTGAGTGACGTGCTCACTGTGCAGCCCGCAGGTGCTGACACCTGTTCTGAATACTACCCTTGGCAGTGTTGGTGACCGAACAGGCCAAAGTCCAGGAGTGCTTGAGTTCCAGCTTGAGTCCAGGGAGTGTCTGTTGGGTCAGCTCCATCCCTCCCTGAAGAATCTGATTTCCTGCTGCAGGGAGAAGTAGCAGCCAGGCTCACACATCCCAGGTCAGTCCTGAAGGTGTCCCTGTCTCTTCCTTCTTCCCAGTTCCCATCCAGACCTAGCAGTAATTGTTCTGTGAATGGGACCCTTGGTCCCTGTTCCAAAGTGCTTTATGATCCTAACATCAGAGAACCGGGGTTACCTTTTGAAAAATACTACGTGTCTTGCATTTCAGTTCTTTATGGAAATTACTATAGAAAAGTACATTTTATCTCTGTATGGACTTAGTAAATCCACAGTGACAAGTTAGCGTGACTTAAGATCTGTGGAGGAAGTCCTTGCTTTCACTAGAGAGAAGTTTTATGGACATCATTTGTCTGATGTGAGGGAGCAGTTTCAGGAAGGTATTTTTATAAAAATAAAACATTTTTAAAAATCCATATCTTAGGCTGGGTATGGTGCTGCACACCTTTAATCCCAGCACTGGGGAGGCAGAGGTAGGAGGATCGCCATGAGTTTGAGGCCACCCTGACACTACATAGTGCATTCCAGGTCAGCCTGGGCTAGAGCGAGACCCTACCTCAAAAAAAAAAAAAAAAAAAAAAAAAGGAAAACAAAATGGACAGCAGGGACACAGGCTTTGGAGTGGCAGGCATCTGTGTTCTGTCACCTTTAGCGCCAGCTCCAGGGACAAGCGTGTTAACTTTGCACACCCCCATTCTTGGATTATAAAATTGAGACCAAAATAGTTGGGCAGGTGGCTGCTGGATTAGTCACACAGCTTGCCACACAACAGTCCCTCCCGGACAGCTGTGCAGAAAGGGTAACAGAAGAGACCCTCTGTCACCTTGCACTGCTACCCGGCACCTACCATCCTCCTGCAGCTCAACCCTCCTAGCCGCAGCTTAGACTATGAGTCACAACTAGAAGAATATGTCCTGGATTGCAGAGATGCCTCGGCGGTTAAATGCTCTTGCTTGCAAAGCCCACCAGCCTGGGTTCAGTTCCCCAGTGCCCATATAAAACATGGTGCCCAAAGTGTTGCATTGGTCTGGAGTAAGATTGCAGTGGCTGGAGGTCCTGATGCATTCATGCTCACTCATTCTCTCAAAAAATATTTATTTTTTGCCAGGCGTGGTGTCACATGCCTTTCATCCCAGCACTCTGGAGGCCAAGGTAGGAGGATCACTCAATTTTAGGCCACCCTGAGACTACATAGTGAATTCCAGGCCAGCCTGGGCTAGAGCAAAACCCTATGTCGGAGAAAAAAGAATTTTTTTTTTTTTTTTTTTTTTTTTTTTTTTTTTTGAGGTAGAGTCTTGCTCTAGTCCAGGCTGACCTGGAATGGGAAAGATTTTTTTTTTTTTTTAATAAAAAGAAAAGAGAAGAGTGAAAAGAACAAGAAAAAAGGAACAGAAGAAAGGGAAACAAAAAAGAACCAGGTGTGGTGGTGCACGCCTTTAATCCCAGCATTGGGGAGGCAGAGGTAGGAGGATGGCTGTGAGTTTGAAGCCAGCCTGAGACTACATAGTGAATTCCAGGTTAGCCTGGGCTAGAATGAGATCCTACCTCCAAAAAACAAAAACAAAAAGAATATAATGTAATATTTTACAGCAGCCATGTGAGAAAGCTAAAAGGCAGGTGAAAGTAATTAGTTTTCATAATTATTTTAAGCCAGTGTATATAGTGATATTATTTCTATATGTAACCAATGTTGGGGTATTTTATATAGTTTTTAAATTTTTATTTATTTATTTGCTTACTTGAAAGCAGAGAGGAGAGTATAGGCACAGCAGGTTCTCTTGCCTCTGCATGTGAACTCCAGGTGTCTGCAGCACTTTGTATATCTGGTTTTATGTAGGTACTGGAGAGTAGAATCTGGTCCAGTAGGCTTTGCAAGCAAGCACCTACATCCACTGAGCCATCTCCCATTTCCCTGGCCAACATGTACATATATATATTTTTTCTTTTTGGTTTTTGAGGCCCAGGCTGACCCATTCACTATGTAGACTCAGGTGAGCCTCCTGCTTCCTCTGCCTCCCCTGGGCTGGGATTAAAGGCATGCATCACCATGCATGGCTGCTTTATATGCCTTTTTTTTTTTTTTTTAAGGAATCAGTTTTTTTTTTTTTTTTTTAAAAATATGTATTAGTTAGAGAGAGAAAAAAATGAGTGTGCCAGGGGCCTCTAGTCACTGCAGATTAACTCCAGACATATGCGCCACCCTGTACATCTGGCTTTCATGGGTACTTGGGAATCAAACCTGGGTCCTTGGGCTTTTCAGGCAAACACCTTAACTGCTAAGCCATCTTTTCAGCCCTTTTTTATATTTTGACAACTTCCATAATTAAAGACAATAAACCATGGTAATCCCCCCCCCCATTTTGTTTTATTTTATTTTTTCCAGGTAGGGCCTTACTCTAGCTCAGGCTGACATGGAATTCACTATAATTCACTATGTAGTCTCAGGGTGGCCTCGAACTCACAGTATCTCCTACCTCTGCCTGTGTTCAATGGCCACATGTGGCCCGTGGCTTTTGTATGGAAGAGCTCAGGTCTGTGCAGACACACTGGCCTTTGACTTGCATGTGGATTCCTTTATTCTGTATCTTTGTGCATGCTCGTTGCCAGTGAGAGAATTAGCCATGCTCTGTTTTGTTTTGTTTTTATTTATTATTTATTTGAGAGAGAGAAAGAAGCAGAGAGAGAAAAAGAGAATGGGAGCTCCAGAGCCTCCAGCCATTGCAAACAAACTCCAGATGCATGCGCCTCCTTGTGCATCTGGCTTATGTGGGATCTGGAGATTCAAATAGGGATCCTTTGGCTTTGCAGGCAAACGTCTAACCACTAAGCCATCTCTCTAGCTCGCCATTCTGTTTTTGAGCCACTGCTGGAACCTCATGTTGTGGAAGTGTTAAGGGGAAGTAGCACCAGATGCCCCTGCAGTCATCCCCATTGCTTTCCCTGTGGGGTGGAACATCTTGTCTTCCCAAGAGGGGACGCCTGACCTTTGGCAGGTCGGAGGACCAGGGGAGCTGTTCTAGAAGCGCTAGCAAAGTGATGTGCTTGTTCCCGGACGTAGTCATTGTAAGTCTGTGGTCCCCCCCCCCCCGCCAGGGATGCACCATGCCGATAGTTGATAAGCTGAAGGAAGCCCTGAAGCCTGGCCGCAGGGACTCGGCCGAGGATGGGGACCTGGGAAAGCTGCTTGCAGCCTCTGCCAAGAAGGTCCTTCTGCAGAGGATTGAATTTGAGCCAGCCAGCAAAAGCTTCTCCTACCAGCTGGAGTCCTTGAAGAGCAAGTATGTGCTGCTGAACCCCAGGGCTGAGGGGGCTGGTCGACACAAGAGCGGAGATGAGCTGCAGGCCAGGAAACCAGGTACATGCTGGGCAAGTGCTGGCAGAGGGCCTCGTGTGGTGTTGACCAAGTAGATGGGCCAGGGTTGGCAGCAGAAGCAACAACAGAGGGTGGCCATGGAAGTGTGGGCTTCACTGGTCAGTGGGCTTGAGTCATCGATGTCATGAAGCAGGGTCGATGGAAGAGGAGGGGTCCTTGGATTGTGACTCCTACCCTTCGTTCAATAGAGTCACAGTGGCACTTGAGATAGAGAAGTGGGTGGGCTCATGGGGCCCTGCGTGGTGCAGAGCTAGTGCCTGCTTCTTCCATTATCTACAGAAGTCTTGACCTCTAGACTGAGCAGTCTGGAAGGTCTTTGGTATGACTCAGACCCCCTTCTGTTCCCTAATCCCTTTCTCTTAGGCACCGAGCATGCATCTGGAAGCGGAGGAGATGGAGTCCCAGCCCCACAGAAAGTGCTCTTCCCCACGGAGCGACTGTCTCTGAGGTGGGAGCGTGTTTTCCGCGTGGGTGCAGGACTGCACAACCTGGGTAACACCTGCTTCTTGAACTCCACCATTCAGTGCTTGACCTACACGCCGCCTTTGGCCAACTACCTGCTGTCCAAGGAGCATGCACGGAGCTGTGAGTGGGGCTCGTAGTTGGGGCTTGCGTGTGAGTCAGCTGAACCGCGAGGTCTCCTAACAGATAACCCTGTGCTTGGGGATCAGCCATTCTGTCTGGATCACATTTAGAGTGAAGTTGATGACATATAATCTGTTGTCAAAGTGCAAGTATGAATTGTGTCTGTTTGAGGACTGGCTGCACAGGTATCATTCAGGCAGGGTCACATTCCTCATGGCTTTCTGGAAATGCTTACCTAGACAGAAAGAAGGGTTTTCAAAAGATGCCTCCAAGCTGGGCATGGTAGTGCCCACTTTTAATCCCGGTTCAAGGCCAGCCTGGGGCCACAGACTGAGCTCTAGGTCAGCCTGTAGAGCGAGAAAAACAAAAGGAGACTCTCACCTCATGTATGTATATTCAGTATCCTGTGTAGTGAAATTATATGTTTTATGTATGTTATGAAACATGTCCCAGCTGGGCATGGTGATGCACTCCTTTAATCCCAGCACTCAGGAGGCTGAGGTAGGATGATTGCTGTGAGTTTGAGGTCAGCCTGAGACTACATAATGAATTCCTGGTCAGCCTGGACTAGAGTGAGACCCTACCTCGAGAAAAAGAAGGAAAAAGAAAATAGGTAGCTGGGAAAATGGCTCCGTGGTCTAAGACCCTACCTTGAAAAAAAAAAAAAAATTGCTGCACAAACCTGATGACTGCAAACAAGAGAGACCTTGTCTTGAACAGAGCCGAAGTTAGGGACTGACATCCTGAGGTCATCCTACAGTCCCACATGCATGCTGTGGCACCTGGACCCCATACGTAAAAAGCGCGCACACACACACCCCAGAAGAAAAGCCGGGCATTCTGACGTACGCTTTAATCCCAGTATCTGGGAGGCAGAAGTAGGAGGAATGCCACCCTGAGACTACAGAGTGAACTCCAGGTCAGCCTGGAACCAGAGTGAAACCCTACCTCAAAAAATGTAAAAAAATAAAACCAGAAGAAAATATAAGGAATGAAGAATCTTTTTTTTTTTTTTTCAAGGCAAGTTCTCATTGTAGCCCAGGCTAACCTTGAACTCACTGTGTAGTTCCAGGCTCTGGTGATCCTCCTACCTCAGCCTCCTGAGAGCTGAGGACTGGGACTAAAGGTGTATACCACCACACTAGACTAGGAATGAAAAATCTTAAACAGAAAGACAGTGATTAAAAATTATTCCAGGGCTGGAGAGATGGCCTAGTGGTTAAGGCCCATATAAGCCAGATGCACAAGAGGGGGGCGTGTGCATCTGGAGTTCATGTGCAGTGACTGGAGGCCCTGGCGCACCCATCCTCTCCCTCTTATCTTTCAAACAAATAAATGAATGAGTGAATAAAATATACTTAAAAAATTATTCCAGCTGGGTGTGGTGGCACATTCCTTTAATCCCAGCATTTGGGAGGCAGAGGTAGGAGGATTGCCATAAGTTTGAGGCCACCCTGAGACTACATAGCGAATTCTAGGTCAACCTGGGGTAGAGTGAAACTTTACCTTGAAAAGCCATATATATATATTCATTCCAGGAGGAGCACCCTCAGGCTGGGATATTTTTATGGGATGAAAACTTGTGAAATGTAGCAGAACTATAAATTCTTCTAGCAAATAGAAAGAGAATGTTCCCCAGTTTTTGTTGTGAGGTTCTTAAAGCTGGGACAGCAAAAGCCAGAACAACACGAGAAAGGAAAATTACCACTGAGTTCAAGGTGAAATGCCAGCAGATCCATCGGACCGTTGTTAGACCTTCAGAGCAGCTTGCATCCGTCCTGAGATCAGACGTTCACCGTCAGAGCCTTGCTGTAGATGTGCTGTGAGCGCAGCAAGCTGCTCATGCCCTGCAGGTCTAGTGGTGTCCCAGTTCTGCTGCTCAGCAGCTGTGCGTAGAGTGTCATGTGACTGCCTTCTGCCTCCTGTCTGCTTTGCAGGATGTTGCTGTCTTGCAGGCAGAAGTATTGTGCAAATCAGATGCATTCTGTCAAGGGCTTTGCAGTGCTCAGCACAGAGGCAGTGCTGTCACATGATCCCCCATTGCCTCTTGGCCTGGCTGAGATCAAGTTCAGCATCTATTCTTACCAGCTGAAATGACTGCTGACTTTCCTCCTATATGCTTGCACACTGTTGCCACCGTTAGTGGAGCGGAGGAGAAAGGTCATCTGAAGATAATAGACCCCTGCAAAATGTCATGAAAAAGAAATCAAACAGCCGGGCGTGGTGGCGCACGCCTTTAATCCCAGCACTCGGGAGGCAGAGGTAGGAGGATCGCCATGAGTTCAAGGCCACCCTGAGACTACATAGTTAATTCCAGGTCAGCCTGGGCCACAGTGAGACCCTACCTCAAAAAACTAAAAAAAAAAAAGAAATCAAACAGAGCAGTAGCAGAGGGTCAGGCGGTCCACTAGATCCCACTGAAAGCATCAAGATCCTTCCAGATACGAGGTCACAGGAGCTTGTGCTTTGAAGCCACAGTGAAGCATCATTTCTGTTCGAGATTGTGTTCTTGGGCAAAGGAGAGAAGAATCCCCGCCAACCTTGGATCAATATTCCTGCCCAGGAGCTCACATAAATCTGTAGGCAAATCAAATTCAGCAAGGGGAACTTGGCAGCATGGCTCGCGGTGACTCCAGCATACAGAAGCTACTTGAAGTTGTCTACACTAAGCAAGCAGTTGTAAAAACAATTTGTTGTGTTAAAAAAAATGTCAGCTGCACATGGTGGCACATGCTTTTAATCCCAGCACTCAGGAGGCAAAGGTAAGGGGATCAACATGAATTGGAGGCCACCCTAAGACTACATAGTGAATTCAAGTCAGCCTGGACTAGAGTGAGACCCTACCTAGAAAAAAAATATATATCTGCAGCAAAGCTGAGCATGGTGGTTCAAACCCGTCATTCAAGTACTTGGAGGTTGAGAAAGGATCACTGAGGTCAAGGCCAGCCTAGGCTAGAGTGGGGCTCAGTCTCAGAAAACACCAAAAATAAAATAGTAAGCAACCCCACAGCCCATTCTAAGATTAAACCCTTGAATTACAGTCCAGTCCTGCACAAAAGTCGGACACTGCAGGGCAAAGTTACAGAGATGGACGTGAGAAAGTCTCAGAACACAGAGTTGCTGTGTATGTTGGGAGTGGATGCAAGGCCTTGTGCGTGCTAAGCCAGTGCTCTAGTATTCAGCCCCACCCTAGCCAAGAATCCCTGCTTACAGATTTGAAAAAGTAGTTTAGGTCTTTTCTTCGTAATTGCATTGCATGATGAGTTCAAGGATATGGCTTAAGAAACAGTCAGGGTGAGCGGGGCGTGGTGGCACACGCCTTTAATCCCAGCACTAGAGGCAGGGGTAGGAGGATCCCTGTAAGTTCGAGGCCACCCCGAGACTACATAGTGAATTCCAGGTCAGCCTGGACAAGAATGAAACCCTACCTCGAAAAACAAACAAGAAAGAAAGAAAGAAGCAGTGTGGATAGAGTAACCGCTCTGTGATATAGGGCTTGCCTAGGACAGCGAGGCCCTGGGTTTGACCTCCGAACTGCTGAACTACAACTGAGTGAATGTGGTGGGCAGTGGGGCTGTGTGCAGTGCTGCTCCTGGCCTGGAGGTGAGTGCACTGCATCCTGGTGTGCATTGTACGGTGAAGCAGATCACATTGTGAATTAGAATCCGTTTCCAGAACTTACCTTGGTGATTTTGAAGCTGTCTTTGATGTCGCTCTGAGTTGTCATCTTCCTCCCATGGTCTTGACAGTATGATCCTACTGCCCCAAGTCCTGCGAGTGGCTTTTCCGTGCTACTGGCCGCTGTGTTTCCCTGTAGCATCCTCCACTCTTGGTTTCTCTGTGGGACTCTTGTTGAGGTAGCTGCCAACTTGGTGAGTCTTGATTTAGTTAAAACTAGGTCTTTGGACCTGGTTACCAGGCATAGGTCAGCTGCAGTGTGTTGGTGGCATGGGCAAAGCAGCCATGGTTGGTGTTTTTGGGTGGCCCCTGTTCTTCCCACTGTTCCTCAACTGGGAGCAGAACCGCCCACCAAGGCATAGCCATTTTCCCTGTGAGGGATTAGTATACTGTAGCCTCAGTTTAGTATACTCAGTTTAGTATAGTCAGATTAGTATACTGTAGCTTCAGTTTCCTCTTTCTTTTTCTTTTCTTTCTTTCCACTTTTTTTGTTTGTTTGTTTTTGTTTTTCAAGGTAGAGTGTCAGTCACTCTGTCTAGCTCAGGCTGACCTGGAATTCACTCTAATTCACTATGTAGTCTCAGGGTGGCCTCAAACTCATGACAATCCTCCTACATCTGCCTCCTGAGTGCTGGGATTAAAGGCATGCACCACCACGCCCGGCTCCTCTTTCTTTTTTTATTTTTTTTTTTATTTTTGTTTATTTTTATTTATTTGAGAGCAACAGTCAGAGAGAGAAAGAGGGAGGGAGGGAGGGAGGGAGAGAGAGAGAGAGAGAGAGAGAGAGAATGGTCACACCAGGGCCTCCAGCCATTGCAAATGACCTCCAGATGCATGCACCACCTTGTGCATCTGGCATCTGGCTTATGTGGGTCTTGGGGAATCGAGCCTTGAACCAGGGTCCTTAGGTTTCGAAGGCAAGTGCTGCTTAACCGCTAAGCCATCTCTCCAGCCCCTCTTTCTTTTTTTCTTTCCTTCTTCTCTGTTTTGTTTTTTTTAGGCAAGATCTGTCTGTAGACTAGAACTCATGGAAATCCTCCTTCCTTAGCCTCCCAAGTGCTGGGATTACAGGCTTAGACCACCACCCCCACCTCAAGTTCTTTAGAGTAAAACCTGGAATTTGATAACTTAGGTAATAAACAATTTTTGCCTAACTTTTGAACCCCCTCACTGTTACTATTTTTAAAGACATCTAGATATTTATATTGAGGCTT
Source organism: Orientallactaga sibirica (assembly GCA_036365145.1). Taxonomy (NCBI): domain Eukaryota; kingdom Metazoa; phylum Chordata; class Mammalia; order Rodentia; family Dipodidae; genus Orientallactaga; species Orientallactaga sibirica. The sequence goes on from JAEOAD010000013.1 coordinate 4,652,586, forward strand.
GGGAGATTGCTCAGTGGTTAAAGGCACTTGCCTACAAGTCTGCTGGCCTGATACCAACTCCCTAGCATCCACATAAAGCTGGGTGCAAAGTGGCACAGGCATCTGTGATCCCAATGTGCCTATGTCAAAGGAAGCAAAACCAAGAGAATCTAGAAACTTCTGGGCTAGTTAGACTGGCACATGCAAAGTGATGTTAACAACACAATAATGACAAGGGAGACCTTGTCCCAAGCAAGCTTTCTGAGATTGAGACCACCACCCATTGCTGTGGTGCATGCATGCCCATACATGGACAGACAGACAGACAGACAGACAGACACACACACACACGTTTTTGTTTTTGTTTTTAATTTTTTTAAATTATTTTATTTATTTTTTTTGGAGAGAGACACAGAGACAGAGAGGGAGAGGGAGACAGAGATGGGCACGCCAGCAGTCTCTCAGCTGCTATGAATGAAATCCAGATGTGTGTGCCCCCTTGTGGGCAAGTGCGGCATGGCGCCATGTGTCACTTTGCATCTGGCTAAACGTGGGACCTGGAGATTGGAACCGGTCTCTTAAGCTTAGCAGGCAGGCGCCTTAACCGCTAAGCCATCTCTCCAGCCCAACACACACATTTTTAAAAACAACAGAGAGATACAGTAAGTGGCTATGGTTAGACAGATTCATCAAAGCTGCCCTATAATTCCAGCTGCTCTGGAGGCTAAAGCAGGAACTGGATGGCTTAAGGCCAGTGTGGGTAGAGAGGCCCTGTCTCAAAATTTAAAAGGTAAAAGAAACGTGGCTGGGAATGTAGCTCAGTTGGATAATACTTGCTAGCATGCACAAGGCCTTAGGTTCAAATCCCAGTAACCACCCCCCCCCCAAAAAAGTCAAGAGTCTATAATGAAAAGCTTCACGTTCCCCCTTTATGCAGAGATAATCATGTGAATAGTTCTTTTAAACCCTTCCAAGAAGCCTGGCTGCAGGCTGTTGCAGTACTGATTTGGAAATGGGTTTAAGTAGCTGACTAAAGGGAAGTATTGAAGGGAAATAATTGGTTGGGTTTTGTGCAGTGAGATGGATTGACTCGAAAGATAAAGCATTGTGCACAGATACTGTCTTGTAGAATCAAAGGCATCTTTGCCTTTTGATCCAGAAATTATCTGTTAGATGATCCCTTAGAGAAACTCACCCGTGCACGAAGTACAGATCCCTACCGTCATGACACGAGAGCACACAAAGGGAAAGGGTGGAGTGTGTTAGGGACAGGTGGGGATGGATAAGGCCACTCGCTCATAGGAGACTTGAGCTGCAGGGCTGCCTCAGCAGCATGGAGTTTGGGAATCCCATTGTTGGTGTTTAGGACACCCACTGAATTGATAGAGTTTGTACACAGCAAGCTTGTAAACATGCAGCTAAATGTTATTGTGTGTAAATTGTAATAAATGCCTGGATGGGAATAAGCATTGCCTTCTCCAGGGTGGCGGTCACTCTTGGTGAAGGAATGTGGAGAGTGGGGTTTACTAATGAGACCCCAAAAGCCAGGCAGAGCAGGCTTGATACTCTTTATACATATTTGTTTAAAATGGGTCACAGGGCTGGAGAGATGGCTTAGTGGTTAAGGCACATGCCTGCAAAACCTAAGGACCCTGGTTTGATTCTCCAGGTCCCGCATTAGCCAGCTGCACAAAGGGGCACACACATCTGGAGTTCGTTTGCAGTGGCTAGAGGCCCTGGCGTGCCCATTCTCACTCTCCCTCTCTCTCTTTCCCTCTCTCTGTCTCTAATAAATAAATTAATTAATTAAATAAAATGGATCACAGCTGGGCGTGGTGGTGCACGCCTTTAATCCCAGCACTTGGGAGGCAGAGATAAGATGATTGCCATGAGTTCAAGGCCAGCCTGAGAAGACTACCTAGTGAATTCTAGTTCAGCCTGGGCTAGATTGAGACCCTACCTCAAAAAATATGTGTTTAGGTGAGGCGTGGTGGCGCACACCTTTAATCCCAGCAATTGGGAGGCAGAGGTAGGAGGATCGCCATGAGTTCAAGGCCACCCTGAGACTACATAGTTAATTCCAGAGTGAGACCCTACTTTGAAAAACCAAAAAAAAAAAAAAAAAAAAAAAAAAAGTGTGTGTGTGTGTGTCTGTTTCTCTCTGTACCCCTGTCTATGTAATGCCTAACAAGAAACCAGTCTATTCATACATAGCAGGGTGGGCATACAGTCTGGGCGTGGCTTGTGTTAGTGAATTTGGTCGTGTGGTGTGTGTGTGTGCGTGTGTCCAGGCCTGTCTTACACAGTTGGAGCTGCTTTTGCCCTCGTGGCAGAATTACTTACTTGTGTCTAGCTGCATTGCCTCCAGAGCCAAGATGTTTGCTGTTTGGAGTAAACGTTTGTCTGTGACAAACAGCTGTGAAGGAGTCATCAGGCAGTGGGGCAGGGGTTGAAGAGTGAGCTAAGGGCTGTAAGGAGGCGCTACCATATCGTGACCTGTCAAGTGTGTGGGATGACTTTGAACGCAGAGATGTGTTCGTGAAATTCCTATGGAAAGTGGAACATTCTCTGTGAGTGAGCAATACCAATGCCTGGGCCTGTGACACTAGCCCGTTAGTGGTGTGAGGTGACTAGTTACAGCTTTGGTGGGTCATGGCCCCCAGACCCCATCCAGCAGAGAAAAGCATTTCTCCAGTGATTCTTGAGTCTGGGATCTCTGGCCCGGGCATCCTGTCCCAGACAGTGGGTGATATCACCACCTCTGAGGTGTTTGTCTTCACGTTGCTCCTTCCCTTTGCAGGTCACCAAGGAGGCTTCTGCATGCTTTGCGTCATGCAGAACCACATCGTCCAGGCCTTCGCCAACAGCGGCAATGCCATCAAGCCCATCTCCTTCATCAGAGACCTGAAAAGTAAGAGTGGATTGTGGCTGCGTGCTGGCCAGGCGGTGAGGGAGGGGAGGAGGCCTGAGCGAGCGAAGTGTTGGAATCCTTGGTGGGAAAGGCTCCGCCCTCAGTGGTACAGGAAGACTTGTGGGTTCTGGTGTTTCTGCTGTGGTGGGTGTGGGCCCTAGTTGGAAGAACAGGAAGTTTTAGATGGAGCTGACAGGTGAGTGTGAGAGTTGGGAGGGGAGGGTGAGTGGGGAAGTGCTGGGCACTTTCTGGGCCTCTGGATCCAGTTGCCTTGTGCTGTGGAAATCCTGTCTTCCAGTTCTTTGGCAGACAAGTTAGGCCTTAACCACTAGGCCATTTCTCCATAGTGGTTGTTTGAAACTGTGTGAGGTGTAGCACTTTGAAGTCCTGACTGAGCAGTTGACCATAGAGCAATGGTGGTGGTCACTCGAAGGGCAGGCAGACGTCTTCCCTATCCCTTTCTTCCTCCCTCAGAGATTGCCCGTCACTTCCGCTTCGGGAACCAGGAGGACGCACATGAATTTCTCCGGTACATCATAGACGCCATGCAGAGGGCCTGCTTGAATGGCTATGCCAAGTACGTGCCTGATCTCCCTGCTAGGAAGGTTTATGTTGGGTGCAGTGGACATTCCTGTGGCAGCAGCTGGCCCTTCACCCTCCTCCCTAGGCCTTCTCCTGAGGGTGTGGTGGTATTTGAGCCCAGCACCTGACTGCTACAGCCCATGCAGAGATTGCCCTCGGTGGGTTGTCCTCTGACGCTGTCCTAGCCACACAGTGTGGCAGGATCATGTGGCAGTAGCTCTGCTCTGGCAGCTCAGTTTTGAGGACGTTAGCACATCTCTTCAGAAAGCTCAGCTACTTTATGGATTCTTCCCATCTTTCTAAATCGGTCTCTTAAGCTTAGCAGGCAGGCGCCTTAACAGCTAAGCCATCTCTCCAGCCCAACACACACATTTTTAAAAACAACAGAGAGATACAGTAAGTGGCTATGGTTAGACAGATTCATCAAAGCTGCCCTATAATTCCAGCTGCTCTGGAGGCTAAAGCAGGAACTGGATGGTTTAAGGCCAGTGTGGGTAGAGAGGCCCTGTCTCAAAATTTAAAAGGTAAAAGAAACGTGGCTGGGAATGTAGCTCAGTTGGAGAATACTTGCTAGCATGCACAAGGCCTTAGGTTCAAATCCCAGTAACCACCCCCCACCCCAAAAAAGTCAAGAGTCTATAATGAAAAGCTTCACGTTCCCCCTTTATGCAGAGATAATCATGTGAATAGTTCTCTTAAACCCCTCCAAGAAGCCTGGCTGCAGGCTGTTGCAGTACTGATTTGGAAATGGGTTTAAGTAGCTGACTAAAGGGAAGTATTGAAGGGAAATAATTGGTTGGGTTTTGTGCAGTGAGATGGATTGACTCGAAAGATAAAGCATTGTGCACAGATACTGTCTTGTAGAATCAAAGGCATCTTTGCCTTTTGATCCAGAAATTATCTGTTAGATGATCCCTTAGAGAAACTCACCCCGTGTGAAGTACAGATTCCTACCGTCATGACACGAGAGCACACAAAGAGAAAGGGTGGAGTGTGTTAGGGACAGGTGGGGATGGATAAGGCCACTCGCTCATAGGAGACTTGAGCTGCAGGGCTGCCTCAGCAGCATGGAGTTTGGGAATCCCATTGTTGGTGTTTAGGACACCCACCGAATTGATAGAGTTTGTACACAGCAAGCTTGTAAACATGCAGCTAAATGTTATTGTGTGTAAATTGTAATAAATGCCTGGATGGGAATAAGCATTGCCTTCTCCAGGGTGGCGGTCACTCTTGGTGAAGGAATGTGGAGAGTGGGGTTTACTAATGAGACCCCAAAAGCCAGGCAGAGCAGGCTTGATACTCTTTATACATATTTGTTTAAAATGGGTCACAGGGCTGGAGAGATGGCTTAGTGGTTAAGGCGCATGCCTGCAAAACCTAAGGACCCTGGTTTGATTCTCCAGGTCCCACATTAGCCAGCTGCACAAAGGGGCACACACATCTGGAGTTCGTTTGCAGTGGCTAGAGGCCCTGGCATGCCCATTCTCACTCTCCCTCTCTCTCTTTCCCTCTCTCTGTCTCTAATAAATAAATTAATTAATTAAATTAAATGAATCACAGCTGGGCGTGGTGGTGCACGCCTTTAATCCCAGCACTTGGGAGGCAGAGATAAGATGATTGCCATGAGTTCAAGGCCAGCCTGAGAAGACTACCTAGTGAATTCTAGTTCAGCCTGGGCTAGATTGAGACCCTACCTCAAAAAATATGTGTTTAGGTGAGGCGTGGTGGCGCACACCTTTAATCCCAGCACTTGGGAGGCAGAGGTAGGAGGATTGCCATGAGTTCAAGGCCACCCTGAGACTACATAGTTAATTCCAGAGTGAGACCCTACTTTGAAAAACAAAAAAAAAAAAAAAAAAAAGTGTGTGTGTGTGTGTGTCTGTTTCTCTCTGTACCCCTGTCTATGTAATGCCTAACAAGAAACCAGTCTATTCATATATAGCAGGGTGGGCATACAGTCTGGGCGTGGCTTGTGTTAGTGAATTTGGTCGTGTGGTGTGTGTGTGTGTGCGTGTGTCCAGGCCTGTCTTACACAGTTGGAGCTGCTTTTGCCCTCGTGGCAGAATTACTTACTTGTGTCTAGCTGCATTGCCTCCAGAGCCAAGATGTTTGCTGTTTGGAGTAAACGTTTGTCTGTGACAAACAGCTATGAAGGAGTCATCAGGCAGTGGGGCAGGGGTTGAAGAGTGAGCTAAGGGCTGTAAGGAGGCGCTACCATATCGTGACCTGTCAAGTGTGTGGGATGACTTTGAACGCAGAGATGTGTTCGTGAAATTCCTATGGAAAGTGGAACATTCTCTGTGAGTGAGCAATACCAATGCCTGGGCCTGTGACACTAGCCCGTTAGTGGTGTGAGGTGACTAGTTACAGCTTTGGTGGGTCATGGCCCCCAGACCCCATCCAGCAGAGAAAAGCATTTCTCCAGTGATTCCTGAGTCTGGGATCTCTGTGGCCCGGGCATCCTGTCCCAGACAGTGGGTGATATCACCACCTTTGAGGTGTTCGTCTTCACGTTGCTCCTTCCCTTTGCAGGTCACCAAGGAGGCTTCTGCATGCTTTGCGTCATGCAGAACCACATCGTCCAGGCCTTCGCCAACAGCGGCAATGCCATCAAGCCCATCTCCTTCATCAGAGACCTGAAAAGTAAGAGTGGATTGTGGCTGCGTGCTGGCCAGGCGGTGAGGGAGGGGAGGAGGCCTGAGCGAGCGAAGTGTTGGAATCCTTGGTGGGAAAGGCTCCGCCCTCAGTGGTACAGGAAGACTTGTGGGTTCTGGTGTTTCTGCTGTGGTGGGTGTGGGCCCTGGTTGGAAGAACAGGAAGTTTTAGATGGAGCTGACAGGTGAGTGTGAGAGTTGGGAGGGGAGGGTGAGTGGGGAAATGCTGGGCACTTTCTGGGCCTCTGGATCCAGTTGCCTTGTGCTATGGAAATCCTGTCTTCCAGTTCTTTGGCAGACAAGTTAGGCCTTAACCACTAGGCCATTTCTCCATAGTGGTTGTTTGAAACTGTGTGAGGTGTAGCACTTTGAAGTCCTGACTGAGCAGTTGACCATAGAGCAATGGTGGTGGTCACTCGAAGGGCAGGCAGACGTCTTCCCTATCCCTTTCTTCCTCCCTCAGAGATTGCCCGTCACTTCCGCTTCGGGAACCAGGAGGACGCACATGAATTTCTCCGGTACATCATAGACGCCATGCAGAGGGCCTGCTTGAATGGCTATGCCAAGTACGTGCCTGACCTCCCTGCTAGGAAGGTTTATGTTGGGTGCAGTGGACATTCCTGTGGCAGCAGCTGGCCCTTCACCCTCCTCCCTAGGCCTTCTCCTGAGGGTGTGGTGGTATTTGAGCCCAGCACCTGACTGCTACAGCCCATGCAGAGATTGCCCTCGGTGGGTTGTCCTCTGACGCTGTCCTAGCCACACAGTGTGGCAGTAGCTCTGCTCTGGCAGCTCAGTTTTGAGGACGTTAGCACATCTCTTCAGAAAGCTCAGCTACTTTATGGATTCTTCCCATCTTTCTAAATTATTTCCTTATTTTGATATAGAGAATGGGGTGATAGAACTTAGTGTCTATATTAAAAAAAAGACTTGCCCGGTGTGGTGGCGCACGCCTTTAATCCCAGCACTGGGGAGGCAGAGGTAGGAGGATCACCATGAGTTGAAGGTCACCCTGAGACTACATAGTGAATTCCAGGTCAGCCTGGGCTAGAGTGAGACCCTACCTTGAACAAAATAAATAAATAAATAAATAAATAAATAAATAAATAAATAAATAAAGAAAGAAAGAAAGAAAAAAAAAAAAAGAAAAAAAGAAAAAAAGAAAGAAAAATAAAAAGACTTAAAAACAGAATGAACATGCCAGGGCCTCTTGCCCCTTACCTCAAACTTTTAATCCTACTGCCTCAGCTTCCCAGGTGCTGACACAGGTGTGTGCTTTTCTCAGTACTATTATTTTGTAACTTTGAGGTTTTTACTTGTTTATTTATTGAGGCAGGGTCTCACTAGACCGGGCTGGGCTTTAGTTTACAGTGATCCTCCTACCTAGCCTCTCAAATGCTGGATCTAAGGCATGAACCACTAGGCCCTATTTCTTATTATTTGAAAGTGTTGATTATATTCACATCACAGTTGGTTATACACAGTGTGCAGTGTGTCCCAGAGAATTGCTTTTGTGTCATCTCTGGACATGGTGGTGCATGCCTTTAATCCCAGCACTGGGGAGGCAGAGGTAGGAGGATCACCATGAGTTCAAGGCCACCCTGAGATTATGTAGTAAATTCCAGGTCAGCCTGAGCTACAATGAGACACTACCTTGAAAAACCAAAAATAAATGAAAGCAAAGATAAAGAAAAAGCGAAAAGAAAAATAAAGCTTACTTTTTGGTTTTGTGAGGTAGGGTCTCACTCTAGTCCAGGCTGACCTGGAATTCACTATGTAGTCTCAGGGTGGCCCTGAACTCACAGCGATCCTCCTACCTCTGCCTCCCCAGTGCTGGGATTAAAGGCGTGTGCCACCACCATCTGGCTTAAGCTTACATTTTTTTTTAAGGATATTTTTATTTATTCATTTGCAAGCAAAGAGAGAGAGAGAGTGAATGGATGTACCAGGGTTTCTTGTTGTTGCAAACAACGACAGAGGATGCACCGCTTGGTGCTTGTGCCTTTATGTGGATGTTAGGAAATTGAACCTGGCCAGCAAGGGTTTGCAAGCAAGTGTCTTTAAGTGTTGAGCCATTTTCCCAGCCTAAGAAAACTTAAATTTTTGCCAATAAGTTTCACAGGTTTTTCAGGCAGAAGTTTGGTCATATTGTGTTCCTCTGAGGGGCTTGGGCCCCTCCTCACAGCAATCTGTGCCTTCCAGCAGTGAACTGGTTGGACTCATGGGTGGGCTGGTTTTTGCTGACTACTTCTGTGTGCCAGACAGTGCAGCACTGTGGATTTATATCTGAACCTGCCGCGCTCACACTGATGGGGAGACAAACTAGCATTGACAGTGACACTGGGGAGCGCGGGTATAGGAGGGAATCTCCAGGAAGGGATCGCCTTGCCTCCTGCAAGATGTGACCCTTGTGACCAAGGCTAGGGGGAATTAGGTAAAGGCCTGCAGGAAGGACAGCACAGCCCTGGCAGAGGACACAGTCTCAGAAGAGCTTAGGACAGGAGCTGGCACTGAGCCCCAGGCCAGCTAGCTGTAGTGCACTAGCAGAAAAAGGGGAGCAGGGCTTTGGGAAGGGAGAACTCTGGGCATGTGCTCAAAGTCATTGGAGCATGGGCCCATGGGGGGCAGGCAGGTAGAAAGTAGAGGGAGGCACCAGGTATCAGGCAAGCTACACGGGTCCAGACACTGGCCTAGGGGACGTGTGTGCTTAGCAGACACAGGTGAGCAGCAGCTTCCTGTCTATGTTGAAAGACAGGGTTGAGAAGAAAATCTGATCACATCAGGGACCTTTCCATAAAGCCACATCAGCCTGCCTGATTTGCCGGGCCAGGCCCGTTTTGGGCTTTGTTGTGGGCAGTGGCTTCATGTTACTTGCACTGTGCCCGGAGCATGTTTTCAGTGTTTGTATAGAAGTCCCCTAGGGCTCTGCACATGGTGGCCAAGCACTCCATCACCGCTTTCCTATCCAGCAGTGTTGCAGACACTTCTCGCACCGGTGAGACTGTGTGCTCTCATAACCTAACCTGACATGTCCGTAAGCTCTGTCTTGTTGGGTGTCAGCTACAAGCTCGTCTCCTAGCGTGATTTGTCCCAAAGGTGACAGGCCAGGAGTGTGGCTAACAGTGGCCCTCTTGGTGCTGTGCTGCTGTACACGAGTAGGTGCTGGTAGGCAGCCATCTCTGTCCTGTCTTCATTGAGAATTGTTGCCACTGTGTTGGAGGCTGTCTGTACATCAGGTGTGGTGGCTCAAGTCTTGCCTCGCCTGTTGTGTCACCCTTGCTCTGAGGTTTCATCTGTCCATCCCTTCCAAGCACCACTTGCGACATTCCTGAGAGCTTGGTCGGGTGTAGGAAGCCGTTCTGAAATCCTTTAGTAACCCTTCAGTTTACAGTGACTGAGGCGTAGTCTCAGCTCTCACTATTGCAGTGTCTTTGAAGATCTGGGTTGATTACGTGTTTATTCTGGAGACCACCCTAGTGTGTACTTGCACAGTTTTCCATCCTTGCCTCTGTTCATCAGTGTTCAGGGGTGTCCTGTCCCTCAGGAGACCTCTCCCAGCTGCTGTCTTGGACAGTCTTTTTAATTTTTATTTTTTGGTTTTTCAAGGTAGGGTCTCACTCTGGTCCAGGCTGACCTGGAATTAGCTATGTAGTCTCAGGGTGGCCTCGAACTCATGACAATCCTCCTACCTCTGCCTCCCGAGTGCTGGGATTAAAGGTGTGCACCACCACGCCCGGGTGTTTTGGACAGTCTTTACCACTTTTCAGATTTTTTTTAACCTTTAAAGCTTTATAGTTTTATACACATGTGCACTATGGCATGCATGCATACATACATACATACATACATACATACATAAATACATGCAGACATATATAAACACATATAAATACAAGTATGTTCACACAAATGCACACACAAAAGTAAAAGCACAAACTTAAAGTAGTGCGTATGGCCAGTCTCAAGGTATCTTTCCTTTGTGAACTTGCCAGGGGAAGTCACATTTCTGTGGGACACGCTGTCATCCATCATGGCAGGTCTCCTGGGTTGCAGCTGCACATGTTCTCCCTTTGCTTTCTCAGGACGTCCGGATGTCATTGTCCACCTCCGTAGGCTGTCTTCCTTTGCTAGTCTTCCATGTCTGCAGCCCCTGGTGGTTTTCCTCTGTGTAGTGCCCTGACGTGATATTGTGTGTGTGCGTGTGGATGTGTGCATGGATGAGTACATGTGTGCACACACATGCGTGCATACGGAGGCCAGAGGCTCAGGTGTTTACTTTGTTCCCTGTCCACCGTTTTCTGTGAGACAGCTTCCCGCTGAAGTGAGAGCTCGTCGATTTGGCCAGACTAGCTAAACAGCAGGCCCTCGAGCCTCTGTCTCCGCCACCTAGCACTGAGATTGCAGGTGTGCCTCACCACGCCTGACATTTTACATGGGTGCTGGGGATTTGAACTCAGGTCAGCCTGCTTTAACCTTTAACCACTGAGCCATCATCTCCCTAGTCCTTGACTTGAGTTTGATTTTTGTTGTTTTTTTTTTTAATTATTTTTTATTTATTTTTGGAGAAAGAGACAGAGATAGACAGAGAGGGAGAGGGAGACAGAGATGGGCACACCAGCAGTCTCTCAGCTCCTGTGAACGAAATCCAGATGTGTGCGCCCCCTTGTGGTCAAGTGCGCATTGCGCCCTTGTGTCACTGCATCTGGCTAAACGTGGGACCTGGAGATTGGAACCGCTGGACATTGGAACCAGCGTTCTTAGGCTTAGTAGGCAGGCGCCTTAGCCGCTAAGCCATCTCTCCAGCCCGTTGTTTTTGTTTTCTTCAAAGTAGGGTCTCCTTCTAGCTCAGGCTGGAATTGGGTGGCCTTGAACTCACAGGGATCCTCCTACCTCTGCCTCCATGTGCTGGGATTAAAGGCGTGCGTCACCATGCCCAGTCTTGGTTTGTATTTGAGTTTTTCGAGGTAGGATCTCTCTCTAGCCCAGGCTGACCTGGAATTCACTCTGTAGTCCCAGGCTGGCCTTGAACTCACAGCAATCCTCCAACCTTTGCCTCCTAAGGGCTGGGATTAAAGGCATATGCCACTACGCCTGGCTTGGGTTGGATTTTATTTAGATCTCTTCTCCTTTGGGCAGCCTTAATGTGGCCTCACTCTAGCCCTGGCTGTCTCAGCTTCTATATATTGAGATTAAAGGCATGTACCACCAAGCCCAACCCATCCACATTTTTTTTTTTTTTTTTTTTTTTTTTTTTTTTTTGGTTCGAGATAGGGTCTCGCTCTAGCCCAGGCTGACCTGGAATTCACTCTGTAGTCTCAGACTGGCCTTGAACTCAGGGCGATCCTCCTATCTCTGCCTCCCAATTGCTGGGATTAAAGGCCTGTGCCACCACACCTGGCCCATCCATCTTTTTTTGAGATGGTCATTCATGGACTGGAGTTTATCAAGTAGGCTAGACTGGCTGGCCAGTGAGCTGTAGGGATTCCGTGACTCTGCCTCCCCAGTGCTGGCATCACAGGTGTGCACCACCACACCTGGCTGTTAGGTGGGTGCTGAGGCTCTAAAGTTAGGTTGTCATCTCACAAGCAGACACTTTGCCCACTGAGCCATCCCCTCAGCCCGTGTGCATGGCTTTGCTGGGGTGGCAGAAGGGTGACAACAGTGGGCTTTTGAGATGGGCATGCCAGCAGTCTCTCAGCTGCTGCGAACGAAATCCAGATGCGTGCGCCCCCTTGTGGTCAAGTGTGGCATTGTGCCCTTGCGTCACTTTGCATCTGGCTAAACGTGGGACCTGAAGATTGGAACTGGTGTTCTTAGGAGGCAGGCGCCTTAACCGCTAAGCCATCCTCCAGCCCAACAGTAGGGTTTTTTGAGGACCCTAAATGTTCCCTTTTTGTCCTTCTCTATAGTCTCAAGGATGGCTGCCTGCCCTTCTTATCTTCCCCGACAATCTGTGCCTTTAGGGACTATCCCTGCACTCCGTGGTCCTGTGCTGACACCAGGTGACCAGCCACCCCACCCCGCCCTCACTTGTGCCTGTGGCCCTTGCTTGCAGGCTGGCAGCAACTCGAGGACCACTGGGCTTGGGCGTCGGGACACAGTCAGCCTCTGCTTATGGTGCTCTAGGAGGGACTCGGGTGTCCTGGTTCTGCCTGGTTGCTGACCAGTTGGCCATTTGGGCCTGGGCAGTGTCCCATCATGGTGTGGGTACCCTCGGGTGTCAGTGTGCTCCCAGACTGTGTCCTTGCTCGTGTAGAGGGTTAGTGTCCCTTCTTTGATGAGTGCGTGGTATCACTTCATTGTTCATTTCTTCACTTTGCAAAACAAGAATTTGGTCCCTGTATGATCTGGAGCTCCCAAAGTCCGGGAAGTGTTGTGGTCAGTAACGCTTGGTGCTGGCACCTTGTTCTTCGGAGTGTGGTAAAGCCTTGCAGCGTGACATGAGCCCCACTCAGGAGGCAGTGCTATGCAGCACTAGGCCAGGGGCAGTGCCTGGGGGAGAGGGGCTGGTCACTAAGCAGCTGGGGTGCTGTGTCTGTGATCAGGAAAGAGGCGGCTGATGGGGGAGTGGCCGCACCAGTCTTCTAGGGAAGAATCCCAGGGCCAGGACTGGTGGCAAGCTGTGAATGGGGTGGAGACAGAGGTCAGAGCGGAATGTTGCAGGATCTGCAGGCCACAGAAGCCACTCCATGAACGAATAAACACTTGTGCGCATGGTGGGTGCTAGGCACCGAGGCTCAGGCTTGCCCAGATCCCAGGGTAGGCAGTGGAAAAGGGAAGGTAGTGGACTAAACCCTGAAGCTGTGGTGGGACCTTGCTTCCCTTCCATGTGACAGTCAGTCACGAAACATTGCTGAACCTACTACGCTCCAGAGCTGGGCCCGGGGGGTGGGAGGGTGGCTGGTGCCATAGGTCAAGGAGAGCTAGGCTTGTAACCCCTGAGGTTTGGGTCCTTCTGTTCTTTATGTTTTAAGAACAGTGTCTTTTTAATTTAATTTATTTGAGAGAGAGATAGAGGCAGAGAAAGAGAATGGGCACACCAGGGCCTTCAGCCACTCTAAATGAACTCCAGATGTGTGCACCACCTTGTGCATCTGGCTTACGTGGATCCTGGGGAATTAATTGAACTTGGGTCCTTCTATTGAGAGTGAAGAAAAAGGCTGAGACTGTGAGGATGCAGGGACAGTCCTTGTGGTTATGAAAGTTGAGAGTGAAGAAAAGGCTGAGACTGTGAGGATGCAGGGACAGTCTATGTGGTTATGAGGGTTGAGAGTGAAGAAAAGGCTGAGACTGTGAGGATGCAGGGACAGTCTATGTGGTTATGAAGGTTGAGAGTGAAGAAAAGGCTGAGACTGTGAGGATGCAGGGACAGTCTATGTGGTTATGAAGGTTGCTTGAGTAGATGGAGACTCCGGAACCCCTGACCCTCCCCTACCCACCCAGGCATATGTGAAAGTGTGGGACTGGAGTGAGGGTGTCACTCTGAGCTAGTGACTGGACAGGAGGCTGGCTGCAAATACCACCTTGCTGTGTCCCATCACCCTCTTGATGGCTGTGGCCTCCTTTTAGGTTGGATCGACAGACACAGGCTACCACCCTGGTGCATCAGATCTTCGGAGGCTATCTCAGATCCCGAGGTAGGTGGAGACACTTCCTTTACCTGCCTAATGGAGCTCCAAACAGGGACCAGGAAAGCCTCAGCATTCCTGTGTAGGGCTGGCATGTGGCAGAGGTCAGAGGTTCTGGGCACTGGAAGCACTGCTCGTCCTGACCACTTCCCTGGCCTCCGAGTGCTGCCCACGTTCTCCCTGTGCACAGGCATGTCCCAGAATTGCCTCTCAGGCTGGTAGCTAGCTGCCTTTGGCCAGAGCTGTATTGAATGTTCTAAACCTCCATTTCTTTTTCTTTTTCTTTTTCTTTCTTTTTCTTTCTTTTTCTTTTTTTTTGCAAGGTAGGGTCTCACTCGGGTTCAGGCTGGCCTGGAATTAACTATGTAGTCTCAGGGTGGCCTCGAACTCTCGGTGATCCTCCTACCTCTGCCTCCCGAGTGCTGGGATCAAAGGCGTGCGCCACCACACCCGGCCTTGACCTCCATTTCTAGGTACTGGGGACCTCAGTGGTTTCCTTGTGGCCACAACTGACCACAGCCTCTGTTCTGTTGCAGTGAAGTGCTCAGTGTGCAAGAGTGTCTCAGACACCTATGACCCCTACTTGGACATAGCGCTGGAGATCCGGGTATGCTTGGGGAGTCTATTCCTGTGTGCACCAGGAGAGGGGGCCAGAGGGCGGGCAGTGATCAAGAAATATGGCTGATAAGAAGTACTCAGCACTGAGCTGGAGGTGCCTGTGTGGGAACCAGTGTCTGTCTCTGTCCAAATGTTTTACTGTGAAGGGAATCTGAGTTTTGTGTCCTGAGGCCCAAACAGCAGTAGTGCTGTCTCAGAGGGCTTGAGGAGAGAATCTGTAACATGCTGAGCATGGCCTGTGGAGCGGCCGCTCTACCCTGCTCACCATCAGGCAGTGGTCCTTGTCGACGCAGGGACTGTCATCTGAGCACATCCAGCTACAATCATGGTGAAAGTGCCCAGTTCCTGTAGCAAGCCTTATGTGGCTGTCACTGCTAGAGAAGGCCAGTGCCTGCCCCTGCTCTTCTGGGGTGGAGATTCTGCATCTCAGGGTTGGCAGCTAGTGGGCTGAGTTTTATGCAAGTCAGGTTTTGTCATTTGCTGCCTCAGCCTGAAGAGACCGTAAGTCTGGTGTTTCTCAAGGCAGGCTTTTTCTTCTGCCACTCACTCTATTCCATTTCTGTCCTCCTCAGCAAGCTGCAAACATTGTGCGTGCTCTGGAACTTTTTGTGAGACCAGATGTCCTGAGTGGAGAGAATGCCTATATGTGTGCCAAGTAAGTGTCACATGCTCCGTGCAAAAGATGGAGCACCACACAGCAGCAAGTCGCTCGATGCAGCAGAGGTGACACTGCTCCCACTTGCTGAGGGTTGTGGGTCTGGCCTGCCACAGAGGTTCCGCTTGGTAGCCTGTGAAGTGGGCTCTGTTGTTACCTTTATTGTCCAGGACAGGAAAACACTGACGGGCTTGGCAGAGAACCCTACCACCACCACCACCACACATGCACACGCACGCACACACGCAGTGTCCTACCTCTTACATGAATCTCGATCTGCCGCTTCTGCTTTTTGTTTTGTTTTGTTTTGGTTTTGGTTTTTCAAGGTAGGGTCTCGCTCTGGCCCAGGCCAACCTGGAATTCACTATGTAGTCTCAGGGTGGCCTTGAACTCACGGCAATCCTCCTACCTCTGCCTCCCAAGTGCTGGGATTAAAGGCGTGCGCCACCACGCCCGGCTGCTTCTGCTTTCAGCTGAGCAAGTCAAGACATTTTCCTGTTCCTGCCCACACACCTCCTTGTCCTGTTATCTTTCCATGTAGGCCATTTTTTAAACTGGCCACTGGAGAACACTTTCTTTATTCTCTTCAAGTTGTTCCTGTGCCCGAGCACTTAGTTCTGTGTCCATCCCTTGGCTGGGGAACTGTGCCCTCCTGTCCATCTCCTTGCTGCCTGGCTTTGCTTGTGTTGGTGTCCTGCTTACCTGTCACTACTTCAATCTGCGCTTGCGTGTGAGCCCAGAGCCGCTCTTGCACACCTCTTCTCGGTCTGAGCTGGGGAAGTCGTCCTGCTTCACCTTCAACTTTCTCTGCTCTTGGTTCCCTGCAGGAGCGTTCTTGGGCTTGGAGCACATGGGTTTGGGGTTAGGATGGACAAGATCCACTAAAATTACTCCTCTCCAGAGCCTAAAATAACACCTTGGGGGGGGGTTGAGGTAGGGTCTCACACTGGTCCAGGCTGACCTAGAATTAACTATGTAGTCTCAGAGTGGCCTCAAACTCATGGCAATCCTCCTACCTCTGCCTCCCAAGCACTAGGATTAAAGGCGTGCGCCACCACGGCAGGCTAAATAACAGCTTTTCCACTCACTGTCTTTCTAGATGCAAGAAGAAGGTTCCCGCCAGCAAGCGCTTCACCATCCACCGAACATCCAATGTCCTAACTCTGTCTCTCAAGCGCTTTGCCAACTTCAGTGGCGGGAAGATCACCAAGGTGTGTGCTCACCCCATACCTAGCCTGCACAGTGGCCCTAGATTTGCATCCCACTGAGCTGCCTGCTTTCTACAAGGACAGGGCCTGGCGCCTGTGTTGTTCAAGCCTGTTAACTGCTCTTACCATCGGTGCCATTTGAGAAGCACTTATCTCACTGCCTGTTCTTGGGGTGTTGCTCTCTTGTGGAAAGCCAGGGTTTCCTTAAGAAGTATGGGCAACACTGGATGACGTGGCTCTAATCTGCTGTGTGCTAGGTGTGTGTTGTCAGCGGTTGTATGCTAAGGCTTTGGGGGGCCATGGGGTCTAAAACCTACTGTTTATACAATGGATCTTACTGGAACATGTCTGTATTTGATGAAAGTCTAGGGTTTTTTGCTAGATCTTGTTTCATGGCTTGGGGCAAAGCACTTATCTAAGTGGTGGTAAGTCTAGGCCTTTTCAGATCCTTTATGGAACCATTTTGCATTTTGCATCTTTAAGAAGAGAAATTGCTTTGTTTTTTTCGAGGTAGGGTCTCGCTCTAGCCCAGGCTGACCTGGATTTCACTGACCTCCAACTCAGCGATCCTCCTGTCGGCTCTCAAAAGATAATTTTATTTATTTATTTATTTTGGTTTTGCGAGGTAGGGTCTCACTCTGGTCCAGGCTGACCTGGAATTAACTATGTAGTCTCAGGGTGGCCTCGAACTCTCGGCGAGCCTCCTACCTCTGCCTCCCCAGTGCTGGGATTAAAGACATGCGCCACCACGCCCAGCTCGTTTGTGTACCTTTCTTTCTGAAGTCCTAAACCCCAGCACTCCCACCCTTTCTCCAGTACAAGCTCCTACAGCATGGAGGGGGGAAGGTGAGCCAGTGTCATTGTACAGGTGTCATGCATTTCACAGACAAGGATAAAGTGTCCTATGGACAGTAAAACACATTTCCGGAGTTGGGCTGGGAAAGCCCGGTTCCCCGGTTGCTTGTGTTTCATCATTGAACGGGGAGGGAGCGAGGTACGGGGAAGGCTCCTGCCACAGGGTTGCCACATACCCAGGTGCCCTGGATAATTTAAACCAGTAAAACGAGGCATGCAGTACACACCTGTAATTCCAGTCCTTGGGAGGTAGAGATGGGACCATTGTGAGTTCTAGGCTTCTCTGGGCTACATAGCAAATTGGAAGCCAGCCTGGGCCACAGCAAGTTTTTTAATTTGTTTATTTTTATTTATTTACTTGAGAGTGACAGACAGACTGAGAGAGAAAGAGGCAGATAGATAGAGATAGAATGGGTGTGCCAGGGCCTCCAGCCACTGCAAAGGAACTCCAGATACCTGCGCCACCTTGTGCATCTGGCTTACGTGGGTCCTTAGGCTTCACAGGCAAGCGCTTAACCACTAAGCCATCTGTCCAGCCCATAGCAAGTTTTTGAGGCCAGTCTGGGCTGCTTTAGTGAGTTGGAAGCCATCTTGGGGCACATAGTCCAAGTGGCTATCTTGTGGACTATGGCTGTGGATGTAAGGATGAATTGATTTGCTCTCCTGAGTGAATGCTCTTTGACTTTCTTTTTTCAAACAGGATGTCGGCTATCCTGAATTCCTGAACATCCGTCCCTATATGTCACAGAGCAATGGGGACCCTGTCATGTATGGGCTTTATGCTGTCCTGGTGCACTCCGGCTATAGCTGCCACGCTGGGCACTACTACTGCTATGTGAAGGTGAGTGCTGGCCACTCTGGCTGTGGGCTCGTGTCCATGAAGCTTACATGTCACAGTTATACTTTTTCATATGGAAAGTGGTAGTGATTTGTATGTATGTTCAGGCCCTCAGTGTTGCTTCCATGAACAGGGAGAAAAGATGTCTTTAAAAGAACAGTTCTGGGAGGCTGCAGAGATGGCTTAGCAGTTGAGGCACTTGCCTGCAAAGCCTGAGGACCTGGGTTCAATTCCCCAGTACCTACCTACAAAGAATGAACAGTTAAAGAGACTGGTGAGAAGTCTTAGTAGGTAAAGAATGCGCATGCATACAGACCACCTACTCTTGCAAAATAAGCCAGTTCACTGGTCGTGTGGAGACTCATGCCCATGTAATCCCAGCACTAGGGAGTCCTGAGGCAGGAGGACTGCCTGGGTTACATAGTAAGGCCCTGTCTCAACAAGAACAAGGAGCTGGGTGTGGACTGTTACTGCTATAGCCCATAGACAACCATAGACTGTTGATTGTTGTTCCTGTAACCCCTGGACTGATTGTGGCTTGTCTGTCCATTGTTCTTCCTGTCACCCATGGACTGCTCAGGCCAGCAATGGACAGTGGTATCAGATGAACGACTCCTTGGTCCATTCCAGCAATGTCAAGGTTGTTCTGAACCAGCAGGCCTACGTTCTCTTCTACTTGCGGTGAGCACCTCTGCTTTCCCCAGAGGAGCGTGCAAGCTGTTGGGAATTCTGGAGAGGAAACCCTGGGGCAGATAGTGTCCCCCAATGTATGTACAACAAGGATGCCCACTGGGAAGGGCCTGGGAGGGCAGGGTAGCAGGGGATAGTTAACTAGTGCATCAGTTAGACATTGGCCTCTGTGTGGCAGGTAGCCTTGGTACCTTCCTCTGGGGAAGTAGTTCTTCCCTGGGGCAGGGAAGCACTGAGGGGACACAGAGGCTCCTCTGGGTGGCCACTGACCTAGAGTCTGGAGGACGTGGCCCTGAGGAGTGTTTGTTGCTTTGTGTCATCCTGCTGGGATTGGGTTATAGCTCTGTGAGGGGATCTGTTCCAGAAGGCTCTGACTGTGCTAAGCTCTGTGCTCTCCCACATACCCCAGGCTCTGCCCCAGCCTCTTGGCTGAAAGGTAGGGCAAGAGTTCGGAGAAGTCCGTTGAGAACACTAGTGCCCTTGGCCTCTCTCCTGAGAGAAGTGCAGTCTACACTCGAAGCAGTTCTGACGCTTCCTGCCATTCTGTTCTGAGTGGCAGAATGCCCTGACTCCCTTCCTTCCTCTGACAGAATTCCAAGTTCAAAGAAAAGTCCTGAGGGTCCCATCTCCAGGACGGTCTCCACCCATCCCAGCCGCCCCTGTGTCATTCCAGATCACACCAAGAAGAGCGTGGGCAATGGGGTCACTTCCTCCCCACTAATTGCAAAGGTATTGTGTAAGCTTGAAAGGGTGCCGTGTCCACCAGAACCTCTGACGGGAACCTCGGCCATGGTGGGAGGGGTTGCAGGCAGTCACAGTATATTGACAGTGTTGTTTCCTATGTTGATCATCAGTTCCCATTGGGAAGATCAAGATGGAACTGATAGCATGGGCACTCTGGGGCCCAGCTTCTGCCTGCACACCTGTGCTAGACAGGCTTGCCAGCAGGCCTTGCACCCCAGGCACCTGGGGAAGCACCTCTGCCAGCACAGTGGGAGCAGTTTGCCAGTGTTGCTTCCTGTGCTTCTGTAAGAGTCTTTGGAGATGGGCCTGGATGTTCCTACAGACAGAGGGCTATGATGGCCACAGTGTGTGTAAGCGTTCAGAACAATAGAAGTCCTGTACGCACACACATGTACACTCTGTACATACCATGGAGCCTGTTTGGAAATGCCTGCGTTGACATTGTGGACATGGAGATTTTCTGCTCAGTCGACTTAGTTTCACTGGCAGGATAACAAGGTGTTTTCTCATTATAGCCCAGTTGATTGTTTCACTTTTTGCTTGTGTGTGTTTGGTGCATGCATGGGTAGGTGCCCTTGTGGTGTCCCATCTGCTCACCTATACCAGGTTCCCTGTGGTGAAACAGAACTTCAGGTGTTCAGCTTTGTCTCTGTTCCTCCTGGTCTGTTTTTGTTTGTTAATATTTTAGATGCTTATGTGCAAGGGTGTGCCAGGGCCTAGTGCCACTGAAAATGAACTCCAGATGCATGTGCTATTTTGTACAACTGGCTTTACATGGGTACTGGGGAACTGAACCCAGGTCATCAGGCTTTCTAAGCAAGTGCCTTTAACCACTGAGCCATTTCCCCAACCCTGGTCTTGTTCTTGAGATGGAGTTTCTCTTTACTGTTTGCAGAGCTTGTGGTGCTCTATCCATTCCCTGGTCTCAGCTCCCCTGAGGGACTGGGGTTACAAACAAGTGTGGCCACGTCCAGCTGTTTTATGTGGGACCTGGAAATTTGAACCTGGGCAGTTTCAAGGCCCTGTCAGGCCCTGAAGCTTGCGCAAGAAGCGTACCCACCTGCTGAGCCATCTCTCCAGCCCTGATTGAGCTGCTCATTTTTTATGATGATCTGAGCTGTCTCTTCTTTCCCACTAAGCTGCAGCCCACACAGACATCAGAGCCTGGCCAGTCTGCAGGGTTGTAGTCATTTACATAAACTCGTCTTTCCCTTCCAACCTTCAAGAAAACCAAAGGTGAAAGCATTGGGATTGATGTAGCAAATAACACGTAGTGTGACTGCAGAGTTGGCTGTCACTCCCGCCCGGCAGGAAGCCTCACTTGCTGCAGAAGCACCCCTGGACATCTGAGGCAGATATGGGTGCCCAGAGCCCCATGTCAGGCACTCCCACGAAGGCAAGGCTTCTCATTTACTACAAATTTTAATTACAGAGACAACTTTCCAAATACACTGGGAGTGCATTAAGTCACAAACAGGATCTCACTAAGTAGCCCAGTCTTCATTTCACTTTAAATAAACGTGTAGGTTCCAGTACTGCTCTCAGAATAAAGGTAGTTATAAGCATGCATGCCCATGCCTACCAAGCCTCAAAGCTACGCTGTCCAGAGAATTGGCTGTGTCTTTACTGGGTGTCTATGCAGACTGTGCTCAAAGGCTGTACCTGCTCTGGCCTGGCAGGGTCAGCCTCACCAGTACCCACCCCCACCCCCGGCTCATTGCTTTCTGCCTTGCTCTCTAGCGACAAGACTCCATGCCGATGAGAAAGCCACAGGTGCCAGAAGAAGTCGGCGTGCCCGTGTCCAGGCATGGCTCCATGCTGGGTCTGAAGTCACAGAACGGACATGTGCCTACAAAGGCACCCATGGGGTCCCCTTCCCCCAGACTCACTCCAACACCCACACACATGCCAACCGTGCTGGATGAGTCTGGAAAGAAGGTGAAGAAGCCAGCTCCCCTGCAGCCCCACCCCCCGCCCCCTCACACTTCTCAGGGCTCCTCTGGGACCAGTGAATCTGGGATCCTGCAGCCTGGCTCCTGGGAGAGCAGGGACACTGTCCTCTCTACCTCACCAAAGCTCTTGGCCAAGGCCGCTCTCAATGGGCACAGGCTGAAGGGGGAAGACCACGGCACGGACCTCGAGAAGGATGCTTCCAGCAGCTCTAGCCCCGAGCACTCTGCCAGCAACGATGCAGCCAAGGCCCCAGAGGGTGGCACTGCCCACTTCTGTGGTTCTCAGGGAACAAACTGTCCCACCGCAGCCGGCCATTCCAGAGCACTGCACAGCGGAGCAGACTGTAAGGTGGCAAAGCCAAAGCCTCCCGCCCTGGGCAGCAGCACCACCACCGAGCCTGCAAGCCTCATGTCTCCTCCACCAGCCAAAAAACTGGCCCTGTCAGCCAAGAAGGTACATCTGGGCCTCCTCGCCAAAGAGCCTGGGGGCTGAGGAGTCTGAGGAGAGTGGGGTGTGGGAAATTGTGGAGAACTTCAGCCGCTCTTTTCAGAGGAGCAAAGTGTCTTCTCGTATTACCAGCAGTTTGCAGGTTACAGAGGGGCTGTGGGATGAAGTCAGTGGGGTTTCAGGACACTTTACTCGGCATCTTACATGAGTCGTAGAGACTGGGCTGAGAGCAGCTCCCGGTACTCTGTAGGTGGATCTCCTGACACAGCTGTAGGTGAAGAGCCGGGCAGAGTAGACAGGGCGGGACGGAGGACCCGGGAAGCTTGGGCTCTGAGGATTCAGCACAGGTTCTGGGGCTGCGGGTCCTCCTGCAGCTCGAAGCTCCTGGGGCAGTGATGTGGGGGTGATTGTGTTGAGAAACTTGTTGAAATTCCTTCCTTTTTCCTTTTTGTTTCTAACCAACAACACTCTTCTGATTCTTCTTCTACCATCCCTCCCCCTCCCCTTTGTCTCTTCTTTCCCCTCATCCTTCTTTCTGGGCTTTTACTTTCTTTTCTTTTTTTTTTTGTTTGTTTGTTTTTGTTTTTGTTTTTTTTTAATCTTACTTTTCCTTCTTCACTCACGGAAACCTTTTTTAGACCACCAAGTTTTTATTTATGTCAATAACTGCAGGCCAACACCCTGCGGAGGGCGACCGGCAATGACCTCCGTTCACCTCCCCCCTCATCATTCTCCGACCTCACCTACCCCATGAAAGCCACTCACCCCGTCGTTGCCTCCACCCAGCCTGTCAGTAAAGCCAGGTGAGCTCAGCACCGGCCCCTGGGTGCCAAGTCCTTACCTCCTGTGGTTACGCGTGTTTGGCTGGCGAAGAGCTTTGGGGCTTTGAGGAAAGTGGCCCTTCTTGTCTTCTCATCTCCTCTAGTGTAAGAACTTGTTCAGAGGCAGTTTTTTAGCCTCCATAACTCCATCCTGTAGTCTCCACCTGTCTACCACTGGCACGTGACCCAGTGTGCTATGGACTATAACCTATAATACTGACCTATAACCTATTGCCAGACCCAGGGCAACCCTCCACAGGGGAGAAGAAAGGCTTTGTGTAAGCTCAGAGACCTGGGAAAACTGCTATGGGGCCATCTTTTATGGCAGGGTCATGCCCGTGTTGTTCCGTGGTCTCCTGCCAGCAGTGCTGTGGCCTTGTCCTATAGAGCTTCCCACAGGGCTTTTGGGTACTGGCCTCCAGAGCAGGAAGTCTCTGCTCTGTGGGCACCACAAGAACTGTTTTCTGAGGTCTTCTACCTCGTGAGGTCCCGTGACACACAGCTTGAGCAGCAGAAAGTGGAGGATGTTTTTGATAAATGGTGTCTGGTGGCTGATGGGACACAACAGCCTTGGCAGCTTGACAAGGAAGAGCTGAGGAGAGCGCAAGCAGGAAGTGCTGGGGCATTGCGGTGCTCTTGGCACCCCCATTTCCTGTGTCACTGTGTGAATAGCTTTGTGACACCTGTTCTGCTGCTGCCTGCCTCATGCCCCTTAGCCTAGCATAACAGTTTTTTATGTATAATTTTTTATTTTTTTATTAGCAAGAGAGAGAGAGAATGGGTGTGCTGGGGCCTCTAGCCACTGCATACGTACTCCAGATGCATGCGCCACCATGTGCATCTGGCTTATGTGAGACCTGGAGAATCAAACCTGGGTCCTTAGGTTTGCAGGCATCCACCTTAACCACTAAGTCATCTCTCCAGCCAAGCATAACAGTTTTTCATGTCCTGAAATATTGAGGTCTGCAAGGGTTGAAGTATTTAAGGGGCGGGGCTGTTACTACTTTTTAGAGAAAGAATTGGCACCCCAGGGCCTCAGCCATTGCAGTCGAACTCGTGATGTTTGTGCCACCTAGTGGGCATGTGCAACCTTGCGCCTGCCTCACCTTTGTGCGTCTTGCTTACATGGGATCCGGAGAGTTGATCGTGGGTCTCGGGCAGGCACCTTGACCACTAAGCCATCTCTCCAGCCCTCTATTTTTTTTTTTTAATCTAATTTTTCTTTCCTGGTGATGAGGACTGAGCCTAGACCCAACCTACCACTGAGCTAAGCCCTTGGCCCCTGTAACCATTTTCTAAAACTATAGAGCGCACTTAGAGTGCCATGACACTAGTGCAGGTGTCAGGGCTGTGAGGGTGTGTTCTGGTTTGGGTGGTGACAGTGACAGTCTTGTTGGCTTCACTGAGCTTTTGAGGCCAGCAGTATTGTCCTGTATGGACAAGAAACCTGCCTGGGTGAGGGTGTCAGCCATCCTGGGTGAGAGGCAGGTCACAGGTGTGCACCCATGGGGAGACTCTCAGCCCTTACCCAGCCTCTTAGGGTGCACCATTTGCCTCACTAAGTCTCTGCTCCCCTGCTAGCCCCAAATTCAGAAGACCATAACTATGGACGATGCTTGGCCCACACTGCACTTGGCTTTCTTGGGAGGTTCTATGACCCAAGAAAGTTGGAAGAGAAATCTGGATAGAGGTTTTCCCTGGTCATTTATTACTTAATGATCCCTTATAATACTTTTGGTTTGCATGTTTAAAAGTATTAGAGTTTGTTGCTTTTACTTTGGGAGGGGCGTGTTTTTTGTTTTGTTTTTGAGGCAGGGTATCCCAGGCTGACCTGGAACTCACTCTGTAGCCCCAGCTGGTCTCAAAGTATCAGCAGTCCTCCTACCTCAGCCTCCCAAGTGCTAGGATGAAAGGTGTGCGCCATCATGCCTGCGCTCACCCCCCTTTTAAAATGTGTTCTTATGTATTTATTTGTAAGCAGAGAGAGGGAGAGACAAGACAGACATAGATAATGGGTGCCTCAGAACCTCTAGCCACTGCAGAAGAATTCCAGATGCATGCGCCACCTTTTAGGTAGTAGGGACTCAAACCCATGTCATTTGGCTTGGCAGAGCCTTAACCATTTGTTTGTTTGTTTGTTTTGTTTGGTTTGGTTTGGTTTGGTTTTGGTTTTTCGAGGTACGGTCTTACTCCGGCCCAGGCTGACCTGGAATTCACTATGTAGTCTCAGAGTGGCCTTGAACTCATGGCAATCCTCCTATCTCTGCCTCCCAAGTGCTGGGATTAAAGGCATGTGCCACCACGCCTGGTTTCATTTTTTTTTTTTTTAATTTTATATTTGAGAAAAAGAAAGAGGCATGTAGAAAGAATGGGCAACCAGGGCCTTGAGCCGCTGTAAACAAACTCCAGACACACCACCTTGTGCATCTGGCTTACATGGGTCCTAGGGAATCAAACCTAGGTCCTTTGGTTTTTGAGGTAGGGTCTCACTCTGGCCCAGGCTGACCTGGAATTAACTATGTCGTCTCAGGGTGGCCTCGAATTCACGGTGATCCTCCTACCTCTGCCTCCCCAGTGCTGGAAATAAAGGCATGTGCCACCAAGCCCGGCCCTCTTTTTTTTTTTTTTTTTTTTTTTCTTTTTTTGGTTTTGCGAGGTAGGGTCTCACTCTGCTCCAGGCTGACCTGGAATTAACTATGTAGTCTCAGGGTGGCCTTGAACTCTTGGCGATCCTCCTACCTCTGCCTCCCCAGTGCTGGGATTAAAGGCGTGCGCCACCACGCCCGGCTCTCTTTTTCTTTTTGAAACAGGGTTTCTTGTAGCCCAGACTTCAAACACACTGTATAGCCTGTGATAACCTCGAATTCTTGATCCACGTGCCTCTACTTCCCTTATGCCAAGATTATAGGTATGTGATTTGTCACCACACACAGTTTTATGCTATGCTGGGAATAGAACCCCAGAATTTTGTATATGCTAAGCAAGCACTCTTGTTTTAGTTTTCCATGGGGGGGGCATATATGTATGTGTCCATGTGGTGCCCTATGTGCTCACATGGGGCAGGATGTGCTTGCCTGTGGCAGCTGGGGCATGGGTGGTTGTTGGTTATCCCACTCCATCACTATTCTTTTTCTTGTTTTTGTTTTTGATTTTGGAGGTAGGGTCTCACTGTAGTTCAGGCTAACCTGGAATTCACTATGTAGTTTCAGGGCGGCCACTAACTCGCTGCCATCCTCCTACCTCTGCCTCCCGAGTGCTGGGATTAAAGGCGTGCGTCACCACGCCCGGGTTTCCACTCCATCACTGTTCTACCCCTTCTTTTTTGCGCTGGAGTTTCTTACTGATCCCAGAGCTTGCCATTGTTTTCTGAGCCTCATTGAGTCTTAGGGGGCTGCTCCCCTACACGACTGGGGTTACAGATGGCTGTGGTCACGTGGCTGTACCCAGCTGTATATTGGGTCCTAGGGATCAAACTTGAGAGGTTTCTTAACCTCCTTAGGCCCCTCATGCTTTCACTAGAAGTGCTTTTAAGTACTGAACCATCTTTCCAGCTCCAGTGTTTTGTGAGTTTTTTTGTTTTGTTTTTTGAGACAAAAGTCTCATATAGCCCAGGTTGGCCTTGAACTCTGTACCTGAGGCCAGCTTTGAACACCTGCTTCTTCTACTTCCATGTACTGGTGTTACAGGTGTGCACCATCACACCTGGTTAAAGAATTCGAGTTGTTAATAATACTTTGAACTGGGCCCAGTGTACAGTGCTTGCTAGTGTGCCCAAGTCTTAGGTTCAGCTCCCATCAGTATAAAAAGAAAGAATGAAAACACTTGAATTTCTTGGTGACAAGAAACAGTTCTCATTAACTTTGAACTTAGCAGACTGAATTTTATTGTTAGCTTGCCTGTAAAGAACATGTAATTGATGTGTGTCTAAGAATCATTGGGGGGGCACTTTTAAAATTCTTAGGTGATGGGGTGGGATGGGATGAGGACAGGGGACAGGTAGAAGGAGGAAGTGCTCCATGGGGGTCTTGTACAGTGACCTTCTCTGCCACATGCTTTCTACAGGGCTGTGTCACCTGCTCCCCGATCATCGACCCTTCTGAAGCCTCCTGTCAGTCCCTGTTCCACATCACTGTCCAGTAGTAGTCCCCAGCCCCCAGGGACATCAGAGCCACAAAGACACTCCTCTGCCTGGACTTCCCTGCCTCAGGTCAATGGGGATGTCAGGTTTATTTTACACCAGCCGCCAGAGGCCAGTGAGGCCCCACAGAGCCCCTCTAAGAAGAGGAAAAAGACCTTTCCGGGAGACCCCCAGAGGCTGGATGCAGACACACACCTCCCACAGTGCCTCCAGGAAGCAGCTGCAGTGCCTCGAAGGAAGAGGAAAAGGAAGAAGAAGAAGTGTCCCGAGGACATGGCCAAGCCCACCCTGCAGCTAGGCCAGGCACAAGGCCAACCTTGGAGTCCCAGGAGCAGGAAAGAG
Source organism: Orientallactaga sibirica (assembly GCA_036365145.1). NCBI lineage: Eukaryota > Metazoa > Chordata > Mammalia > Rodentia > Dipodidae > Orientallactaga > Orientallactaga sibirica. The sequence continues at coordinate 4,679,646 of JAEOAD010000013.1, forward strand.
GAAGGTGATAGTCGGCCACACGTAAATGGCCATCAAGTGGATCATGTTCTGCACAGCCCTCCTGTGAGCAGCAGGAAGAAGAGGAGAAGGAAGGGATCACAGGGACTGGATGACGCAGTTACACTCTCCCAGGACCCACCAGAGCACAGGTACGGGCAGGGCTGTGTCTTGCTGTGGCCCTCCCTCAAGAAGGCCAAAGTTGGTACCTTCGCGGGTGTGCTGGCTTTAAGTGCTGCACTGATCTGGACTTTTCAGTGTGCCCTGAGTAGAAGGTGTCCTGCTGTGTTTGTGGGTGCCATTGTTCATGGGGGTGGAGGAGGGCAGCCATCGCTGCACAGGATGATCTGAGGACACATGAGGAAGTGATTTGCAGCCGCAGGGTGAACATACAGTGTGTGGGACTTGTCACAGGTAAATTGTGAGGTGACCTTGTCTCTAGCATTATGTCGAGTGTGTGGCCTCACACGCCCTAACCGCTTCTCTTTGGTAAGCCCAGTGTGGCATGAGGTAACCACAAGCAGCCCTCAATCGTGTTGAGCTGGAACAGTCTGCAGAGTTAAGGCCCGGGTGCCATCAGTGAGCACCATGTAATGTGCCTGGAGAGCTGACTTGACTGTCCCCCTTCTGTGACTCCAGAAGCTGTTCCCCAGCAGACTGTGAGCCCAAGACCAGGACAGAGTCTCCAAGGAAAAAGAGAAGGAGAAAAAGAAAACACGAGTCCCAGGAAGAGGAAGAAGAGAACGAGCACCCACAAGGCCAGAGGAGTCCTGGGCCCAGCGATGCCGTAGTCCCTGAGTTGAGCGTCAATGGCCAACTTCCTGGGGATTGGCTCGGTGAGGACTCGATGGTGACCTCGTAATTGGCCTTCACTGTCCCTTACGATAGTCAGCTTATGAAGAGAAAAGGTGTGGTCCACCACTGTAACAGAACGCCTATGATAGTCGGGTGTACTGGTGGCACACGGATTGATTTGGAGGCTAGCCTGTCCTACACAATGAATTCCAGAGCATCCTGGGCTGTATTGTATGAGAAAGGAAGGGGTTGAGGACTGTTGTGCTCATGGCTTAGCTAGGGCACATGGTAGAGCGAAGGTGCTCACCTTAGAGCGGGGAGAAAAGGGGAATGGCTCCAGCCTTCCTGTCCTGGGAGGAGGGCCTGAACACCTCCCAGCAACACCTGGGGACCAGGGCTCCAGACCATGAGCCTTTGGCACCCTTTAAGATCCAAACTGCTGTGGCCCTTTGTTGGCTGACAAGGTAGATTCCCATTTAGAGCTGGTCTGTCTCCATCAGACCAGGAATGGGCACTGCGTCCATGGTTTCTGGCTCTCTGTCACCTTCTCTTTCCTGGGCCTTGACTTGAGCAATAGCCTGTTTTGTTAGGTTGAAATGATCATCAGAAGTGAGCATTTGCTGATAAAAGGTGTGCAGTATTATCACAAGTAAGGGGCATGTGATTGTTCCTTCTAAACACACACACGTTTCTGCATTACTCTCGATCACAGGGCTGGGTCAGGCGCCTCTTGTGCCCTGGAACAGAGAACGAGAATCCAGTGTGGTCCAGGAGTTGCTCCAGTACTCTTCTGATAGAGCGTATGGGAAAAAGGTAGTTGTGGATCCGGGATTGACCTTCCCAGGGACTGGCTTGTTTTGGAGGTAGAAAGAGGGGTTCCCTTTGTGCTGTGAGGCAGCATGGAGAAACCACAAAGAGGAGTCCCAGCATTTGTTGAATGCACTTGGAGCCCCCTGCACACTGTAGCACATTGGCAGTTCCGGGGGAGGTTGGGGGCAGGGTGCGGAAAACCCTCTTGATTAAGTTCACAGGATGGCTGCGAGTCCACGGCCATGCTGACACTGTGTGTGTTGTACAGTTTTGACCTGGGATGGCGAGCCATCAGCAGTCAGTCAGGACGCCATCAGAGACAGCAAACTGGCTCAAACCCGGACTGTGATTGATGACTGGGATGAAGAATTTGATCGAGGGAAGGTATGGTGTGTGGCTGTGGCTGCTGGCGTGGCTCAGCTTGAGCTTGGAGAGCAGCTGCAAGTGCAGCCTCAGTACAAAGGTTGAGGCAAGGCCCATGCCAGTCTCCTGGGTCCCTCCCCGCTGGGCAGCTTTTTATGGGTGCTGTGCTAAGCAGGCAGGGGTGACTGGGGCAGGCAGGGGAGGCGCACAGGGCTGTCCTCTCTGGAAACTAATGCTGTGATTCTTGACATAGGAAAAGAAGATTAAAAAATTCAAGAAAGAGAAGAGGAGAAACTTCAATGCCTTCCAGAAGCTTCAGAGTAGACGGAACTTTTGGTCTGTGACCCATCCAGCCAAGGTCACTCCTCTCAGCTATCGCCGCTGAGGCCGCTGCTCCTGACTGAGGTCAGTGGGGCGGGGGGGCATGTCTCTCTATATTGTGTCAGTCTGGTGTCTGCTGTGTATGCATCTCTGGTGTAGCTGTCCATTGTGTGTATGTGACATGTATGACAGTGATGGGTGTATCTGGTATAGTGTACATGGGGCAGTGTGTGTGGTATGAGTATGTGTGTTATGTCTGTGGGTGTGGCTTATGTCTGTAGTCTGTAGTATACCCGTCCAACATTTTTCAGCTCCCTCAAGGGGCCATGTGCCTGTCTCTTGTCAGGGACCCACCCAAGGATACAGTGAGATTGTAAAGGTTTTTCTTTTCCCCAGGAGGACCAGTGTGCCTGTGTGCCATAGCTCCCAGCATTGTCACATCATGTCCTGGGAACTGTCCGTCTGGATCTGAGGAGAGCCTTGTGCAGACTGCTGCCCTGTTCTTCCAGGCCCCTCACTACCAGAGCTTGCCATGCAGGCAGCTCCTGGCACAACTGTCCACAGACCAAACCAATGTGGAAGCCTTGGCTTCTGCAGCTCAGGACCTCTGGTGGCATTCATGAGCCTAAGAGAAACCCTGGCCTGTGGTGTAACCACAGCAACCCACAGGACATCTGGAAAGGCCATGTGGACAGTGGGGTCTATGTCTGGTCTGAAGCCATCTGAGTGCAGGATGGGGCCAGCGTCTCCCAGTGCCCTGCACTCAGGATGGCAGACATGCAGCCTTGCTCTCTTAAGCTGGCACTGTCTTGTCCCACTGTCTACTTGGTGGGGCCTCTGTATGCCTTACTGCCAGCTACAGAGAGGAGGAGCCCCGCGTGGAATGCACTGCTGCCCCTCCAGTGCATCTTCTCCAAAGAGCTCTGGGCTGTCTGGAAAGCCGAAGCTACTTGGGGTGGGGTTGGGGGCCTTTGTGCTGGCGCCTCTGCTCTGCTCTGCTCTGCTCTGGGGGACTGTCAGAGCTTGCCTTGTAGCTGCAGTGTCCTGTGGGACTCTTTCTCGAGGTGGTGGTCTTCGGAGGTGAATTTTCCATTATTTTGCTACTTAACATAAAGCATTTATTTTTGACAGACCTGTGGCTTCCAGTAGCAGTATGCTATCCTGATATGCAAATACTGGCTTCATTTGCTCAATTTTATGAGTGCTTTGGGATCTAAATGATTGTATGATTCGAGAAGAGTCCTTTTTATCTTGCTCGAGCTGTGCCTGCAGATCCAGACTTGACTACACCGGACTCCTCCATGGAGGTGGAGGTTTCCTGGGAAAGACGCCCCCAGCTGGAAGGCACTGGCTTCTTCCTCACTGGCTGTGTCTTCTCGTCTTCCCAGAGCGCAAGGGCTGTCCCAGCCAGCCCCTGGGCTCTGCCCCTGGCCCTTGTTACGTCGTTCTCTAGCCTTTGCCCTGCTGCCGAGCTCAGGACCCTGTTTGATGCGGTGGAAGAAGAGCTGCTTTCTCCATGTAGGTGGGGTGCGTGTGCGAGCCCGGTGTTGGTGGGGTGACTTCGCGGTCTGTCATCTTGAGAAGGGGCAGGGGTCTTCCTCTTCCGCTTGGGGTGTGAACATGCATTCCTGTGTGAACTCTCCAAGCTTCACTTTTTTTCTATGCTGTTTCGCAGTTGGGAACTTTCATTGTCTGCTAGCGCAGAATCGCCTTTCTCTCCCTTCTTTCCTCCAAATTGGTCTCTTCCTTTCTCTGCTAGGTTATACACTGTAGAACTTTCCCCTGGGGAGTATATATGCACTGTCTTTCAGGCAGTCCTGAGCCCTGGCTGACCTTTGATAGTATTTCCCAAGTCCTGTCCTTCCTCAGAAATCATCAGGCAAACACGGCCGAGTAAGGCCCAGAACATCATCCAGGTTCTGGGTGACGTGTACATATATAAATAACTAAAGCTTGGCTAGTAGCTGTCATTTGGTCAGTTAAAATCCATTGTAACTCTGCACTGGACAGTGGAGACGATCCAAGCCTGCGTGCAGAGAGCCCACCTCCCCCAGCGTTCCTGTCCTCTCTCACCTGCCTGTTTGCAGGGGCCATTCTTACTCCATGTCCTTATGTGGCTGCACCTATACGTGTACTCGGTCCCCACACTCAAAACTGCCTCAGCCAGGGCTGGGGAGCCCCGATGTTGCCAAGATCTTGGTGCAATAAAATAATGCCTTTAGTGCGTCCTTTTTGTGTCTGTCCTTTCCTTTCATTTTCAAAAGGTGTGTCCCAGCAAAGTCCCAGTCTGCTGCTTCCCCCAGTCAAGTGGGAGGTTATCTGCATTACACTTTGAGGTGGCCATGGCAGCCACAGCTGGAAGAGGTGCACCTGTGCTCCCAGATACTCAGGAGACTGAGGCAGGAGGGTGCGTGAACCCAGGAGTTTAGGGCCAGCTTGGGCAACATAGTGAGACCCCTTCTCAAAATATTTTTTCTTTTAATAAAGAGGTTTAAAGAGATGTATTTAAATGTATTCAATAACTGTATTTATTTGAATTAAGAATAAAGAATCTAAAAAAAAAGAATAATAAATCTTCTGAAATGGCTCACTAGGAACTTTCTGAGTGGCTTTCAGTGAATCTTGTGTCAACAGATCTCAGAAACAGCGCCATTCCGCCAAGGTTTGCTTGCTGCTTTCTGGATGATATCTGGGTTTCTGCGGAGAAAGGTGAGAGAGAGGGTGTGCTCATCTTTGACATCTCCTCGTGGTAAGGCCACGGAGGAGACTCAGATGTGGGTCATACTGTTAGGACAACAGCCCCTTCTGACGCATTGGTGGCCCAGAGTCCAGGTGCTTTCCCCCCAGCCACAGGTTGGAGGCAAGGTGAGAGGAGGTTTGTGTTTCCTGTGGACACAGGAATTTGCCAGGCTGTTGCCCCAGCAAGGCCAGTGGCTGGGGTGGGGGCGTGAAGAGGAGTCCCATAATAAAGCCAAGGACGCCATTGCTCTCTGTCCTCAGTTGGGACCTCCACTGTGGGCTGCAGAAAGCGTTCCCCTCGTGGCTGGGCCCCACTGCGAATCTCCCCCAGTGATGGGCTTTGCTCTCGTCTTTTCTTGGGTCTCTTCCCTGTCTTTTTTCCTTTTAATATTTTATTTACTTATTTGCAAGCAGAGAGAAAGACATAGAGAGGCCGAATAGGCACACCAGGGCCTCCAGCCACTGCCAACGAACTCCAGATGCATGCCCCACTTTGTGCATCTGGCCTGCGTGGGTACTGGGGATTCGAACCTGGGTCCTTAGACTCTGCAGATGACCGCCTTAACTGCTGAGCAATTTCTCCAACCCAATCCACTACATTTTAATAGCATCATTAGCTATCAGAATCTTTAGGAATCATGAACTTTTTAAAAACATTTTTATTAAGAACATGCTTTGTATGGGTACATATGTGTTGCTACCATCTTTTCCCCCCTCCCTGCCCCTGTTCCTCAGGGGATGCTCTGGGCATGATGTCCCAACCTGTTTTCTGAACAGACTGCCTCCCATCCTAGGAAGCCCCTTGTCTCCTTGTTTGGCCTGCCCCCACTGCAGCCCTCTGCTAAGCTTCAGTTTGCTCTCTGCTTCGCTTCTTACAGTGCCTTATCACTCCATTCAGTGATTCCCCTGTGATGGGTGTTTACCTCCAGCTTCCCCCACTGTTGCTCCTACCCTCTCACTCTGCAATTCAGGTCGGCCCATGAGCATGGGGGTGTGGACCCATCCCAGTTGGAGCTTTGTGAATGTCCTGCCAATCGGTGGGGGCGGGGGCAACCTGAGTGCAATGCTGGTGTGTGCTTCTGACAAGAGCTCCCTCCAGTCAGCCTCAGGCCTGCCAAATCAGCCAGGAGCTCCTCCCCCTCTGCTCCTGCCTGCACATAGCCTCCCATCCATCTTGAAAGGCTGACCTTTCTTTTTGTATTTTTTATACTTTTGGGTTTTCGAGGTAGGGTCTCTCTCTAGCCCAGGCTGACTTGGAATTCACTATACAGTATCAAGGTGGCCTTGAACTCATGGCTACCCTCCTACCTCTGCCTCCTGAGTGCTGGGATTAAAGACGTGCCACCACGCCCGGCTTGAGGCTGACCTTTCTATGTGCAGTCCTGAGATGCCTTCCTTCTACCTGCCTGGGTACATAGAGTTCTGGTCTCAGTCTTCATCCCGGTTCTTCCAGCTCTTCAGGCTCCCAAGACAGGAGCCTGACTAGTGGGGTAAACAGGAATCGGGTCCTACACCCCTGTACACATCTATGCCAGCTCCAGAGGCCCCTGTGATTGGCCTTGTACAAGAGGTGCGGCTGACAGGTGCCTGCGGTGAGGGACCCTCAGAGCTTGCTCTTTACGAGCAGCCCAATGTGCGGCATTGTTTAGGTACGTAGCTTTCTTGGGGCCAGCTGCTGCCTATGCCTGTGGCTTTGTGAGGACTGAGGTCAGGTGGGAGCAATGTTTTCAATTATGAATGGCTGGAGAAAGAAGGGACGGTTAGGAATCCAGACCTATGGGCTAATGAGGTCTTCCATGAATCACTATTGCAAGTTTGGGCCAATGATGTCATCTTTGCTTTTCTCCTCGAAGATGAAAGATGTTAGGGTGACGTCATCGTGAGTCTGGGCTGTCATTTTCATACTGGGTCTTTATTGTAAGCTTGTTTTCATTGCTTTTCTCCTTCATTTAGATATATACGAAGTATGTGAGAAACATGGTCATAAATTGCCATCTCCTAGGCAGGCTGTAGGTATTGAAGTGGTTTCTTACAGTAGCAGGCAGGTATATCTACTTCTGTGTGTGTGTGTGCTTATGTGGTGTGTGCGTGTATAGTGTATGCACGTGCATGTGCCCCTGCAGTGTCCCACATACTCACCCGCAGCCGGCTGTGCTCGCCTCGGTGGTCTGAGTAGAACCTCATTTGTCCTGCTCCGTCACTCTTCCATTCGTTCTTGAGCCACAAGTCATCCACTAGGGTAATGGGGTCTTTTGTTGTTTCCACAAGCTCCAGGTTCCTGGGTTTCTGCGCCCCCACGAGACTAGGGTTATAAGCTCACATGGCCACAGCCAGCTACTTATGTGGTTTCTGGAGATTTGAACTCGGGCAGTCTCAAGCCCTTAAGCTTGTGCAGGAAACACTTACTCACTGAACCATCTCTCCAGCCTGGGTTGGGAATATTTTAACAGTCTGAGTACATGGCAAATAATCACTGGGAAATGGGAAGGAGAGGGCAGACCTAGCTCAGCAGTTAAAGGTTCTTACTTGGAAAGCCTGCTGGCCAGAATCCATGCCCTACCAGCCACAGGAAGATGCTGGTGAGCCAGACTCTCAAAGGTGGAGTACAGACCACCCTGACCACTATTCACATGCCCCACACAAAAATTTATATGTCCATAGAATATGGCTTTCATGGCTGAGTTTTGTTGTTTTTTATGGTTTTTCGAGGTAGGGTTTCACTGCAGCTCAGGGTGGCCTTGAACTCACAGCGATCCTCTTACCTCTGCCTCCCGAGTGCTGGATTAAAGGCGTGTGCTACCACGCCTGGAATGGCTGTGTTGTTAAATAAATGTGATCCTTTATCACCGCATACTAAGAACTGGCGTTGTTAAGATGTACCCAGGCTGGAGAAATGGCAGGCCCTGGTTCAGTTCCTTGGTACCCATGTAAAGCCAGATGCACAATGTGGCACATGTGTTTGAAGTGGCAAGAGGCCCTAATGTGCCCATACTCACTTTTTCTCTCAAACTTCTCAAAATCAATAAGCCGGCCCTCATAATAGAGGGAAAAGATGATCACATCAGAATAAAGGGAGACTAACAAAGAGAGGGAAGGGATATGATGGAGAGTGGAGTTGTGAAGAGGGAAGGGGAGGAAATTTTCATGGTTTATTGTCTGTAATTTTAGAAGTTGTCAATAAAAAAGTTTTTTTTTAGCCGGGCGTGGTGGCGCACGCCTTTAATCCCAGCACTCGGGAGGCAGAGGTAGGAGGATCGCCGAGAGCTCGAGGCCATCCTGAGACTACACAGTGAATTTTTTTTTTTCTTTTCATTTTTTGGGTTTTCAAGGTAGGGTCTCACTCTAGTCCAGGCTGACCTGGAATTCACTGTGTAGTCTCAGGATGGCCTCGAACTCATGGTGATCCTCCTACCTTTGCCTCCGGAATGCTGGGATTAAAGGCGTGTGCCACCACGCCCAGAATAAAAAAGTTTTTAATGGCCGGAAAAAAGGCTTAGCAGTTAGGCACTTGCCTGCGAAGCCTAAAGACCTAGGTTCAATTCCCCAAGGACCATGTTAGCCAGATGCACAAGGTGGTTCATGAGTCTAGACTATATTTGCAGTGACTGAAAGCCCTGACAGGTCCATTCTCTTTCTCCCTCTCCCTCTCTCTCACTCTGCCTCTTTCTCTCTCTCTAATAAATAAATAAAAATTATATATATTGGTTTTTCAAGGTAGGGTCCCAGCACTCGGGAGGCAGAGGTAGGAGGGTAGAATTGCCATGAATTTGAGGCCACTCTGAGACTACATAATGAATTCCAGGTCAGCCTGGGCTAGAGTGAAACCCTACCTCAAAAACCCACAAAAGAAAAAGAAAACAAATATTTTTTTAGCCAGGTGTGGTGTGGCTGGGTGTGGTGGTGCATGCCTTTGATCCCAGCACACAGGAGGCAGAGGCAGGTGGATCGCCATGAGTTCAAGGCCACCCTGAGACTATAGTGAATTCCAGGTCAGCCTGGGCTAGAGTGACACCTTACCTCAAAAAACAACAACAAAAGAGACAAAAGGAAAACACGAAATGTTCTCTGGCCTCCACAGGCATGCACACGTGGCATGCATGTGCACACATACATGCATACACATACACACACCACACACAAACTCCACACGTGTACACACGCCAAAAAAAAAATACCTTATGTGGATTTTTGCTCTTAAAGTCTTAGAAACAACTCCTTTAATGTCCCCCCCCACACACCCCAAATGTATTATTCTGCTGTTTTCTGTTAGAAGTGGCCACAAATACAGAATTCCTTTTTTCAGGGACTAGGGGAAGGAGTCTTCAGCCAGGCCCACACTTGCCAGCCACCCAGTCATAGTAGCTGAACGGGTGAACCGGAAAAGCTGGTGCAGGAAGTGCGGCTGGGACTGTGATTTTAAAGTCAGCTCAGGAAGCAGCCAGCCCATCCCCCCCCAGAAATCCTCCTCCACCATTTGCCTCTCCTGTGCCTTCTCTGAGCTCGGCCTTTCCCTTGGTCATTTTATACGTGAACACGCTGTGGTGAAGTCAAGCAGGAAACAGCATGAATTCTGTTTGATGTGAACGTCCCAGCGTGGCACGTAGCCAGCTGCCTTCTGGGTGGCACGGGAACAGTGACAGCTGGATATAATCAAGTTCCATTACAAACACGGTTTAAGTGCCATTCATACATGGAAGAAACTGCAAGCTTTAGCAAAATAAAATCTGGGGTTTTCAAAGCAACACAATGTCCCATCTGAGCCTCTACAGCCTTTTTGTGTGTAAAGCACCCTGCTTCCTTAGCACGCCCCCTCTCCCCTAAGTCCAGGCTACAGAACTGGCAGGGGCAGGCCACAACGGCTCCGGGCTGAGCTTCCAGTCCTGAACAAAGGCTTGGCCACACACTCCACCTGGGTGGGAGGGGTCAGAAGCTAGCTTCTGGGAAAGCCCATATTCCTTGAGCTCACCTTGGCCTCAGGAAGTTCACGTGAAGGACTCGTGGTGTGGTTGGGCACAGTGCCCATTCTTTTTTTCATGATGCATGTGTTCTAAAATACTCCCCAGCCCTCACTGTCCCTCTCTGTACCTGCCTCTGACAACGTGCAGCAGCCTGCTTGGCAGAGGGAGTGGTGGTCAACAGTTGATCACACTGGCCAGGTTAGCTTTAGGTGTGTCAGTTCCCAGGTTTATATGCTGTGGCTTGCATCACTCCGTATTTTATCGTTGGCCCTTTTCCCTCTATCCAGTCTTGTAATATGTATATGGGGGTAGGGTTCCTCTTCTCATGATACCCTCCACATACACCCCTGTTGCCTAGCTCATGGCAGTGGGAGGGTGGATACTCGGAGAAAATGCAACAGTTACTTTCTTGCTGCTCTGAACAAATAAATATCCAACCAAGCCGGGTGTGGTGGCGCATGCCTTTAATCCCAGCACTCAGGAGGCAGAGGTAGGAAGATCTCTGTGAGTTCAAGGCCACCCTGAGACTACATAGTGAATTCCAGGTCAACCTGAGCTAGAGTGAAGCCCTACCTGGAAAAACTACAAAAAACAAACAAACCTGGAAGCAACACATGGAAGGGGAAGGAGAAGGGTTTAATTGAGCTTCCAGTTAAGAGCTGAGTAGGCATGGCAGCAGTCAGGAAGCAGAGGGCAGCCTGGATATGGAGCCTGGCTAGAGCATCTCAAGGCCCGCCCCGAGTGACCCACTTCCTCCAGCAAGGCCTCATCTACTCGAGGTTGTACACCCTTCCCAGACAGCACCACAAACTGAGAACCAAAGGTTCAAAACACGAGCCTATGGAGGACACTGTACATTCAAATCACAACAGAGAGACAACTATTCATTTTAGAAAAAGGCCCTAGGAGCCAGGCATGGTGGTGCACGCCTTCACTACCAGCACTCGGGAGCCAGAGGTAGGAGGATCGCCGTGAGTTCGAGGCCACCCTGAGACTACAGAGTGAATTCCAGGTCAGCCTGGGCCAGAGTGAGACCCTACCTCGAAAAACCAAAGAATAGAATACAACCAGGCCACCCAAGTATGTGCCCATCCCAAAGACAATGGAGCCAAAATGTGATTTCTGCTCTAATGTCCCCTGTGAAGCTGGATTATCTGGGGACACCAATGAAGATTAAACTCATGAATCCAACAGAATCAACCTTTTAGGGGAAGAGTACATCACCCATTGAATATCCCAGAATTGTTGGAAAGAGGTGCACAGAAGATGTGTCTGAGAAAATAGAACTGCCCTAGACACTCAAAAGAGAGCAAGCTCTTGAGTGATGGCAGAGACTAATCCTGGTCCTTAGGGCAGAGACAGGAGAACCAGATTGACTTACACAGAGAATTGTCTCAAGGCCTGGAGGGATGGCTCTGCATTTAAGGCACTTGTCTGAAAAGCCTGACGACCTGGGTTCAATTCCCCAGTACCCATGTAAAACCAGATGGACAAAGTGGTGCATGCATCTGGAGTTCATTGGCAGGGGCTGGAGGCCCTGGCACGCCAATTCTCTCTGTCTCTTCTCTCTGTGCTTGCAAATAAATAAATAAAAACTATTAAAAAAGAAATTGTCAAAAAAAAAACCCTAAACAATAAAAGAAGTTGTCTCAATTTTTTAATTAATTTATCTATTCATTTAAGAGAAAGGGAGGGAGAGAGAGAGGAAGAGGCAAATAGAATGGGGATACCAGGGCCTCCAGCCATTGCAAAGGAACAACAGATGTATATGCCACCTTTTGCATCTGGCTTACGTGGGTACTGGGGAATTGAACCTGAGTCCTTAGGCTTCACAGGAAATGCCTTAACTGCTAAGCCATCTCTCCAACCCCTCAAAAAAATTTTATAAAGTTCTTCACCAATGCTAGGTCAGTGAGTCCATGAATGGTGCTACAGGATTTGGGATTTTGTTTGTGGATGGACAACCTGGAAAAGGTAGGCCAGGGCTGCATTCCTCATGGGAAGCTGAGACCAAGGACCCTCAGGCTGGCAGGCTGGAGTCAGTCTCATCTAGCTGAAATCATGATGTAGGACAGACGCAAGCAGGAGAGTGGCAGCTGCTCCCTCCACAGGCCAGGCATGAGTGGAGGCCAGCAAGGTGCAGGCAGGTGAGAAACAGGTCCAGGTTGGGAATTTGTCCTGGTTACAAAGCTAATTAAAAGCTGATATGGAGCTGGGTGTGGTGGCACGTGCCTGTAATTCCAGCACCTGGGAGAGGCTGAGGCAAGAGGATTACTACCAATTTGAGGACACCTTGGGCTATAGTGACTTATGAAAGAAAAAAGAAAAGGTATGGGGTAAAAGCTGTTTTCTAGTCATTTATTCCTTTTGGGGGGTGAATATATTTGTGTGCGGTGTGCATGTATGTACTTATGTGTGTGCACAAGTTTGTGTGTGTGTGTGTGTGTGTGCACGCGCACATGCACACATGAGCGTAGGCCAGAGGACAACCTTGGTTGCCACCCTCAGAATCCCCCTCCACATCCTTCAGAGACAGGTGCTGTCACTGCCTGGAACTCACCAATTCAGCAAGTTCTAGCAAGATAGCTTGCTCCAGGGATCTGCATGTTTCCATCAGTAGTGAAACAGGCTGCTGGGAGAGGCCATTCTCATGGAGATCTGTCCCCCATAGAGGTCCTGGGACCTTTGGGGATACTGACAAAAGTCTTAAGCTGGGCTCTGCTGAGCTATCTGTGGATGTGACATACTGTTGTGTGGTATTCACATCAGGATCCTGGATCCTAGACCACCCCCATGTGTACACATAATCTCACAGGTCCCTTCCAACTGCAATTCTTGTTATTTTATTTATTTTATTTTATATTTATTTTTGAGCTAGGGTCTCACTTTAGCCCCGGCTGACCCGGAATTCACTATGTAGTATCAGGGCAGCCTCAAACTCAGCAATCCTCCTACCTCTAGGAGTGCTAAGATTAAAGGTGTGCACCACCTGGCCAACTCTTGTTATTTATTTTATTTTATTTTTTTAATGTATTGAGTGACAGACATACAGAAAGAAAAAGAGGCAGAGAGAGAGAGAGAAAGAAAGAGAGAGAAAGAGAGAGGGAGAATGGGCACATCAGGGCTTCCAGCCACTGCAAAGGAACTCCAGATGCATACACCACCTTGTGCATCTGGCTTACGTGGGTCCTAGGAAATCAAGCCTTGAACTGGGGTCCTTAGGCTTCATAGGCAAGCACTTAACTGCTAAGCTCTCCAGCTCAACTCTTGTTATTTTTATGGCAAGCACCAAACCCAGAGCTAATGCAATGGAATAACATTTTATTTTATTTATTTTGGTTTTATTGAGGTAGAGTTTCACTTTAGCCCAGGCTGACCTGGAATTCACTATGTAGTCTCAGGGTGGCCTTGAACTCACGGTGATCCTTCTATCTCTGCCTCCTGAGTGCTGGGATTAAAGGCATGTGTCACCACACCTGGCTTATTTTATTTTTAATAAAAAGGTAAAATATTTGCCAGATTAAAAATAACCAGACATTGTGAATTCCAGGTCAGCCTGAGCTAGAGACCTTACCTTGAAAAGCCAAAATAATTATAACAACAACAACAACCACCACCACCAGACAACACAGAGACAATGAAAAAAATGAGTCTAGGGCTGGAGGAATGGTTTAGCAATTACGACACTAGCCTGCAAAGCCAAAGGACCCCGGTTTATTCCCCAGGACCCACATAAGCCAGATGCACAAGGTGGCGCATGCTTCTGGAGTTCATTTGCAGTGGCCGAAGGCCCTGTCATGTCCATTCTATCTACCTCTTTCTCTCTCTCTCTAATTAATAAATAAAATTTAAAAAAAAGAAAAAATAAGTCTATTTGTCATCCCGGTTTATTTCTCTCTCTCTTTCTGTGTGTGCGTGCGTGAATCCTTCTAGGAAAAACATGTGCATGTGCGCAGCAGAATGCACGTGGATGACGGACAGTGCGTCTGCCCATGTGGGTGTGTAGAGGGGTGCCCTGGGGATCTGGATCCATGAAAACTGTGGAAAGTTTGAGTGACTGCAGACTAGCTGACACCCTCAGGAAGGAAGGGCTGCTGCAGTAAAGATAATGGACTTGGGTCAGGAGGGCCCATCAGGAAAGTTCTGAAGCTCCTACTTCCACCTTTGGTGGCAGCCTGGGCGTCCCCTAAGAAGTCCAAGGATCCCAATGGAATCCTCCAGGCAGTGCTGTGGAGGAAAGAGGAAGCTGTGGGCTAGTTTGTGGGCTGCCCTCCAGCACTGGGACTTTTCTCTGTCACAGAGAAGGCCCCCAAATTTCCCAGTCTCTCTTTGCCACTACAAACTGCAGATGCACAAGTCACTTTACACGTGATTTTAAAGGTGTGGGCCACCATGCCCGGTGAGGTTTTTTTTTTTTTTTTTTTTTTTTTTTGGAGAGAGACACAGAGAGAGGGAGAGGAAGACAGATAGAGATGGGCGTGCCAGCAGCCTCTCGGCCGCTGGGAATGAAATCCAGATGCGTGCTCCCCTTGTGGTCAAGTGCAACATTGCGCCCTTGCGTCACTTTGCATCTGGCTAAACGTGGGACCTGGAGATTGGAACCAGCGTTCTTAGGCTTAGCAGGCAGGCGCCTTAACCGCTAAGCCATCTCTCCAGCCCCCGATGAAGTTCTTTTGAGATGGAGTTTCTCACTAATTGCCCAAGCTTGACTTAAGCTCTTGGGCCCCAGAGATGGATCCTTCTCCCTCAGTCTGCAGGAAAGCTGCAACAGATGGGAAGCATTGTACCAGGCCTATAAAGAATTAAAGGTCAGGTCTGGAGATATGGCTTAGCGGTTACGGTGCCTGCCTCCTAAGCCTAAGAACGACTGTTCCAATCTCCAGAGGTTCCAATCTCCAGGTCCCACGTTTAGCCAGATGCAATGTGACGCAAGAACGCAATGCCGCACTTGACCACAAGGGGGGCACGCATCTGGATTTCGTTCACAGCAGCTGAGAGACTGCTGGCGCACCCATCTCTGTCTGTCTTCCTCTCCCTCTCTCTCCGTCTCTCTCTGGGTCTCTTTCTCTCAAAAAAAAAAAAAAAAAAAAAAAAATTAAAGATCACATGGGTAAGAGGGTTTACATGGGATAGTGGAGGATGTCCTAGATAGGGTTCTACCATCTAGTGAGCCCTTCCTTTCCCTTTTATTTTTATTTTTTATGTTTTTTAGAGGTAGGGTCTCTCTCTAGCTCAGGCTGACCTGGAATTCACTATGTAGTCTCAGGGTGGCCTTGAACTCATGGCGCTCCTCCTACCTCTGCCTCAGAGTGCTGGGATTAAAGGCGTGCACCACCATGCCCGGCTCCCTTCCCTTCCTTTTCCTTTTCGTTGTCCCTGGGATGGCACCCAGGGCTCCTTACATGCTAGACAAGTGCTCTACCAGTGAGCTGCTGCCCTGCCTCAGGTGTCTATGAGTTCATGGGGCAGGGTGTTCCCTGAAGGGCTTTCCAGGCCATTAGTCGGCACATCTCATTGATTCTGCAGGGACCTCTTGGGGAGCAGATGCTGTCACCTCCACCTGTCCAGGCCCCCGGCCAACACTCCACAAAGGGCAACTTAACCGGTCCACCCAGGATGTAAAGATGCAGTCGAGACGCTCGTGAAGTGAAGCGACCCATCAGTTGTACTAGATCGTGAAGCTGGGCGTTGACACGCCTTCCTTTGAAACTGAGCCCTGCACCGAGGAAAGGGAGTATGCGCCTTGAACTCAAGTCAGCACATTTGTTACAGGACGATTCAGAAATAAAATGAATCAAGGTAACTTCCGCCTCCCTGGGCAAGCTGGGGTCGGGCCTCAGTGTCGAGATGAACGTCATGGAGGACCACCTGCCCTTCAGGGGCACACACAGCTCACCTAGGACTTTTCGTGGGGTACGCCAGCCCGGAAGGCCTTAACGCTTCCTTTGCGAAACCCGAAACCCGAAGCTCTCGCTGGGCCCGGCCCAGGCAGAGGCGTGCGGGACGGGCTCTTTAGACTGCAAGGCGTGGTCTCGGCAGCGGCCGTGGGCGGGGCCCGGCGGGGCGCGCGTGCGTAGACGCGGGCCGGGTGCGGAGGCGTTCCCACGCTCGTTGTGGGCGTGTCCTCATGCCGGGCCCGGCCGGGGGGCGTGGCCTGGTGCCGGGCGGCGCGTGCGCAGGCGCGTGCCGGACCGTGCGGGCGCGGCGCAGGGGGCGGGGCTCGGGAGCTGGGGAGCCGGCCCCGAAGGCAGGCGGCGGGCGAGCCGGGCCGGGAGAGGAGCTGCGAGCGCGGCAGGGCCGGGAGCCCGGGGCCCGGCACCATGGAGGACGACGACAGCTACGGTCAGTGGGGCCCGAGCGGCCTGCCCATGGCCCTTCTTCACGCGCTTCCGCCGTCGGCCCGGCCCTGCCTTCCTGCGGCGGCCAAGCGTGTCTCCGGGACGGAGGGGAGCGAGCGGGGCGCCGAGCTCGGGCCGCCGGGGCGGGGGGTCGCGTGATCCGGACGTGCGGGGCCGGGCGTGGACGCTGGGCTCCGGGGTCGCGCCGTCACCCGCCCGGTGCACACCGGCACCCCGCGGCCTGGGCCCGACGAGCCCCCCCATCCACCCCGGTAGTTTCCGGGCTGGCTGTCCCCGGGCTTGGAAGTTGTGTGTCCGGTCGGTCCGGGGCTTTGTTCCGGGATGACAGGAGCTGACGCGGCCCGAGCCGCCCACCAGCGCCGGGGCCTCGGGTACCGGGTGGGCCGGGTTGTCGCCGGACCCCGTTTTGGGGTGAATCTGCCCCTCTGGCCTTTGGGACGTGTCCAGGGAGATCGAGTTGGCGGCCCCGACTCTGCAGGTAGACCCCGGGTCAGCACGCGGACGGACGGACGGTCCTCCGGGCTAACCTTGCCTTTGGCTGCCGGCCAGGGCCCGGGAGTCCTTGGAACGGTCTGAGACCGCGGAGGCTGTTGGCAGGAGGGAGATTTATTTATAAACGCCGCTTTCATGGAGAGTTGAAGAACGGCACGGAGAACGCGAGGCGAACTTTTGTGGTTTGGTAGCGAAGTGCAGATGCAGAACTTGAAACGCCCCGAGCGAGGCTCCCCTGGAGCCCAGCCCTTGCTTATTATGCACACGAACGTGTCCCAGGTGGCCAGTGCTCCCTTGACGTCGTGGGCAGCACCCTTGGCCGTGGAATAAGATGCATGCTGTTACACTTTCTGCTTATTTACGAGTCACCTACCCCTATGACACAGAAGGGCTTCTGCTTTGCAACTTGACCGTGAAACTTGTGTGTCTGAACACACACAGGAATGTCCTAGGGGTGTGTGCCTGTCTGCTGTGCACTTGATACCTTCCCTGTAAAAGCAGTGTGTGCTTTCCTCCTGTGATTGAAAAGCTGTCACTTCTGGCTGCTCCCAGGAGATTGTTACCACCCCCACCGATGCCTGCGGTTCTGCCCTCTGCTGAGACACCTTCTCAGATGGTGGGTCATCCTGGGCTGCTGTTTTCCTGACCTCCCAGCGTTCCTTTACTGCCCTGGGGATGCCAGTGTTCTTGCCCTCTCCTGGTGTTCTTGCCCGCCGCAGGGTGAGGCAGGAAGCTGTTGGTCTGTTTGCTTTAAGTGTAGTGACTGCTTTGCTACCACGCAGGACTCGAGTTTCTATTTGGAAGGGGTAAATGGAAGCAGCATGTATCGTCCCCTGTTGCTGTTTTAACCAGTTATCACGAAGGGCTCAAAGCAACCTAAATTTACTACCCAGGTTGGAAGTCCAAATGAGGTCGCACTGGGTTTTAACACCAACGTTTCATCTGGGCAGTCTTCCTCCCAGGGGCTCAAGGAAAAAGTGTTGTTTCTTGCCTCTTCCAGTGGTAGAGGACAGTTTCCCCTGGCCCACAAGCCCCTTCCATCTTCACGTCTGCCCACACGCCTCCCTCAGGACTCCTGTGAGCGTGTCCCACTCACCTGGATCATCCAATGGAAGATTGTAGTAACCCACAGCCTCCGTCTCCCTTCTACCTCACAAGACAGCACATTGATTTTCAGCTCTCGGGATAGGGACATGGACATTTTTGCAAGCTGTTACTCAGCCGACCACACGGTGAGGAAAAGGAAATTCGTTGTCCCCTTTGTATACCTTTGCATCTTTTCATTTGAGAGGAACCTGAGAGAAGAAATATACCCATCCCGTCCCCTGAACTAAATGGTGTAAAATGATCATATGAAGAATAAGACTAGATTCTCTATTTCCCTCTCTCCCTCCCTCACCTTTCTTCCTCCTCTCCCTCACTGCCTTACTCCCCCTTTATTTTTTCTTTTTTCGAGGTAGGGTCTTAGGCTGGCCTTGAACTACCTCTGTCTCCCAGGTGCTTTGGATTAAAGGAGTGCACTACCATGCCTGGTATTAAAAAAATATTTTTTTTTGCATTTTTTTTATGAGAGAGAGAATTGGCATGTCAGGGCCTCCAGCCACTGCAGTTGAACTCCAGACGTGTGTGCCACCTTGTGTGCATGTGTGACCTTGTGTGCTAAGTCACCTTGTGTGTCTGGCTTATGTAGGATCTGGAGAATAGAACATGGGTCCTTAGGATTCTCAGGCAAGTGCCTCAACCTCTAAGCCCTCTCTCCAGCCTTAAAAATATTCTTTAAAAACACAAGTCATTTATAGTTTGCTGAAGAAAGGGCATTCATGTTAGAGGTTTGCCATTCAATTAAAGGGATTTTCAAAAGCAAACAAGGCCTGTCTTGACTGCAGACACTCATTGGTATTTACCAGACTGGGATCATTTGCTTATCAAGCCTGTGTGAGCTGATGTACCTTTCCTAGTTCTAGAAAAACTCTGTGCTGGCATCATGGAGGCCTCCAGACAGACAAAGTGTGTAGCTTATGTGTGTGTGCGTGTGTGTGTGTGTGTGTGTGTGTGTGTGCTCGTGCGCTCAGGAAACAGAATAAAGTATAACATTAGAGTTAGCATTCTTTTTATGTATAACCTAGATCTGCTTGGAACTCACTGTAGCTGAGAATGAGTTTGAACTCCTGATTCCTGCCTCAGTGTCCCAAGTGCTGGGGTTACAGGCGTTCGCTGTCACATCGTGTTCAATCTCTTTTTATGTTATTTCTGTAAGGATCATGTTTCTACTTTGAATTTTAGACTGAGAGTCCTAGGAACCTACCACTTTATTATAGTGAATACATATTACGTAGCTTGGTTTTGCTCCTTTCAGAAAGTTAGTTTTGTTAGGCAAGCTGTCGATAGGTAATTAATTTTATATAATGTTTAGGTAAGTTTTTTTTTTTTTTTTTTTTTTTTGTGAGTTTTGTTTTTGTTTTGCAAGGTAGGGTTTCACTCTAGTCTAGGCTGACCTGGAATTCACTATGTGGTCTCAGGGTGGCCTCAAACTCAAAGTGATCCACCTACCTCTGCCTCCCAAGTGCTGGGATTAAAGGCGGGCACCACCACCACACCTGGCTTTTTTTTTTTTTTTCAATTTTATTTTTTATTTATTTATTTTTTTTTTTGAGAGAGATACACACAGAGACGGGGGGGGGGGAGAGGAAGACAGAGATGGGCGCGCAAATCCAGATGCGTGCGCCCCCTTGTGGTCAAGTGCGGCATTGCACCCTTCTGTCACTTTGCATCTGGCTAAACATGGGACCTGGAGATTGGAACCGCTGGAGGTTGGAACCAGCGTTCTTAGGCTTAGGAGGTAGGCGCCTTAACTGCTAAGCCATCTCTCCAGCCCCTTTTTTGTGTTTTTTAAAAAATATATTTTATTTAGTTATTTATTTATTTGAGAGAGAGAGAGGTAGAGAGAGAGAGAGATTAAGAATGGGCGCTCCAGGGCATCCAGTCACTGCAAACGAACTCCAGATGCATGTGCCACCTTGTGCATCTGGCTTACGTGGGTACTGGGGAATCTAACCGGGATCCTTTGGCTTTGCAAGCAAACGCCTTACCACTAAGCCATCTCTCCAGCCCTAGGTAAGCTTTTAAATGAAAAGGAAGGTTCGCGAGCCGGGCGTGGTGGCGCACGCCTTTAATCCCAGCACTCGGGAGGCAGAGGTAGGAGGATCGCCGTGAGTTCGAGGCCAGCCTGGGCCAGAGTGAGACCCTACCTCAAAAAAAACCAAAAAAAAAAAAAAAGAAAAGAAAAAGAAAAGGAAGGTTCTCTTAAAAAAGAAGTCTGTCAAACATTCTAACGTATGCAGTTTGTGAAACGCCTTCATTTTCCATTCACCTTTGATGTAATGTTCATATCAAGCTCCCAGATCTAAGGCAAGCAAAGTGTTCAACTAATTTGAAATGAGAATATCGGTACTTCAGCAAGAGTTGGTAAGAACTGGGTTTCAGTTTCTCAGTAGAGCGAGAGCAGTGGGTTAGGCATTCCGGAGAACAGTTGATTTGCATAAAACACGTCAGGATTCCTGAGATTCAGCTGCACAGAAATGGACCTGCTGTCTCTGGCTCTGGCTTTTGAGGAAGTGCCAAGAGCTACTCAGGGCCAGGGTGAGGAGAAGCAGTAAACAGACAGCCAGCACCTGAGGCTTTCTGAATCACCTTCCTTCCATCTGCTGCACTGTCCATCTGTCCCCTGCCCCCGTAGTCACTGAAGACTGCTAGTGTCTGGCCTGGTTTCTGTGCATAGTTAGGTGTGGTACATAAAACGCAGGGGAACCTTGGAAAAGTGCCCTGCTGTGGACAGAGAGCTGTTCCTGACCCGTGGTTAGTACAGGCCTGTGCCATGGGCAAGGCGTGGCTGTGAAGGGCAGCTGTGAGGCTGCAAGGGGTGGCCTGGCTGTGGGAGCAAGGCCTCTTGGCAGTTGTAACCTGACTTCCTGTGCCCATGACTTGAGTAAGTGCTTCAGGGAATTGACCAAAAAGAGAATGGGCCCTGGTTTTGATGGAAAACCTATGCAGTAGGCGCTGTCTCCAACGGGACATGCTTGTGTTATGTTTATCCATGACACAGTTTATACACCGATTAAAGGAAGACCTGATCATGCTACAGAATGACCCGTGGAGACCTATGTGGATGGGTGGAGAGATGTAACAAGAAAATAAGTTTTAGCTGGATGTAGTGGCACACATGTTTAATCACAGCACTTGAGGGGCAGTGGTAGGAGGATTAATGTGAGTTCGAGGCCAGCCTGAGACTGTGAATTCCAGGTCAGTCTGGGCTAGAGTGAGACCCTACCTCGAAAAACCAACAAAAAATAATTTTAAAAAAAGTAAGCCAATTGATCTTTTGGGAAAAAAGGTAGGGGAGTAGATGACCTGGGGGGCTAGCTCAGTCGGGATTCCCTTGCAGGAATGAGAACCTGAACTCAAGCACCAGGACCCATGTGAAGAAAAAGTAAAAAGGCAGCAGTGGGTTGTCCTGCTTGTAATCTCAGCGCTGGCAAGGCAGGGACATATGGATCCCTAGGGCTTGCTGGCCAGCCAGTCTAACCTAATTGCTGAGTTCCAAGCCAGTGAGAAAACCTTGTTTCAAAAAAGATAGGGGGCCGGGCGTGGTGGCACACGCCTTTAACCCCAGCACTTGGGAGGCAGAGGTAGGAGGATCGCCGTGAGTTCAAGGCCACCCTGAGACTACAGGTCAGCCTGGACCAGAGTGAGACCCTACCTCAAAAAACCAAAAAAAAAAAAAAAAAAAAAAAAAAAAAAAAAAAAAAAAAAAAAAAGATAGGGGGCTGGAGAGATGTTTTAGTGGTTAAGGCATTTGCCAGCAAAGCCAGAGGGCCCAGGTTCAACTCCCCAGGACCCATGTAAATCAGATGCACAAGGTAGCGCATGCATCTGGAGTTTGTTTGCAGCAGCTGGAAGCCCTGACATGCCCATTCTCTATCTATATGAGTCTTTCTTGCTCCCTTTCTATCAAATAAATAAACAAAAATAAAATATTAAAAAGTATTCTAAAAAAAGGTAGAGGCCTGGTGTGGTGGTGTACACCTTTAATCCCAGCGCTTTGTAGGAGGATCACTGTGAGTTCAAGGCCAGCCAGAGTCTACATAGTGAATTCCAGATTAGCCTGGACTAGAGTGACACCGCACCTTGGAAAAAACAAAAAACAAGCAAACAAAAAAAGATAGTGTCTGAGGCATGACACCTGAGGTTGTCTTCTGGCCTCCACATACACATACACACACACACACAAAGACAATGGTGATTTTCTAAGAAGAGTGTTCTTATTTGTCATAGCTCGTTGTTTTCTGAGTCTCTATCTAAATACTGAAATAATTGGCATTTCTTTTCTTTCTTTCTTTTTCTTTTCTTTTTTTTTTTTTGGTTTGTCTAGGTAGGGTCTCAGTCTATCCCAGGCTGACCTAGAGTTAGCTATGTAGTCTTAGGGTGGCCTTGAACTCATGATGATCCTCCTACCTCTGCCTCCTGAGTGCTGGGATTAAAGGTGTGCGCTACCACACCTGGTTTTTTTTTTTTTTTTTTTTTTTGAAATATTTATTTATTTATTTATTTATTTTTAAATTTTATTTATTTATTTATTTGCAAGCAGACAGAGAGAAGAGAGAGAAGAGAGAAGGCAGACAGAGCAAACTCCAGAGCCCTTTGTGCATCTGGCTTGGTCCTCTGAACCACTGCAAGCAAACTCCAGATGCATGTGCCCTTTGTGCATCTGGCTTACTTAGTCCTGGAGAATTGAACTGGGATCCTTAGGCTTCGCAGGCAAATGCCTTAACCACTAAGCCATCTCTCCAGCCCTGAAATATTTATTTTAAAGAGAGAGAGCAAGGGCAAGCCAAGGCCTTTTTTGTCACTGCACACACACTCCAGACACATGCACTACTTTGAGCATCTGGGGGATAATAGAACCTGGGCTGTGAGGCTTTGCAAGCAAGCACCTTAACTGGTGAGCCATCTCTCCAGCCCCTCCTCTATTTTTTTGGTTTTTCGTAGTAGGGTCTCAGTCTAGCCCAGGCTGATCTGGAATTCACTCTGTAGTCTCAGGGTGGTCTTGAACTCACAGCAATCCTCCTACCTCTGCCTCCTGAGTGCTGGGATTAAGGGTGTGTGCCATCTCTCCAGCCCCTCCTCTATTTTTTTTTGGGGGGGGAGAGACACAGAGAGAGACAGAGAGAGGGAGGGAGAGGAAGACAGATAGAGATGGGCACGCCAGCAGCCTCTCAGCTCCTCTGAATGAAATCCAGATGCCCCCTTGTGGTCAAGTGAGGCATTGCGCCCCTTTGCATCAGGCTAACCGTGGGAACTGGAGATTGGAACCAGTGTTCTTAGGCTTAGGAGACAGGTGCCTTAACCACTAAGCCATCTCTCCAGCCCTTTTTTTTGGTTTTTTTGAAGTACGGTCTCACTGTAGCCCAGGCTGACCTGGAATTCACTCTAGTCTCAGGGTGGTCTTGAACTCACAGCAATCCTCCTACCTCTGCCTCCCCAGTGCTCCCTCCTTCTATTTTGATATCTTTTTGCCCTCTTCTGTCACCCGTGTCAAATGTTGATGGGTTCAGTATCGTGCGGGCTTGTGGACAGCCCCTGTGAGGTCATGAGTGCCCCATCCCTTCGTGTCTGGAGGACAGTGTCTCCAAGTCCCCTCACCACCTCACCTTCTTTTGCCTCCTCTTCCACAGTGTTCCCTGAGCCTTGAGGGTGAGGTCCAGGAGTCTCGTTTATCAGTGAGCTTTCAATGGTCTGTTGTCCTCGGCACTTTGATGACCCTTAAGTCTCCTCAGCCGCCTGTACAAAGAAGCTTCCCTGGGCAACAAGGCGAGCAGCATTGCTGGTCTTTCTCCACCTCTTCCACAGTGTTTTCCTTTCCAGGGTCCCACTGCTCCTTACTGTCACTTCCCGAACTCCCTCCCCTCTGCTCCCAGGTGCATGAAGAAGAGATGTTCTTACTGTCATAGGGAACCCTGCCCAAGAAGAGACCCCATGACTTTGCGCTTTTGATTCCTCTTGGTGGCTTCTGATTTTGAGGAGTGTACCTTGATCTCCATGCCCAGGGCTTGGGTTCAGGGTTGGCCTGTTGGCTGACCTCTGGGACCCCCTGGAGGCAGTGTGTAAGTCTCTGTGGCTGTGCAGTTTAGAAGGTCAGCTTCCTCAAGTAAGAGGCTCCCAGGTCACTGTCTCAGGAGCTGCTGCTGGTGTGCTTTTGCAAGTCTTGGGACTGGCTGTGATACAGAGTGGCAGGGCCATGGTGGGGGGAGGGGTGACGTTGGGAGATGCTGCTGGGGATGACTGTGCCTCAGGACCATGGCAGAGCAACCAGCTTCCCCACAGTGGGGCTCCCAGTGTCATTAGATGTGGAACAGTGGCTTCTGCTGGCGTGCTGGCTTCTCATGGCTTCTGGCTCTGTCCTGTTCCACCAGGAAGGAGAAGCTCTTAGGAAATCAGACTGAGTGGGAGGGATCCCCTGGCTCATGTGGGCAGTGGTGTGCAGGGTGCTGCTGCCGTGGGACTCAGGATCCAGTCCAGGCAGTTTAGCTCCTGCGAAGCAATAAGATTGCACCAGACTTCCTCTGGGGAAGTTCATGTTCTATGTATGACTTTGAGTTTCAGCTCGAAAGCTCCATTGTGAACAGAAACACTGCCATTCTTTTGTACATGTTTGACTCTGGGCAGAGCCAGTTTTCTTTGTTGTTCCAAGGTATGGAGTTCTTCCACTATCCAAATTTAGTTACACACTTAGTGCTCTGGCTTTACTGAGAAAGAACACGATCATGTGAAGTGAGGGCTCTCAGCAAATCAGGAACACAAGCTTCCCATAATTATACATTCTGCTCTTTAAGATAGATTCCTGGGGGTGATGTTAACATGTCAAAGAGTGTAAACGTTTTAGAATTCTTGATGCACGGTGCCAATTTGCTTTTCAAAAGGGCTGTACCAGTGTGCCCTGTTCCTAGCCTGTGCATAAGGGCACGTGTGCCACCAGGGATGAATAGCTTTTAAAAGCTTTTTAAAAACTAATTTAGTGGTTATCAAATGGTGCCTTATTAAATCTATTGGTTATAAACTGGCTAGATTGAACATGGTTTTCTGCACGTTTGTGTGTGAGGTAATGCAGAGCATGGGTGTTGGTTTCTTTACCCTTTTTAGCGGCCTCTGTCAAATCAAGTGACTTACATATTTTTCTTACTCTGATATTGTAAGGTTGATAGGAGCTTGAATCCAATTTTGGCCAGTATGGTAGCTATTTATCTTTCCTTAATTTTTCCTCCTAGAATTACAGCCTTTTCTACCTTATATTGTCCTCTGACAAAGTTCACAATTTTATCTTCTGGAGGAGAAATTATGAGCTCAATAAATGATATTGCCCGGGTCACAGTGATCAGCACTCTCTCTGTGGGAGCTCAGGGGACATTATTCTCCTACTTTCCATCTGTTCTGTGTGTTGAAGCAAGTCCATCTTGCCCTATAGACTGTTTTTCTTATCTGTTTCATGCATCCAGGACCGGGAAGGGCATTTCTGTATTCTACGGTAAGAGCCAGGAGCTTGTCTTCTGGGTCCATTGGCCATCACTTGGGGGAGGGGCGACCTTGACCAGCTTTGAGCTTGAGAGTCTCACTGGTAGGACCTCCTTTGTGGGTCAGCCATTGCTGTCCACCCTGCCATGCCCACACGCCCAGATGAAAGGCCTGCAGAGTGGACTTCCACAGGGAAGCTCTTGCCAGAACCTGTTGCTGCTGCATGCCCACGCCACTCCGTGGTTGCTTCTAATTACTGTCCTTAGTTCAGTTGCAATGGTGGAGGCCTGGAGGAGTGCGAGAGCCTTTAGAAACGTTCCAGAAGTGACTCCCACATCATTCCAGACTGTTGGCGGAGGTGTTTGGCTTTTCCCTTTGCATTGACTACAGTCTAGTAGACCCGGCGGGAGGGGATTTGGTCCCGTCATCATTCAGGGGAGGGTGATGTCGTGGCTTCCTCTTCCTTCTTTTAGAGTAGTGCGGTGGATATTGGCTGATGTGTGTGATGACAGATCTGTAGCAAGCTTGGCTCAGGATTGTGCCTTCCTGCCTAGAGCATGTACATGTGTACCCCAGCTTTTTGCTTGGAGTAGAGGGGTCTTCAAGAAGGCTTCTGTTCAGCTGGTGGTGTTATAGTCTATGTTGCCATTAGTGTTGGATGTGAATGATGAATTGACATGCAGCTATTAAAAACCTTTCCTTTAGAGCGGGGCGTGGTGGCGCACGCCTTTAATCCCAGCACTCGGGAGGCAGAGGTAAGAGGATTGCTGAGAGTTCGAGGCCACCCTGAGACTACATAGTTAATTCCAGGTCAGCCTGGACCAGAGTGAGACCCTACCTCGCAAAAAAAAAAAAAAAAAAAAAAAAAACCTTTCCTTTAGCCGGGCGTGGTGGCGCGCACCTTTAATCCCAGCACTTGGGAGGCAGAGGTAGGAGGATCACCGTGAGTTCAAGGCCACCCTGAGACTACATAGTGAATTCCAGGTCAGCCTGAGCTAGAGTGAGACTCTACCTCAAAACAAACAAACCAACCAACCTTTCCTTTTTCTTAGTAATGTAATAGACTTAGTTTCTGTGAGCAATTTGTAATTGCTTATCCAGCCAACTGCTGCATTCAGTCCCAGTTGTCGTGGATGTTTTGAGCCTCAGAAGAAGAGGCGGGCGTGAAGGCAAGCTATGAAGGAGTGTGCCAGAGGGGACATGGCATGCATGTAAGTGGAACCTTAAGCAAATGAAGAACGATGTCAGCCCCATGACGCTGGCATCGGGATGGACCTAGGTCAGGTGGAGAAGGAGTTCATGCAGTTATGGCCACCTGGCTGACTTTGAAAGATCAGGAAGTGCTTAAGAAGGGACATGGAAGCAACCCTTTGCAGGCAGAGCATGAGCAAGGTCTGGAGAGTGAAGAAACACAAAGTTCTGAGTGCCTGGAAAAAGGGGTGGAGGGAAGAAGAGGGCAGAGCCCGGGAGGGCTTCCGGCTGTGTTGGGGAAGTACTCTGGGCTACAGGAAAGGCTGAACCTCCTTGGGGAGCTTTAGTCATCATTTCATGACGGCTGCTTTGGACTTGAGGAAGATGCTCTGATTTATTTAGTGTGGTTCAGACCGGCAGTGTAGTGAGAACCTTCCAGGTGGAACAAGGTCAGGCCCCAAACTGGGGCGGGCCATGGGAGTAGGAGGAGAGGGTAAATGTGGTGAGACAGGAAGTCGGTAGGTCTGTTTACCAGTGTTTGGTAGACAGAACACTGGAGGGATGTAAAGGAAATGCTTTAGGGAGTCCAAGTTTCTGAATCTGAATGGACTGCTTGAAGAGCACCTGGATTTGAACTGAGGAGATCAGTGGTAGAAATCTGCCAAGAGTTTTCAGCACTTTGTAGAAAATACACTTAAAGAAACCCACTCAGTCGGGCGTGGTGGCGCACACCTTTAATCCCAGCACTTGGGAGGCAGAGGTAGGTGGATCGCCGTGAGTTCGAGGCCAGCCTGACACTACATAGTGAATTCTAGGTCAGCATGAGATAGAGTGAGACCTACCTCAAATAACCAAAAACAAACAAACAAACAAAAAGAAACCCATTCAGATTTGGACCTGCAAAACAAGCTATTATTAGTATTTGAGTGGGGGGATCCCTGGGAGTAGAAGGGGTCACAAGCTGATTGTGAAGGGCACCTAGAGTGGCATCTGGGAGCAGCTTTACTAAAGAGGCAGAAGTCTGAAGAAGACTGAAGGAGACTATGCATGTAGCTGGGCAAGTGGCTAGACTGTAAATACAGAGCGTGAGCGCCCTAGGAAGAGACGCAGAGACTTACTCACAATAGGAACACAGTCAGTAATAACTATACTGTAAATACAGAGCATGAGCGCCCTAGGAAGAGACGCAGAGACATACTCACAGGAGGAGTACACTCAGTAGTAACTAGACTGTAAATACAGAGAGTGAGCGCCCTAGGAAGAGACGCAGAGACTACTCACAGGAGGAGCACACTAAGTAGTAACTAGACTGTAAATACAGAGAGTGAGCGCTCTAGGAAGAGATGCAGAGACTACTCACAGGAGGAGCACACTCAGTAGTAACTAGACTGTAAATACAGAGCATGAGCGCCCTAGGAAGAGACGCAGAGACTACTCACTGGAGGAGCACACTCAGTAGTAACTAGACTGTAAATATAGAGCGTGAGCGCCCTAGGAAGGGATGCAGAGACTTACTCACAGGAGGAGCACAGTCAGTAGTAACAGTCAGCAGAGACTTACTCACAGGAGGAGCACAAGTAACTAGACTGTAAATACAGAGCGTGAGCGCCCTAGGAAGGGATGCAGAGACTTACTCACAGGAGGAGCACAGTCAGTAGTAACTAGACTGTAAATACAGAGAGTGAGCGCCCTAGGAAGGGACGCAGAGACTTACTCACAGGAGGAGCACACTCAGTAGTAACTAGACTGTAAATACAGAGAGTGTGGCGCCCTAGGAAGGGACGAGACTTACTCACAGGAGGAGCACACTCAGTAGTAACTAGACTGTAAATACAGAAGTGAGACGCTCACAGGAAGAGACACAGAGACATACTCACAGGAGGAGCGCCCTAGGAAGGGATAGAGAACTAAACAGTCAAATAACAGACTGTAAAGTGAGCACCCTAGGAAGGGATGCAGAGACTTACTCACAGGAGGAGCACAGTCAGTAGTAAACTAGACTGTAAATACAGGAGAGTGAGTGTCCTACAGGGTGTCCTGTAAATACAGGAAGGGATGCAGAGACTACTCACAGGAGGAGCACAGTCAGTAGTAACTAGACTGTAAATACAGAGCGTGAGTGTCCTAGGAAGGGACACAGATACTACTCACAGGAGGAGTACACTCAATAGTAACTAGACTGTAAATACAGAGGGTGAGCGCCCTAGGAAGGGATGCAGAGACTACTCACAGGAGGAGCACAGTCAGTAGTAACTAGACTGTAAATACAGAGAGTGAGCGCCCTAGGAAGGGACGCAGAGACTTACTCACAATAGGAGCACAGTCAGTAGTAACTAGACTGTAAATACAGAGCATGAGCGCTCTAGGAAGGGACGCAGAGACTTACTCACAATAGGAGCACAGTCAGTAGTAACTAGACTGTAAATACAGAGAGTGAGCGCTCTAGGAAGGGACGCAGAGACTTACTCACAGGAGGAGTACACTCAATAGTAACTAGACTGTAAATACAGAGGGTGAGCGCCCTAGGAAGGGATGCAGAGACTACTCACAGGAGGAGCACAGTCAGTAGTAACTAGACTGTAAATACAGAGAGTGAGTGCCCTAGGAAGGGACGCAGAGACTTACTCACAATAGGAGCACAGTCAGTAGTAACTAGACTGTAAATACAGAGCATGAGCGCTCTAGGAAGGGACGCAGAGACGTACTCACAGGAGGAGCACAGTCAGTAGTAACTAGACTGTAAATACAGAGAGTGAGCGCTCTAGGAAGGGACGCAGAGACTTACTCACAGGAGGAGCACAGTCAGTAGTAACTACACTGTAAATACAGAGAGTGAGCGCTCTAGGAAGGGACGCAGAGACTTACTCACAGGAGGAGCACAGTCAGTAGTAACTAGACTGTAAATACAGAGAGTGAGCGCTCTAGGAAGGGACGCAGAGACGTACTCACAGGAGGAGCACAGTCAGTAGTAACTAGACTGTAAATACAGAGAGTGAGCGCCCTAGGAAGGGACGCAGAGACTTACTCACAGGAGGAGCACAGTCAGTAGTAACTAGACTGTAAATACAGAGAGTGAGCGCCCTAGGAAGGGATGCAGAGACTTACTCACAGGAGGAGCACAGTCAGTAGTAACTAGACTGTAAATACAGAGCATGAGCGCCTAGGAAGGGAAGGGGAGAGACTTACTCACAAGGAGGAGCACAGTCAGTAGTAACTAGACTGTAAATACAGAGAGTGAGGAGGAGCTCTAGTAACTAGACTGAAGGGACGCCCTAGGAAGGGACAGAGACTTACTCACAGGAGGAGCACAGTCAGTAGTAACTAGACTGTAAATACAGAGAGTGAGCGCTCTCACAGGAAGGGACTAGACTGTAAATACAGAGAGACTTACTCACAGGAGGAGCACAGTCAGTAGTAACTAGACTGTAAATACAGAGAGTGAGCGCCCTAGGAAGGGACGCAGAGACTTACTCACAGGAGGAGCACAGTCAGTAGTAACTAGACTGTAAATACAGAGAGTGACAGGAGGAGCACAGTCAGGAGCAGTAGTAACTAGACTAGGAAGGGATGCAGAGACTTACTCACAGGAGGAGCACCCTCAGTAGTAACTAGACTGTAAATACAGAGAGTGAGGGCGAGACCCTAGGAAGGGACTGTAAATACAGAGAGTGAGCGCCAGAGACTTACTCACAGGAGGAGCACAGTCAGTAGTAACTAGACTGTAAATACAGAGAGTGAGCGCCCTAGGAAGGGATGCAGAGACTTACTCACAGGAGGAGCACAGTCAGTAGTAACTAGACTGTAAATACAGAGAGTGAGCGCCCTAGGAAGGGATGCAGAGACTTACTCACAGGAGGAGCACAGTCAGTAGTAACTAGACTGTAAATACAGAGAGTGAGCGCTCTAGGAAGGGACGCAGAGACTTACTCACAGGAGGAGCACAGTCAGTAGTAACTAGACTGTAAATACAGAGAGTGAGCGCCCTAGGAAGGGACTGCAGAGACGCCCTAGGAAGGGGAGAGCACTTACTCACAGGAGGAGCACAGTCAGTAGTAACTAGACTGTAAATACAGAGAGTGAGCGCCTAGGAAGGGACGCAGAGACTTACTCACAGGAGGAGCACAGTCAGTAGTAACTAGACTGTAAAGGGACAGAGACTTAGTCACAGGAGGCGCCCAGTAGTAACTAGACTGACAGGAGTGAGCGCCCTAGGAAGGGACGCAGAGACTTACTCACAGGAGGAGCACAGTCAGTAGTAACTAGACTGTAAATACAGAGAGTGAGCGCTCTAGGAAGGGACGCAGAGACGTACTCACAGGAGGAGTACACTCAGTAGTAACTAGACTGTAAATACAGAGAGTGAGCGCCCTAGGAAGGGATGCAGAGACTTACTCACAGGAGGAGTACACTCAGTAGTAACTAGACTGTAAATACAGAGAGTGAGCGCCCTAGGAAGGGACGCAGAGACTTACTCACAGGAGGAGCACACTCAGTAGTAACTAGACTGTAAATACAGAGAGTGAGCGCTCTAGGAAGGGACACAGAGACTTATTCACAGGAGGAGCACAGTCAGTAGTAACTAGACTGTAAATACAGAGAGTGAGCGCTCTAGGAAGGGACGCAGAGACTTACTCACAGGAGGAGCACAGTCAGTAGTAACTAGACTGTAAATACAGAGAGTGAGCGCTCTAGGAACTGTAAATACAGGGAGCGCCTAGAGGGACAGAGACTTACTCACAGGAGGAGCACAGTCAGTAGTAACTAGACTGTAAATACAGAGAGTGAGCGCCCTAGGAAGGGACGCAGAGACTTACTCACAGGAGGAGCACAGTCAGTAGTAACTAGACTGTAAATACAGAGAGTGAGCGCCTAGGAAGGGACAGAGACTTACTCACAGGAGGAGTACACTCAGTAGTAACTAGACTGTAAATACAGAGAGTGAGCGCCCTAGGAAGGGACACAGAGACTTATTCACAGGAGGAGCACAGTCAGTAGTAACTAGACTGTAAATACAGAGAGTGAGCTCTAGGAAGGGACAGAGACTTACTCACAGGAGGAGTACAGTCAGTAGTAACTAGACTGTAAATACAGAGAGTGAGCGCTCTAGGAAGGGACGCAGAGACTTACTCACAGGAGGAGCACAGTCAGTAGTAACTAGACTGTAAATACAGAGAGTGAGCGCTCTAGACTGAAGGGAGCGCTCTAGGAAGGGACGCAGAGACTTACTCACAGGAGGAGCACAGTCAGTAGTAACTAGACTGTAAATACAGAGAGTGAGCGCCCTAGGAAGGGACGCAGAGACTTACTCACAGGAGGAGCACAGTCAGTAGTAACTAGACTGTAAATACAGAGAGTGAGCGCCCTAGGAAGGGATGCAGAGACTTACTCACAGGAGGAGCACCTCAGTAGTAACTAGACTGTAAATACAGAGAAGTGAGCGCTCTAGGAAGGAGCGCCTAGAAGGGACAGAGACTTACTCACAGGAGGAGCACAGTCAGTAGTAACTAGACTGTAAATACAGAGAGTGAGCGCCCTAGGAAGGAGACTTACTCACAGGAGGAGACTTACTCACAGGAGGAGCACAGTCAGTAGTTACTAGACTGTAAATACAGAGAGTGAGCGCCCTAGGAAGGGATGCAGAGACTTACTCACAGGAGGAGCACCCTCAGTAGTAACTAGACTGTAAATACAGAGAGTGAGCGCTCTAGGAAGGGACGCAGAGACTTACTCACAGGAGGAGCACCCTCAGTAGTAACTAGACTGTAAATACAGAGAGTGAGCGCTCTAGGAAGGGACGCAGAGACTTACTCACAGGAGGAGCACAGTCAGTAGTAACTAGACTGTAAATACAGAGAGTGAGCGCCCTAGGAAGGGACGCAGAGACTTACTCACAGGAGGAGTACACTCAGTAGTAACTAGACTGTAAATACAGAGAGTGAGCACTCTAGGAAGAGACGCAGAGACGTACTCACAGGAGGAGCACACTCAGTAGTAACTAGACTGTAAATACAGAGAGTGAGACTTACTCACAGGAGGAGCACCCTCAGTAGTAACTAGACTGCAGAGAGTGAGCGCTCTAGAAAGGGACACAGAGACTTACTCACAGGAGGAGCACAGTCAGTAGTAACTAGACTGTAAATACAGAGAGTGAGTGTCCTGGGAAGGGACTGTAAATACAGAGAGACTTACTCACAGGAGGAGCACACTCAGTAGTAACTAGACTGTAAATACAGAGAGTGAGCGCCCTAGGAAGGGAGGAGCACACTCAGTAGAGACGTACTCACAGGAGGAGCACACTCAGTAGTAACTAGACTGTAAATACAGAGAGTGAGCGCTCTAGAAAGGGACACAGAGACTTACTCACAGGAGGAGCACAGTCAGTAGTAACTAGACTGTAAATACAGAGAGTGAGCGCCCTAGGAAGGGACGCAGAGACTACTCACAGGAGGAGCACAGTCAGTAGTAACTAGACTGTAAATACAGAGAGTGAGCGCCCTAGGAAGGGACGCAGAGACTTACTCACAGGAGGAGCACAGTCAGTAGTAACTAGACTGTAAATACAGAGAGTGAGCGCCCTAGGAAGGGACACAGAGACTACTCACAGGAGGAGCACAGTCAGTAGTAACTAGACTGTAAATACAGAGAGTGAGCGCCCTAGGAAGGGATGCAGAGACTTACTCACAGGAGGAGCACAGTCAGTAGTAACTAGACTGTAAATACAGAGAGTGAGCGCTCTAGGAAGGGACGCAGAGACTTACTCACAGGAGGAGCACACTCAGTAGTCACTAGACTGTAAATACAGAGAGTGAGCGCTCTAGGAAGGGATGCAGAGACTTACTCACAGGAGGAGCACAGTCAGTAGTAACTAGACTGTAAATACAGAGAGTGAGCGCCCTAGGAAGGGATGCAGAGACTTACTCACAGGAGGAGCACAGTCAGTAGTAACTAGACTGTAAATACAGAGAGTGAGCGCTCTAGGAAGGGATGCAGAGACTTACTCACAGGGGGAGCACACTCAGTAGTAACTAGACTGTAAATACAGAGAGTGAGCGCTCTAGGAAGGGACGCATAGACTACTCACTGGAGGCGCACACTCAGTAGCCAGAGGGGGGTTCACACTGGAGATTCTTGTTTGTCTGTTTAATTTATGGCCTAGTCTGGCCTCTAATGTACTATGTAGCTGAAGATGACCTGAATGTACAGTCCTCGTGCCTCCATCTTCCAAGTGCTAAAATTACATGCATGCACCACTCTGCCAACTTTATGCATTGCTGGGAACTGAACCCAGGGTGTTGTACATTTAAGGCAGCCACTCTACCAACTAAGCTGTCTCCCCAGCTTAAACAGACTATTTCTTTGTGGTGTGCATGTTTGTGTATGCAGTATATGTAAACACATACTCGTTTGTGTAATTGCATGTGTGTGTGCAGTTTTGCTGCACATATATGTGTGTGTGTGAGAAGGACAGAAGTTGGGTATCTTTCTCATTCACGTCTACTTTATTTATTTATATTTTTTCCAGTTTATTTTTTGAGACAAGGTCTCTCACTAAGCCTGGAGCTGGTCAGCAAGACTGGGGATTCTCCTGTCTGCCTCCGCAAGCACTGGTTACAGGCATGTGCCACTGGGTTCTGAGAATTTTAATTGAGGTCCTCATGCTTGCATGGCAAGCACTTTACAGCCGAGTCATCTCCCCAGCCCAGCACACTGTTTTCTGTCCCACTCCCATAAGATCTCACTCTAACTCAGGCTTGTCTCAAACTCATTGTAATTCTCCTGCCTCAGCCTCCTGAATGCTGGCATTAAGGGCGTTCCAGTCTTGGTTGTGTTCTGTCCTGTGGTAGTAACCCTCCACACGTTACTGAGTGGCTCAGATTTCATCTCCTCTGCTTGGCTCCTGGGCGCATCAGCTGCAGATTGCATGTGTTTAGGGAACCCATGCAGTTTACGTTGCTTTCTCTTGTGTTTAATTCCCTGAAGCATAATTTCGAGTAGCTGTAACAATTGAAAGTTGGGGGGCATTTTGAGTTGTAGTGTATTCTGGCATTTTTAGAGCTGATGGGACATTTCCTCTGGATAGTCCATTGTCATGTAAAGTCACCATGTCAGCTTGAACCCTCTCCACTGTCGTGGTCCCTAACATTTTCTTTGTGTTTTTTTTTTTTTTTTTTTTTTTTTGGTTTTTTTGAGGTAGGGAGTTTCACTCTATCCCAGGCGGACCTGACCTGCAATTCAATTTACTCTGTAGTCTCAGGCTGGCCTTGAACTCATGGTGATCCTCCTAGTTTTGCCTCCTGAGTGCTGGGATTAAAGGCATGCTTCTTTTCTTTCCTTTTTATTTATTTGCAAGCAGAGAAAGAGGAGAGAAAAGAGAGAATATGGGCGCACCAGGTCCTCCAGCCACTGAAAATAAACTCCAGACACAAAGCGCCACCTTGTACATGTGTCTTATGTGGGTCCTGGGGAATCAAACCTGGGTCCTTAAGCTTCACAGGCAAGTGCCTTAACTGCTAAGCCATCTTCCAGCCCTATTTTTTTTTTTCACCATTCATTTAGTACTCCAGATAATCAGGGTTGGAAACATGGGTTTTTTTTTTCTCTTTCTTGTCGTCTAAATTGTTTTCCATCTGTCTGCCCATCCACTTGTCCTAGTCAGACTTTTCTTTCCCACTGTCTTCTTTGTGTTGGGATTGCAGCCATGCTTTCAAGAAGCTTCTATGACAGGGCAGCTGGGAAGCTGAAAACAGGCATGTGTGACATGAAAATGGAGACTGGTGGAGTGCAAGGTGCCTGTTTTCATCCTGCCCTGCAGGAGGTGCGCTACTCACACCAACTCATCGCTGGGGTCACGGAGGCCAGAGCATTCCAGAGCAAAGGTGATCAGTGACCACTGGCAGGTAGTTAACTGCCAGCCGCTGTGCACAGTGTTCAGTACTGAGCACTTGGCCTAAGTCCCCTTTATTCTGCACTGTTATTCTGTGCAATGGAAACAAATTCTGTGTCCATTCACAGGAGCAGAGATGGAGAGGTGAGGATTGTGCCTACAAAATGACAGAGTCCTTGTCCCCTCCACCCTTTCTACTCTTTTTTAAAAATTATTTTTATTATTTATTTTTGGAGAGAGACACAGAGAGAGAGAGACAGACAGAGAGGGAGAGGGAGACAGATAGACATGGGCGCGCCAGGAGTCTCTCAGCTGCTGTGAACGAAATCCAGATGTGTGCACCCCCTTGTGGGCAAGTGCGGCATTGCGCCC
Organism: Orientallactaga sibirica; assembly: GCA_036365145.1. Classification (NCBI taxonomy): domain Eukaryota; kingdom Metazoa; phylum Chordata; class Mammalia; order Rodentia; family Dipodidae; genus Orientallactaga; species Orientallactaga sibirica. The sequence goes on from JAEOAD010000013.1 coordinate 4,715,492, forward strand.
TTGCATCACTTTGCGTCTGGCTAAATGTGGGACCTGGAGATTGGAACCAGCGTTCTTAGGCTTAGCAGGCAGGCGCCTTAACCGCTAAGCCATTTCTCCAACCCTTCCACCCTTTCTACTCTTTGTGGCTCGTCCCTCTCCTCCTGCCCCTGACATCACCAGGACCTACCTTTCTCAAGCTCAAAGCCAGCTCTTCAGAGGACTTCCCCAGCTGCTAGCTCCTCACTTCCAGTTGCCCTATGCCCATCTCATTTGCATACACTTTACTGTTATGCTTCATACACATTTTGTTGTTGTTGTTGTTTTGAGGTAAGGTCTCATTCTAGCTCAGGGTGATCTGGAATTCGCCATGTAGTCTCAGGGTGGCCTCGAACTTGTGGCAGTCCTCCTACACCGCTGCCTCCTTAGTGCTGGGAATAAAGGCCTGCACCCAGCCTCATATACATTTTATTTGCTTTCTAAACAAACTTTCTCTCTGAGCTCCATGTCTTGGCCTGTTTTGCAGGTCACCGAATGGCTAAAATGAAAGAGTCTGTGGTTTGAGGAGTTTGTGAGATCACAGGTTTAGGCAGTTTCTTTCTCCTAAGCCTCTGCTAGTACTGGTTTAGAGAGTTTGTGTCTTCTCAGGACCCCTGAGAAACAGGTTGATGTGGTTGTCCCAGGGTTACAATCTGGTCTTTTTAATTAATTAATTTATTTTTTGAGGTAGGGTCTCACTCTAGCTCAGGCTGATCTGGAATTCACTATGTAGACTCAGAGTGGCCTCGAACTCACAGTGATCCTCCTTCCTCTGCCTCCCAAGTGCTGGGGTTAAAGGCGTGCGCCACCACGCCCAGCTTGATCTGGTCTTTTGACTCCCAGGAGCTAGAACATGGTGTTGGTGGGAGAGATTCAGTGGCTAGGCAGAGGTCTATGTTGGTGCCCCTGTCTATTCCCTTACAGGTGTGAGCCGAGTGCCTCTCAGCAAACTAGAGCCTCTCATGCCTGCCTCCCTCCCTCCCTCCTCCCTCTTTCTTTCTTTCTTTCTTTCTTTCTTTCTTTCTTTCTTTCTTTCTTTCTTTCTTTCTTTCTTCACTATGTAGTCTCAGAGTGGCCTCGAACTCACAGCGATCCTCCCGAGTGCTGGGATTAAAGGCATGTGCCACCACGCCCAGCTTTTTTTAAATTTATTTTTATTTTTGGCTGTCTGTAACCTTTCTGCCTTCATGGCAGAAGACAAAGGCTGTGTTAGAAGTAAACGTCCAGCAGAAAGAATGTAAGAGCAAAGGAAGAGTAGGACTCCTTACAACGTGCTCCTCCAGACACAAAATGGCCTCCATATCCATGACCTCTCCATGCCTGACACTACCTACACAAGACCATCATAATTGGAGGAAAAGATGACGACATCAAAATAAAAGAGAGACTGATCGAGAGGGGGAAGGGGTATGATGGAGAGTGGAGTTTCAAAGGGGAAAGTGGGAGGAGGGAGGGAAGTACCATGGGTTATTGTCTACAATTATGGAAGTTGTCAATAAAAAAACAAATTACAAAAAAAAAGAAGAAGTCATTGTCCAGCGGTAGAACAGAACCTTCACAGTTGTGGCCCAAAAGCTGCCCACCTGAGGCTCTGACGTGGCAGCTTCCAGAAGAGAAAGCAGGTTTTGGTCAGAGTGGTTTCCAAGAGTGCCAGGACAGGCAAGACTCAAGCTTTGCAGGGTCAGAAATAAAGCTTGGGGCTCAGGTACATAACTGTTAGTAAGACTCCTGGCAGTCTTTAAAGAAGTTTTGCAGAGCCCAGCTCGGGTCATGTGGCGTTCTCAGCTCAGCAGAGGGTCGTGGGTCTCTCGAGGCCCAGGACACACGCACGGTGCCGTGCTGTTCTGACGCCTGCGACTGGGTCCTCTCTGTTGTCAGGATGGCGACTAGACTTCCGGGTTGGGTTGGATGGAGCTTCGCAGGGGCCTCTTTTGTCTCCTGGGAGTTGCTGTCCTCCTGGTGGTCTCAGCAGCCCACCTCCTTCATCTTTGCCTGTTCTCTAACCTTGACAACTCGATCCTGGTTTCCCTCTTCTGACTGCAGTGGCAAAGCACAGAGATTGCATTCTGGAAAACTTATTTATTTAGGTCGTTTTGGTTTTTCAAGATAGGGTCTTGCTCTAGCCCAGGCTGATCTGGAACTTACTATGTAGTTTCAGGCTGGCCTTGAACTCACAGCGATCCTCCTGCCTCTGCCTCTGGGATTAAAGGCGTGCACCACCACACCAGGTTTTATACAATTATAGTATCCCACTAACCTTTTAGCCCATATCTGGTCTAACTCTAGCATTACATGGGAACCAGGAAGGTTCCTCTGCATCTGGGATGCCTCAGGGAGGCCTTGCAACTGGTGACCCTGTTACCACCCCACTCAGTTATGAAACCCAGTCCACATGCTTACCGGCCTGGCATGTTAGAGTGCCGGTGTTTGTCGACTGAATCATAAACTCTGTGTCCCCATCTGGTCGTGATAGATGAGCTGAAGTCACCGGGGTTGCTCACAGCAACTGTGGTGCCCTCGGCTTGTGCACATTGTCTCACTCCAGTACTCTGTCAGCCTGGAGTCTGGTAGAGGCCTGGTTCCTGCTCTATCAGGCTGTGGGGATAACCATGACGTTCCTTCCTATTAACTTGTTGCGAGAATGGGGAGACACTTGCTTTTTTAAACTTTTTGTTGACAGCTTTCATAGTATAGACAACAAACCACAATAATTCCTGCTCCTCAGCCCCATTCTCCCCTCTCATGTCTCCCTCTCAAATTCACCTCCTTCTTTCCAAGTAGTCTCTTTTCTATATTGATGTCGTCATCTTTTCCTCCTCTTATGAGGTCTTGTGTAGGTAGTGTCAGGCACGGTGAGGTCATAGATATCCAGGCCATTTTGTGTCTGGGAGACTGCATTGTAGGCAGTCCTGCCCTTCCTTTGACTCTTTTTTTTTTTTTTTTTTTTTTTTTCTTTTCGAGGTAGGGTTTCACTCTAGCACAGGCTGACCTGGAATTAACTATGTAGTCTCAGGGTGGCCTTGAACTCCTGGCGATCCTCCTACCTCTGCCTCCCGAGTGCTGGGATTAAAGGCGTGCGCCACCATGCCTGGCTGACTCTTTTTTTAAAAATCTTTTAAAAAAATTATTGTTATTTTTTGACAACTTCCATGCTTCCTTTGACTCTTAATTCTTTCCACCACCTGTTCTTCGATGGCCCCTGAGCCTTGGAGGGTGATAGAGATGTTTCAGTGCTGAGCACTCCTCTGCCACTTCTCAGTACTCTGGTGCCTTTTGGGTCACCCTTATGGTCACCACCATCTGAAAAGAGAAGCTCTAACCAAAAGGGAGAGTAACATTATATGGGTATAAGCATTTAAAAAAGTGCTTAGAGGGCAGTTTGGTGGTTTTAAAATAGGCATTTAGCCAGACAATAGCAGGCGTTACTCCCCTAGGGCTCGTGACCTCCCGTCATAGGCTTTTGACTGGGTTTTCAGTACCTAGCATGTATTCTCTCTCATGGATTAAGCCTTCAAGTCCAAGCAGAGAGCAGTTGGTTTCACTCATAACAGCCATACCACTATTGCACCAGTTTCCAAATTTGGCCTAGCTGGTCAGTCTTAAGACTTGCAGGGTCCACTGCTGCTTAACACCAATGATGACTTCTCTCTCCCATAAGTCAGTGGCCAGTAAGACTGTGTCTTCCTGAAGACCCTAGGGGTCAAACCTTCCCGGCCTTTTTACCTTGCAGAGGTCACCGAAGTGTCTTGGCTCTTGGCCCCTTTGTCTGCTTCAAAGCCCGCAGTAATTAGTGGAATCTGTCTCACACCCCGTCCCTGACAGGGACTCTCTTGCTTCCATCCACTTTGAAGGGACCTTGTCCCACCTGGATTATTGAAGATTACCTCCCTCTTTTATGGCCATCTGATTAGCAGTTTTTTTTTTTTTTATTTTTGGTTTTTCAAGGTAGGGTCTCTCTCTGGCCCAGGCTGACCTGGAATTAACTATGTAGTCTCAGGGTGACCTCAAACTCTCGGCGATCCTCCTACCTCTGCCTCCCGAGTGCTGGGATTAAAGGCGTGCGCCACCACGCCCGGCTGATTAGCAGTTTTAATTCCAGCTGCTGGCTTTATATGTTTACAGGTTTTAGGGATTAATATGTAGACATCTGTGGGGGCCATTATTCTGCTGACCACATGTGTCCTGGTGTTTTGTTTCCTGAGTGATGTTTGACCAGTTAGTCTTCCTGCTGGCCTTCTTGAGGAAGTGTGCCACTAAGTATTGTTGGTGTTGACTGTGTCTAGCTTTTGGTTCTGGGCATTGAACCCATGTAGGCAAGTGCTCTTCTATTAAGCTTTATCCCCACCACTCTTTTAACCTGTTATTTTGAGGGAGGGTCTGACTAAGTTGCCCAAAGTGGCTTTAAACACACCCTGGTCCAGGCTGACTTTGAACTCTTGCTTCAGCTTCTCAGGTAGCTGGGATTCTAGGCCTGTACCACCAGACCTGGCTTGTTTAACTAACTAACTAACTAACTAACTAACTAACTAACTAACTAACTGACTGACTGACTAACTTTCTCTCTCTCTTTTTCCTTCCTTTCTTCCCAACTTCCTTCCTTCCTTCCTTCCTTCCTTCCTTCCTTCCTTCCTTCCTTCCTTCCTTCCTTCCTTTCTTCCCTCCCTTCCTCCTTCCCTCCCTCCTTCCCTCCCTCTTTTCCTCCTCCTCCTTCTTCTTCAGCTTTCTTAAGCATTTTTAGTTGTAGAAGAGCATTCCTAACTCAGGAACAAGGGAAGCCTTGTGTGCAAGCCCCAGCAGCCTTGACCTTTGCACCCTGTATTCTCCGCTCAGTGGCCCTGCTGGTCCTCAGCTGACCGGGTCAGCAGGCTAAGTTGTTGTTGCTGAGACCTGGGGATGTTGTTGTACTCTCTTTGAGAGTCAAGAATAATTGTTTCTGTTTTCAGGTAACGGAAACAGGGCTGCACAACGGGCTTGGCAGGGAGAGTGCGTTACTCCAGAAGGGATTACCAGCAGGTGCTTTGGTGATTGTTTCCCCAGGTGCCCGTCCATTTCCAACATCATGTGACAACACCACATTTGGAGGAAGTGGAAGAGATGCTGTCAGTCTTCCACAGGATTGTGTAAAAGCTTGTGTTGCTTTAATTTCTACCCCGAGTAGATGTAAGGGTACAGAATGAAGTTTCTGTGTGAATACTGTTCTTCCCCTTTTGTGCCATCGCTTTTAATCTCTCATGTTCTTAAACCTGTAAATTAGTACCTTAATAGGATGAATTTAAACTTGCATTCAAAAAAAAATTATGTAGGTAGTGCTGGGAAGAAGGGATGGAGGAATGTCCAGCACTGAAACATCTCTATCATACCCTCCAAGGCAGAAGAGGTGGAGGAAAGAATGTAAGAGCCGAAGGAAGGGTAGGACTGCTTACAATGCAATCGTCCAGAAGGAAATTGGGCTCTGTATCCATGACCTCGCAGTGCCTTCACAAGACCCTCATAACAGGCGGAAAAGATGATGAAATCAAAATAAGAGAGACTAATGGACAGAGGGAGGGAATCTGATAGAGTGTGGATTTGTGAAGGGGAAACTGGGGAGGGGAGGGAACTATCATGGTTTATTGTCTATAAGTATAGAAGTTGTCAATAAAAAATAAAAATGAAAAAAGTTATGTAGGGCTGGAGAGATGGATTAACAGTTAAGGCACTTGCCTGCAAAGCCAAAGGACCCAGGTTCAATTCCTCAGAACCCATGTAAGCCAGATGCACAAGGTGGTACATGTGTCTGGAGTTCATTTGCAGCACCAGGAGGTCCTGGCACATCCATTTTCTCTCTCTCAAATAAATAAATAAATAAAATAGTAAAAAAAAAAAACATATAAATTATGTAACATCGCCTCAAAAATGAATTAACAGTGAAAAACATTATTAATTTCTCATGATTTTTAATTTTTAATTTTTTAATTTTCAGTTTTTTAGTAAAATAATTTAGTATATAATTTAGTGTAATAATTATAGACAATAAACATTATAATTCTCTTCCCTCCCACTTTCCCTTCACATCTCCACTCTCATCATATCACCTCCCCCTCTCAAACATCATCTTTTCCTCCTGTTATACAGGTCTTGTGCAGGTAGTGCCCAGTGCTAGGATTAAAGGCATGCGCCACCATGCCTCACTTCATTTGGCTTTTTTTGTTTGTTTGTTTGTTTGTTTTTTGAGGTAGGGTCTCACTCTAGCTCAGGCTGACCTGGAATTCACTATGTAGTCTCAGGGTGGCCTTGAACTCACAGTGATCCTCCTACCTCTGCCTCCCAAGTGCCAGGATTAAAGGCGTGCACCACCACGCCCAGCTCATTTGGCTTATTTTTAAAACAGTTGTGTGTGTGTATGCATGTTCATGTGTGTGACAGTGGGCACGAATAAGTCATGGCAATTTCTCATGATTTTGAAAGGGTTTTAATTAGCTTTAAAAGTTAGAGTGATTTGAGCCCCCCGTGTTAGCACATCCTCAAGGTCGCTGGCTTCTGCCCCAAGCTGGCCCTGCACCACTGCGTCTCAGCCTAGAGCAGAAGAGAGGAGCAGCTCCCAGGAGCTCTGACCACCCGCAGAGACCTGCTTCTTGGAGAAAACAAAATCCTTAGAGCATTGGACTGAACAAGTGGACTTGCTCGTGCGTGGAGGAGTCTGTGAGCAGGACACTGACTGCTGAACATGGTGGGAGAGGATCTGGAGAGCGCACGAGTGCTTTTGGTCAGGAAGCAGATCCCTGTGTTCTCAGAAGGTCATTCTGTAGAATGTTCAGCTGAACCTGTCATGGAAAAGAGCTGCTTACCCCAACACAAAGGCCGACCACATGATGTGGTGCGAAGAGCAGGTTGCTCGTAAAGTAGCCCACGTGTTGAAAAACATGTATCCTGGCCAGGCATGGTGGCACATGCCTTTAATCCCAGCACTCGGGAGGCAGAGGTAGGAGGATCGCCGTGAGTTCAAGGCCACCCTGAGACTACATAGCACATTCCAGGTCAGCCTGAGCTAAAGTGAGACCCTACCTCAAAAAAAAAAAACAAAAACAAAAACATGTATCCTGTTAACAAGTATTCACATCCAGCACTGCCACCAAAATGAGACCCGTGAGGTGTGCGGCCATGCTCCTGTAACTGCAGCGTTCTGTGTGCAGGAGGATCGTGAGCTCCTGAACTGAAAAAAGAAGAAGCTGGACTAAGGGAGGGAGTGGTAGGTCAGGGAGGGATGGGGCTGCCCTCCCTTACCATTTCCAAGTAAGTATGGAGGTGCGAAGGTAAGTGTTAGAACCTCTTTGAAGAGGATGGGAGTGATGGGCTACACTGTGACCTCAAGAAGTGATGCTCTCAGGCTTGAGGGTCTATAACTTAACAAAGGTGGGATGTGATGCTTTCCGAATAAAGATTTTACTTCTTTTTAAGTATCTTAAGCGCTGTGGTGTAAGAGTTTTAATTACTCTGTGTGTGTGTGTGTGTGTGTGTTGCCACTGCAAATGAATGCCTGTCTAGCTTTATGCGGTGGGCTAGGGAATTAAACCTGGGCCAGCAGGTTTTGCAAGCAAGCACTTTCAACTGCTCTGCTGAGTCATCTCCTGGGCCCCTTGTTTTCTTTTTGAGACAGGGTGCTACTGTGTAGCTCAGGCCAACCTTGAGCTTTTGATCCTTCTTCCTCTGTCTCCCAAGTACTAGAAGAGTGATGTATGCCCCCGTACCCAGCAGTAGGAGGGTTTTTTTCTTTGCTTTAAGAAGCAGCATTTTCAACTAATGAAATTCAGTTGCTTCTTTGTTGGTCTGTAAGAACCTAGCTCTTGGGGAAGAAGATACAGTTGCAATGTCAGTGGTCTTTGGCTTGTTTGCGTCTAAACTTGTGAAGTGGCTGAGCATTTTCAGTTTAGGGGATCTTTGCTGCTGGGGTGGCCAGGCATCCTAGGTAGTGAACGTGATAGTGTTTATCTTAAATGTGTGATATGGTAAGCTTGGATTAGGATGGTAGTTCCCTGAATTATTTAAAAAGCAGTTTTTCTGGGCTGGAGAGAGGGCTTAGCAGTTAAGGTGCTTGCCTGCAAAGCCTAAGGACCCAGAACCCATGTAAGCCAGACGCACAAGGTGATGCATGCACACAAGATGATGTATGCTCACAAAGTGACACATGCACATGCGTGGTACATGCATCTGGAGTTAGTTGTAGTGGCTAGAGGCCCTGGTGCACCAATTCCCCCATAAAAAATAAATTTAAAAAGCAGTTTTTCTGACTTTAACCATATCTAATGCAGTTCAGGAATGAATGAATGCACATGTGCATTCACATATGTGTGCACACATGTGTAGAGCTACATTTGTTGTTGATGTTTTCAAGCCAGGTTCTCACTCTAGCCCTGGAGGACCTGGAACTCACTCTGGCCTCAGGTTGGCCTCAAACTCATGGTGATTCTCCTGCCTCAGCCTCTTGAGTGCTGGGATTAAAGGCATGTGCCACCACACCCAGTTTAGAGCTACATATTTTCTTTATTTATTTGAGAGAGAGAGTGTGTGTGTATGGGTGAGCCAGGACTTCGACCCACTGCACATGAACTTCAGATGCATATGTGACTTTGTGCATCTGGCCTTCAGTGGGTACTAGTGAATCAAACCCATAGGCCTTGCAAGCACAAGCATGAGGGCCTGAGGGGTTCTGAGACTGCCAGGCTTAAAATTACCAGATCCCACTTAAAATAGCTGGGTGTGGCCCTGTGCACTTGTAACCCCAGTCCCACAGGGGAGCAGAGACCCTGGAGTCTCTGGACTTAGTAAAAGGAGAACCCAGCTCCAAACAAGACCAGATGGAGGAGCGTTGGAGCTGCTCACCTGAGGTTCTGCTCTGGCATGGGCATGCTAGCGACCCCACCACAGGTGAGCGTTTAGGACCTCCATTGCGAAGCTACACACACACACAACGCATAGCACACCGGTCACTTCACACACACATACTCACAAGCAGAAACAACTTTTTTTGGAGGGGTAGACCACCCATCCTTGGGGACTTCAGGATGCTTTCCTTAAGGTCATAGCAGGCAACATAGGTTAGAGCACAGGTCAGCATTGACTTGGGTTGGCCAGCCCGAGTGGCTCTGTTCATTTTTCATGTAGTGTCTATGACGTAATGGCAGGAGGCTTTTTGTGCCCATGACTTCGGAAGGGACAGCTGTGCTGACATCTAGTCTGATTTACGTGGTTTTGCTCTGAGCCACTCACAATTCCCCATGGAGGGCTTGAAGCCTCCAGAGCTTCTTGAGGTTCAGTAGATCAAAGCAGCAAAAACAACCAAGCTCAGCTGTTTGGTTTTTACTGCCTTATTATAATTACCAAGTTTACCCACCTACTTTAGCTTCCTGAGTGTCTGTGTGGCTTTCTGTTGTGTTTCTTTGAAGAAGTTCTCTCTGTGTGCCACTGCTGTTGCTAGGCAGCCCCTGAACCTGTGCCATCCATGCCAGCCCAGAGCCCAGGTTTGTATGGCAAAGGGGAATGGTACCGGGGCCCCCTCTACTTTTCCTACTTGGGCAGAGGAGGGGCTTGACCCTGTGGACTAACTGCCTGGCACACGAGACCTGTGATAGAGTGAAGCAGAGCTACTTGCCCCAGGGGTCTTCAGAGTAGCACTTAGTCTCTCCTGATGTCACTGCAGGCTGTGCTGGGGTTAGCAATAATTGCGCCTTGCTTTCGCACTTGGACAACCTTTGAAGAATTATCGTCATGGAAAATCTCAAACTCAAGCAGACAGTGTTGCCTCCACAGCCCATCTCCATTACCATTTGATGTTCACATTCCTAAATGTTCACTGTCTTAGATCTTCTTGGAAATTTGGAGTGTGAAATGTTTTATAGCTTGCCCTTTTTTATTTTGTTTTGTTGTAGCACTCTAGCCCAGGCTGACCTGGAACTCACTGAGTAGCCCCAGCCTGGTCCTGAACTCATGGCCATCCTCCTAACTCAGCCTCCTAAGGGCTGGGACTAAAGGCGTGCACCAGCATGCCCGGCTGGCTGCTTGCTCTGGCTCTTTGTTTTTCTCCATTGAGAGTCATATGTGGGGTTGGGGAGATGGCTTAGTGGATAAGTGCTTACCACAACAGCGTGTGGCCCTAATCTGGAACGCATGGTGAGTCTGCAGCCTCAGTCTCCAGAGTGTTGGGATTAAAGGCGTGCACCACCATGCCTGGCTAGAGATACCTCTCTAACACTCATGATGAGCTGTGCACTCTGTGGGCCTTGGTATTTAGCTCTGGGCAGGGCTCTCTGGGGTAGTACATTCTAGATGGAAAAGAGAACCAGAACCTTGTTATTTTGAGGCAGGGTCTCACTGTAGCCCAGGCTGATCTGGAATTCACTATGTAGTCTCAGGGTGACCTCGAACTCACAGTGATCCTCCTACCTCTGCTTCCCAAGTGCTAGGACTAAAGGCATGCGCTACCATGCCCGGCTGTGTTTATGACACAACACAGCCTGTACAGTCACTTTGATCCTGTAGTTGTAACCAAGGAGGATGGCATCTCTGTCATCAGCCAGCCTTAGCAGTCTGCAGATTGCTTACACTGTCAACACTCAAAGTGGTTAATCTTTCAAAGGGTGTATGCTGAGTGTTGAAGTACTGGGGATGGAACCTAGGGCCTTGTTCTTGCTAGGGAAGTGCTCTACTACACAGCTATATTAGCCCCTCAAAGGGACCCACCCCCTTTCTCTCTCTCTCTCTTTTTCTTTCTTTCTTTCTTTCTTTCTTTCTTTCTTTCTTTCTTTCTTTCTTTCTTTCTCTCTCTTTCTTCCTTTTTTCTTTCTCTTTCTTTTCCTTCCTTCCTTCCTTCCTTCCTTCCTTCCTTTCTTTCTTTTTCTTTCTCTCTTTCTCTCTTTCTTTCTTTCTTTCTTTCTTTCTTTCTTTCTTTCTTTCTTTCTTTCTTTCTTTCTTTCTTTCTCGAGGTAGGGTCTCACTCTGGCCCAGGCTGACCTGGAATTCACTATGGAGTCTCAGGGTGGCCTTGAACTCATGTTAATCCTCCTACCTCTGCCTCTCCAGTGCTGGGATTAAAGGTGTGTGTTACCATACCCGGTTGGATTACTTCTTTTAAAAAAAAAATTATTTATTTATTTGAGAGAGGGAGAATGAGAATGGGTGTGCCAGGACCACTAATCACTGCAAATGAACTCCAGATGTATGTGCCACTTTATGCATCTGGTTTTATGTAGATACTGGGGAATCAAACTTGGGTCCTTTGGCTTTGCTGGCAAGTGGCTTAACCATTAAGCCATCTCACCAGCCCTGAAAGGGATTATTTCTAACTTATTTGAGAATAACTGTTTAGCCTGTTTTAGCATGTGACCTGCCAAGCAGGGAGATGATATTCTTCTTTGGAACTAAGTTTATTTTGTTTATTTGTTTGTTTAATTTATTTGGTTTTTTCAAGGTAGGGTTTCACTCTAGCCCAGGCTGACCTGAAATTCACTATGTAGTCTCAAGGTGGCCTCGAACTTCAGACACATGTGCCCCCTTGTACATCTGGCTTAGGTGGGTCCTGGGGAATCGAATCTGTGGTCCTTTGGCTTTGCAGGAAGTGCCTTAACCACCAAGCCATCTCTCTAGCCCTGGAACTAAGTTTTTAATTGCAGGTTATTCTAAAGGATTAGTGAGCTGTGTCTCCAGATGAATTGGATGACATAATTATACTTGAGTAATTGCACTTAATTTGAAATTTGCAGAATCCAGTCCTTGCATAGTTGCAGTGTGGCTGAGCGTCTGTTGAGTCCCTTTGGCACTTTATTATGTACTGTTTGATGCTGATCCTCCTTACTGCTTGATTATGATGGTGATCTGCTAGATCTGCCGAGGTCAGTCCAGTGTCTGTGTCATCCTCGTGTTCTTGTTGGCGCAGTGCTCCCATTCCAAACACACACTTTAAGATTTTGGGAGCAGAGTGTGGTAGCATACACCTTAGTCCCAGTACCTGAGTGGCTGAGGCAGGAGCAGCCTGGGGTACAGAGTGAGGCCTCTCTCAAACTTAAAAAGCTGCAGCTCCCTTCTTGTTGCTGCACAAGCACCCTACCAAGAGCAGATTGTGGGAGGAAAGGGTTCATTTTGGCTTACAGACTCAAGGGACGCTCCATGATGGCAGGGAAAATGTGGCATAAGCAGAGGCTGGACATCACCTCCTGAGCAACATCAGGTGGACAACAGCTGCTGGAGAGTGTGCCAGACACTGGGGAGGGGAAGCTGGCTATAACACCCATAAGCCCACCCCCAACAACACATCTCCTCCAGCAAGCCTCCAATTTCTAAATTTCCTAAGTTGGGGATCAAACATTCAGAACACATGAATTTGTGGGGGACATCTGAATCAAACCACCATAGTGAGGGTGTGGCTCAGTGGTAGAACACTGTCTAGCATGCACAAGGCCCTGGGCTCTACTCCCAGCACCACAAAAACTCAGGTGCTTTCCACAGGAGAGAGCCGTGATTTCTCGTCTTCCACCCCAAGTTCTGAACCTACCCACAAACTTAGAAAAAGGATCAGAACATGGCAGTCCAACCATCAACCCGTGACTAACGAAAAAGTGAGAAGGCATTCATTCCCCTGACTTCAGGCTTTTGGGAAATTTGTTGCAAATTTATAAAACAGGTTAAATTTTTCCATGTTTCTTTCCCAGTGATAGAATCTTTGAACCTGACTCTTCAGAATTAAATAGCAAACGCATATGGTTAGTTCAGTACATAGTAGTGCTTTCACGGTGTTTCTGGACAGGCACGGAGCAGCGAGGAATCTGCATTGTCCAGTGAGCCCATCTCCAGCCACTGTGGAACGAGGTGATGGCTTTCTTGTTTCACTTGTCACAACCTAAGCAGATGTTCTTTTTGTGGCCAGTTTTTTTTTTTTTTTTTTTTTTTTTTTGGTTTTTCAGTGTAGGGTTTCACTCTAGTTCCGGCTGACCTGGAATTCACTATGTAGTCTCAGGGTGGCCTCGAACTCATGGTGATCCTCCTACTTCTACCTCTGCCTCCCGAGTGCTGGGATTAAAGGCATGCGCCACCACGCCCAGCAACACCCCATTTTTTACATTGTACTTTTTACTACTGATTTTTCTCTTGACAGTGCTTGCCTGTGGAGTACTGAATTGTTCTCTGGTGTCCTAAGTTCAGGAGAAGATGCTGGTGTGAGAGGGGTCCTGCTGGGTCTTTACAGGGAGATGAGCATTTTAAACAGAAACACACACAAGGCTGTGGTGATCATGTGCTGGAAAAGTTGTGAGCAGAAACTTGTAGGAACCTAACCTTTTGCCTCCCTTCCCCTAGAGTGGTTCAGTGTTGGCAGTGACACAAGCACACAAGTACTGGGAACACGTGGCTCAGCTACACATGGGTCTGTGTTTGGTGCTTCTCTGAGTCAGCTTCAGTACAAAGGCGACTTTATTATTAATTATTCATCCATAGGTGTATACAATGCACCCTGGTCATAATCCCTCCTACCACCTCTTTTGTCCCCTCCCCTCTCTGTAAGGGCGACTTCTTCACATCACTTTGCATCCATATGACAGCTTGACTTTGCTTTTTGACGTTGTGTTGATTCAGAAGTATAGCCCAGACAGCCATTTGGCTTCTCGCTTTCAGTACAGTGTTCAATAGATGAAGCGAGGTAGAAGTAGAAACAGCCTGTCTTCTTAGGCTTTTCATGCGACATCTCTGTGGGATTTTCAATTGAACATAGAATAGCCATAGCCAAGGTGGTGCTGTGCCTCAGGGTCGCCCATAGGAAATAGCATGTCTGTCCAGATAGGTGTAATCCACTGGTTCATCCCCTTTGCTCATGTTTGTATGTGGTTCAGCCACAGGATTGTCCATTCTGCCTCCCTCATAAATATATATATGTGAAGTCACCACTGTCCTCTGTATAGTGCTCCTGTGTTCGTATAGGGTGCACCTGGCTTTCCTGGATGTGACTGCAGCTTGTCCCGGTGGCTGTCACCCAGGGCACCTGTCCGTCTCATGCTTTCTTCATTCTGGGTACGTGGAAGACAGCGTCGCTCTCCTCCAGCCATTGCCTGGAGCCCCTTCAGACGGACACAGGGAGCAGCAGAGCTGTTTCGCGGCTTTGTCGTAGGAGCACCTGCTTCTTTAGAGGCTCATGGCACCTTTTGCAATTCACTCCTAACTCTGGGGAATAATTTTGGAACCTGAAGATTTTTTTGTTCTTCTTGTTGGTATTTTTTTTTTCCTCTTATTTTTGTAAAACAAGCATTTAAGCAATGGCCTGAGTAAAAGCTTGAGGGAAATTTGTGAATAAAGGCCATTAAAAAATTAAAGAAAGTAGCTGGGTGTGGTGGCAGAGGTAGGAGGATCTCTGAGAGTTCGAGGCCACCCTGAGACTCCATAGTGAATTCTAGGTCAGCCTGAAGTAGAGGGAGCCCCTACCTCAAAAAAACAAAAAAACAAAAACAAAACAAAAAAATTAAAGAAAGCCAGGTGTGGTGGCGCACACCTTTAATCCCAGCAGAGGTAGAGGTAGGAGGATCTCCGTGAGTTCGAGGCCACCCTGAGACTCCATAGTGAATTCCAGGTCAGCCTGGGCTAGAGTGAGACCCTACCTCGAACCCCCCCCCCCCAAATTTAAAAAGTAGATTTAGAGGTTGTTTTTCTTTTTGATTCCTGACCTCCCCAAAGCAAAGGTTAGAGTGAACAAGGGTGTCTGATAAGTCTGTCTCAACATCAGTGACCAATGTCAAGGAGTTGTTGACTCAGCTGGCCTTGGTGGGACTGCTGAGCGCTCTGCGTGTTGGGCTGCAGGCTCCTTTGTCATGGGTGTGTGGCAGAGGCAGGCTCCACTGGTCAGGCCGCTGTCAGCTGAGTAAGAGGATGGGTGGAGTGCACCCGTTTTGTAACATTGGTCTTGTGGTTTTACAAAGAAGGGGCCGTAGAATTCGTGAGGCGAAGGAGAGCAAGGAAACAGGAAGGGATAAGTGCACTCATCAGAACCACAGCAGAGACCCCCCCAACTCTGAGAGGCACCGTCAGTGAGCTCTGAGCCTCACACTGTGATGGGCAGCTTTCTCTTAAAGTTAAAGATTTTTCTTAAAATTTTCAATTGAATTTGGTTTAGAAGTGCATATGGATATCTTGTAATCTCCCACCTAGTAAAAGCATCAGAAAGATCATTTTGGGAAATATAAACTGTACTCATTAAATAATGGCTGAGGCTTATTGCTTCAGCTCAGTTAAAGAACAAACTTTCCTGGTAGCCTAGCCATAGATGTCAGTACAGCCACCAAAATCTTCTTTGTTGTTGAAATATTTTCCTTTTTTTTTTTAAAAAAAATATTTTTAATTTATGAAAGGAGAGAGAGAGTGAGAGAGCGTGAGCATGCCAGGGCCTCTTATTTCTGAAAATGAGCTCCAGATACCTGTGACACTGTGCATCGGGCTTTACATGGGTACAGGGGAATGAAACCTGGGTAGGCAGGCTTTGTAAGCAAGCACCTTTAACCACAACCAGTGGGATGCCCAGTAACACCACACTAACCTGCCTGCCAGATGGCCACTCAGGACCACCCACGGCTGGCTCAGAGCTATTTTTCACTGTTGAGAATGGGACGTGTGGCTCATAAAACCAGAGTGCTTAGAGGAGAAACTTGGAAATGTGGACCAGCACTCTGATTCCTGTGTGTGGTCACCTTGGGTGACAGAGGCAGTACAGAGAGAAGGCTCTGGAGCTGGACTTTGAAGAACAAGCAGGATTCAGAAAAGTAGAACAGAGTTAAAAATTTAGACCCTACCTCGAGAAATAAAACGTTTATTTTAAGCAAAGTGGAACACATGTACAGGTTTACAGATCAGGACCACATCACGATGTCTGTGAATGCTCATAGCAGCACTACTTCCAGTAGCCAACAAGTGAGCAGGTAAACGATGCAGGGGGCCACTAATGAAGATCACGTGGCCATCACAGTGGATGGAAATCCTATAGAAGGTTTATGAGAAGTGAAAGAAGCTAGGCACAAAATGCACGTGTATGATCCATCCAGAGAGGTCAGTTAGTGGCTTCCGGGCTGGGGAGGTGACAGGAATGGGTGGGGATCTCAGGAGGGTGATGAAATGCTCTAGAATCAGATAGTTGTACTGGTTAGATAGCTTTGTGATTATGCTGAAAACTACCGAATTATAGACTTTCAAAATATGACGTGTGGGCTGGGGGTATAGCTCATTTGGTAGAGGACTTGCCTAGCATGCAGGAAGCCCGGGGAGGAATCCTTCACACCACATAAGACGGGGTGTGGTGGAGTGTACCTACAATCCCAGCACTTGGGAGGGGGAGGGGGAGGAAGGAGGATCAAAAGTTCAAGATTATCCTCAGGCCAGTTTGAAGCCACCTTGGACCAGAGAGCCTTATCTCAAAACAAAGAAATAAGAAAAAAGAATGACTTTTATGAATGAATGAATTTTATGAAGAATGGTGTATAAAGTGCATTTCAATTTAAAAAATTCAGCTTTGTGATTCAACATGTTAATACCATTTTCAGGTTAAAGTAATTTTCAAAATACAGTTACATTTTCATATAGTGGGACTGACTATTCATTTCAGCCTCTTCTGAAAAAATTAAGAAAGTGGTCTATAGTGGGGCTGCCTTTCTTCTATGTGTCTGTTTTTTTTTTTGTTGTTGTTGTTGTTTTGTTTTATTTTTTCGAGGTAGGGTCTCACTCTAGCCCAGGCTGAGCTAGAATTCACTATGTAGTCTCAGGGGGCCTCAAACTCATGGTGATCCTCCTACCTCGGCCTCCTGAGTGCTGAGATTAAAGGAGTGTGCCACCACGCCCGGCTTACATGTCTGTTTTTCTGGAGCTGCTGATTGTCTCACTTTGTTATTTCTTTTGGTTTTCTTTGAAGCTCTGTTTTATTTTATTTTATTAAGTTTAGCTGTGATGCCTCTTAATTTAACCCACCAGGCATCTGTGTTCTTCCCCTGCATGATCCCATCATGTTTCTGCTCAGGCCTGGCTCTCCTGGGGCCTCTTTTTTGTTTTTAAATATTTTATTTATTTATTTATTTGTTTATTTATTTATTTTATTTGTTTGTTTGACAGAGAAAGAGGGAGGGAGGGAGGGAGGGAGAGAGATTGAGAGAATAGCCACGCCAGGGCCTCCAGCCACTGCAAATGAACTCCAGACACGTGCCCCCTTGTGGATCTGGCTAATGTGGGTCCTTTGGCTTTGCGGGCAAGCTCTTTAACTGCTAAGCCATTCCTCCAGCCCTATATTAAGTTTTACTCTGCTGTAAAACTTCAAGTACTTTTACAATAACTGTATAAAATGGGAGTTTTTCTTTCTCTTTAGAGATTGACCATTTCTGTGTAGCCTAGGCTGGCCTCAGCTGGGATCACAGTCATGCCCAGCATGCCTGGCTCTGAAGTAGGAGATATTTATTTCCTGTATGAGAGAACCTGAAGATGCTGAGAGACGAGTAACTTGTGTACAAAGAGCTAAGCTAGTATGTGGTGGAGTCACGACTCAAGCCCAAGCAGTTGACTCCTGGACTTGTGCTGGTCCTGGTGGCATTTCAGGTCATTTAAGCACTTCTTGTGTATGGTTGTTGTTTGAGTAGTTGGTACACCTTCTTGAAGGCGGTTGTAATACATGTTACAGTCGAGCTCTTCATGTGGTACACTCTATACCCAGATCTTGGTTTGCAAGTACCTCCATTTGAAGAGTTTGAGAATCCTGGAGAAGATGGTTGATGCCAGAGCCCAGCAGGAGAAACACAGACTGAGCTGCCCAGAGGATGTCACCGCGTGCAGACTGAGCTGCCTTGGAGGGCCCAGTGCATCACTGAGCTTCTTTGTAGAGATGCCAGACTGAGACTGAGCTGCCCGGAGGATGTCACCACATACAGACTGAGCTGCCCGGAGGATGTCACCGCGTGCAGACAAGCTGCCCAGAGGATGTCACCGCGTACAGACTGAGCTGCCCCGAGGATGCCACCGCGTACAGACTGAGCTGCCCGGAGGATGCCACCGCGTGCAGACTGAGCTGCCCGGAGGATGTCACCGCGTGCAGACTGAGCTGCCCGGAGGATGTCACCACATACAGACTGAGCTGCCCGGAGGATGCCACCGCGTGCAGACTGAGCTGCCCGGAGGATGTCACCGCGTACAGACTGACCTGCCCGGAGGATGCCACCACATACAGACTGAGCTGCCCGGAGGATGTCACCGCGTACAGACTGAGCTGCCCGGAGGATGCCACCGCGTGCAGACTGAGCTGCCCGGAGGATGCCACCGCGTGCAGACTGAGCTGCCTGGAGGATGTCACCGCGTGCAGACTGAGCTGCCCGGAGGATGTCACCGCGTACAGACTGAGCTGCCCGGAGGATGCCACCGCGTGCAGACTGAGCTGCCCGGAGGATGTCACCGTCTTCTTTGCAGACTGAGCTGCCTTGAGGATGTGCCCGCGTGCAGACTGAGCTGCCTGGAGGATGTCACCGGGACAGACTGAGCTGCCGAGGAGGATGTCACTGAGCTGCTTTGTAGAGAGGATGGACAGACTGAGCTGCCCGGAGGATGTCACCTTCTTTGCAGACTGAGCTGCCCGGAGGATGTCACCGCATGCAGACTGAGCTGCCCGGAGGATGTCACCGCGTACAGACTGAGCTGCCCGGAGGATGTCACCCCGCCTTCTTTGTAGAGAGGGAGTGCTTGACTGAGGATGTCTTCTTTGTAGAGAGGAGTGGACTTGACTGAGCTGCCCGGAGGATGTCACCGCGTACTTCTTTGAGAAGTGCTCGGAGGATGTCACCGCTGTACAGACTGAGCTGCCCGGAGGATGTCACCGAGTGGACTTGACTGAGAAGTGCTCGGAGGATGTCACATCTTCGTGGGAGGAGACTGAGCTGCCCGGAGGATGTCACCACATACAGACTGAGCTGCCCGGAGGATATCACCGCGTACAGACTGAGAAGTGCTCGGAGGATGTCACCGTGTACAGACTGAGCTGCCCGGAGGATGTCACTCGTACAGACTGAGGAGTGCTCGGAGGATGTCACCGCGTACAGACTGAGCTGCCCAGAGGATGTCACCGTGTACAGACTGAGGATGAGCTGCCCGGAGGATGCCACCGCGTACAGACTGAGGAGTGCTGGGAGCTGGTGGGGATAGTGAAGGCTGAGGACACCACTGACAGCAGAATGAGGATGGAAAAGGGAGCCATGGAGCAGGATTTGTACCTGCACTGAGCCTGTCCGAAGAGACTGGTTGTGGAGGACAAGTGTCACCTCACAGTGCGGAAGCCTGGCAGCTCTAAGAAAAAGACTCATGGACATCACACACCCCTAACTCAGCCAGTCTCCTTTTTAGTGTTGTTCTTGCCCAAGGTAAATGACCTTAGTCTAACCCAAAGAAAACCTGACAAGTCCAAGTTGAGCAACACGCTGTAAAATAACCAGTTAGGGGTCTGCACATGTCAAGTCCATGAAACAGGGTTGAGGAATTGTCACGAATAGGAAGTGACCAAGGTTGTACAGCAGTTAAATGCAAGGAACCAGGTGTGGGCTGCATGCCTAGAATTCCAGCACTCCAGAGGCAGAGGCAGGAGAATCAAGAGTTCAAGGACATCTGGACTCTAGTGACTTCAAGGCAGCCTGGGACATGTGAGACCCTGTCTCAAGAAGCAGGGATCAGTCGGTGAAGTGCTTGCTTTGTAAGCATGAGGTCCTGAGTTCATGTAACCCATGTAAAATGCAGAATACGGTGGGGTACACCTATAGTTCCAGCACTGGGGAGGTGGAGACAAGTGGATCCCTGAAGCTTACTGGCCAGCTAGGCTAACCTGCTTGTGAGTTTCAAGCCCATGAGAGACATTTTGAAAATGAAGATAAAGGGTGTGGTGACACATGCCTTTAGTCCCAGCACTCTGGAAGCAGAGATAGGGTCGTCGTGAGTTCGAGGCTAGCCTGAGACTCCATAGTGAATTCCAGGTCAGCCTGGGCTAGAGTGAGACCCTACCTCAAAAAACCAAAAACAACAACAACAACAAAATAAAAAAAAGGAAGAACGCTACCCAGGGTTGTCCCTCTGGCCTTCACACATCCATCCACCCACAAACATAGGAGCATGCGCACACGCAGAAAATGTAAACTAAATTAATACAGTGGTAGCGGGGCTAGGACTTGAAAACCAGGACCTGAGTGAGAAGAGCGAGGTCTGCGCTGGGTCAGTGGGTTTGTAGTTAGTGCCGTAAGAACTGACCTCCTGGTTTCAGTGATTGCGCTATGCTTCTGTAAGATGTCACCCTTAGGGGAAGTTGGGTGGGGGTACATGGAAACTCCATGTTCTCTTCTGCCAGTCCAGAATTACTCAATATAAAAAGTTAAAATAAATGTCCAAATGGCCACTCCAGTTGGCCTACAGCTCTCTGAACTTGCACTTTATATAATTCCCACGCGTGCAGAAGATGGGTGGACGAGAATGTTCATTGTGATCCAGCTTGGAGCGGTGACGTTGAGGACAGTCAGAGGTTTGTTCATTGTGATCCAGCTTGGAGTGGTGACGTTGAGGACAGGTAGAAGTTCACCATGAGGAAATCAAAGTGAGGCACAAACCTGGTGCTGCAGTCAAGGTCTCATTGTGGGCAGAAATCACCCGACCAAGAGCAGTTTGTGGGGAAAACAGGGATTATTTTGGTTTACAGACTCAAGGGGAAGTTCCGTGATGGCAGGGAGAATGATGGCATGAGCAGAGGGTGGACATCACCCCCTGTCCAACATCAGGTGGACAATAGCAACAGGAGAGTGTGCTGAACACTGGCAAGGGAAAACTGGCTATAATACCCATAAGCCTGCCCCCAACAATACTCTGTCTCCAGGAGGTATTAATTCCCAAATCTCCATCAGCTGTGAACCTAGCATTCAGAACCCCTAAGTTTATGGGGACACCTGAATCAAACCTGGGAGGCATCCACAGGGACAGCCCAGGTGAACTCCGAGCTCTGCTGCAGGAACATCTCTGACGACCGACCCATGAATTGGCACAGACTTGTCTGTGGGTACATTCACAGGTGTAGCCAAGGTGGACTCGGAGAGCTCCGACATGGGAATTGACAGCCCACGGAAAGCTTGTTTGGTCATGGGCTGAGAAGATGGCTCAGTGGGTAAAGTGCTTGCTTCAGATCCCCAGAACCTGGGTAAAAGGCGCGGTCACAGTAGCAAGTGTCTAACCCCAAAGCTCCTGTGGGGAGGTAGAAGACAGGAACTGGAGGCTCCCCAGAAGCCCTCTGGCCAGTTAGCCTAGCTCAGGCACCTGCATTCACATGTACGAACACACACACACACACACACACACACACACACACACACACACACACACACACACACACCCCAGATAACTGAAGAGGAAACCCATGTTGCTCAGTGTGGGTCTCATACAGCCATTGGATACCTGCTGGCTTCCGAGACAGTGGTCTGGAGAAGTGTCCGTGGAGGTCGGGAGAGTGCTCAGGAGCTGGCAGAAAAGGGAATTTCTACTTCCGTGTTTTATGTGCTCCCCATGCCCCGTCACCCTGACAGTGCCATGACCGGGCAGGTTCTTACAAGAGGAAGGTCAAGTGTGGAGTGGTCTTAGTCTTCACTGAAATAATTTTTGGTTAAGTCTCCATTGTGTTTTTGAAAACAACGTGGGGTTAATGTGTGTGCTTTATTTATAATAAGCTGCTAACTTTGATAAAAAAAAAAACAAGAATTTCCTTTAGAAAACTTTTCTTGTTGGTTCACATTTGTGGTTCATGAAGTTTTTTTTTTTCTTGTTTGTTTTGTTTTGTTTTTCGAGGTAGGGTCTCGTTATAGCCAGGCTGACCTGGAATTCACGATGTAGTGTCAGGGTGTCCTTGACCTCACGGCGATTCTCCTACCTCTGCCCCCCAGTGCTGGGATGAAAGGCGTGCGCCACCATGCCTTGCTTTCATGAAGTTTTGATAGAGAGCTGTCCTTTGGGCAATTTCAGAGTTAAAGCAAACCGGGTGGTGGCTCATACCTTTAATCCCAGAACTCTGGAGGTTATGGCAGTAGAATTGCTGGGAGTTCCAGGTCAGCTTGGGCTAGAGTGAGATTATGCCTTAAAAAAAAGTAAAAGAAAAAGAAAGAAAAGAAAACAGAAAAGAAGAAAGAAAAAGGAAAATCGTTTATCTAACACCTGTGGCAGGAACAGGGGTCCCATGGAAGTGCATCTGCTCTCAGGAGAGCACAGCGGGGCCTCCAGTGGGGATGGCTCCTGAGCCTGCTTCATGCTGACAGTCCTCCCTCGCTTGCTTGCTTGCTTGTGTGTGGTGTATGCACACGTATGTGCCATGTGGTGCCCCATACACTCACCCACTGCAGGGATTGCTTCTTTGGGTGCCCGGAGTGTAACATTGGATGCCTTGTTCCATCACTCTTCCTGGGCTTATTTTTTAAAATTTTTCTTTATTTATTTGAGAGAGGGAGAAATAGGTAGACAAAGAGAGAGAGAGAGAATGGGTGTGCCAGGGCCTCCAGCCGCTGCAAACAAATTCCAGATGCATGTGCCATGCGCCACCTTGTGCATCTGGCTTATGTGGGTCCTGGGGAATTGAACCTGGGTTCTTTGGCTTTGCAGGCAAGCACCTTAATCACTAATCCATTTCTCCAGCCCCCACCTGGGCTTATTTTTGAGCTAGAGTCTCCTTTTACTGATTTCCGGAGCTTGTGGGTCTTTGTGGGTTGTACATGTGTGTGCCCACACCCAGCTGTTTTACCTGGAATCTGGAGACCTGCACTCCTGCACTCTCAGGAAGCTCACTTACACGCTGAACTATTAACTTATCACTTAATGTGGATGCTGCTGTTTTGGCCAACAAGGAGTAAGTGTGGCTGTACTATGTAAGTTCCCATTGACTATCACCTATTTCTACAAACCAGCTTAGGGGAAATTGGATGAAGGATAAACCAGTGTTAACATTAATGAAGTCCTTTAGAAAGTAAGGACCGGTGGCTGTCCCCAATTCACGCTAGACACAGATTGTCTCTTTTCTTGCGTGTACTCAAAAGGTATTTTAATAGAAATATCAACCTGTAAACAATCTCTTCATTCAGCCAGCAGAGGGCAGCACAGACTGCTTCTCCACCTACACTCATTTTTGCCATTTGTGTTTATGGTTTCACTTGATCTGAAGGATATTTAAAGCTAGCATCGCAGTCACTTTGCAGTGTAGTTTGGGCTTGTTTCAGACGATGCCTTCTCTCCCGTGGCTCACCCTGCCTCCTCTCTGTACTGACGGAGGAAGGAGCTCCTCTTTCTTCAGCATCAGGAGCTTGTCAACCTCACGTTCCCCGAGGATCCTGATGTCTCTGGACTGTGGTCCATTGGTGGCAGGTCTGCCAAGGTGGTCCTGTGGGACGTGATTCCACTGCCCCCAGAAAGCCATGGCCACTTTAGCTATGGGTCTTGACCCAGTGCCCTGGCACCATTGAATGTTGGAGGACGGGGGTCCTTCCTGTGCATCTTCATAGAACTGTCCATCCTCATCAGAGGGACACACAAAGTGTGTGGTGCTCAGGGTTGTGGCACTTTATGGCACTGATAGTGGAGTTTCTTCTTCTTTTCTTGTAAATGTTAGTGGCCTTTCTTACAAAAAAATTAAAACAATAACTGGACATGGTGACACATACCTGTAGTCCCAGGTACTTGGGAAATCTAGATTGCAAGTTGAAAGCCACCCAGGACTAGCAAGAGCCTGGAATGAGAAAGGGAGGGAGGGAGTAAAGAAGAAGGAGGGGAAGGATAAGTGAAAGCATCACATGAGAGAGAAGGCATGGGTTAGGTTTGTGATTTTGTTTGTTTTCAGTCTCTGTGTTTATGTGTGTACGTGGGGGTGCGGGCGGAGGTCAGAGGACACTGTCTGCCTTGTCTTGTACTGTCGCAATGCCAGGCCTGCTATCCTACAAGATAATATGTGTCTCTGCCTCCCTTCATGCCAGAATGGGTTTGCAGATGCTTGTGCTGCATCTGGAGTGGCTTATCTACCCACTAAGCTGTCTTCCCAGCCTGGTTTGTGTTTGTTTTGACATCTCATTGGCCTTGACTTTTAAAATATTTATTTATTTATTTATTTATTTGAGAGAAGAAGAGGCAGATAGAATGGGCACTCCAGGGTCTCCATCTATTTGTTACAGACAAACTCCAGATACACACGCTACCTTGTGCATCTGGCTTACGTGGGTACTGAAGAATCGAACCTGGGTCCTTAGCCTTCACAGGCAAGCACCTTAACTGGTACCATCTCTCCAGTCCAGCTGTAACTTTTTGTTTGCTTTGTGTTTTTTTGAGTCAGGGTACCACTCTAGCCCAGGCTGACTTGAAACTCCTTTTGTGGCCTAGGCTGACCTTGAACTCACAGTGATCCTTTTATCTTAGCCTCAAAGGCATGCACAACCACACCTGGCTCTGACTTTTTCTCTTGGTGATAAAAGTGCTAAAATTCTGCCTCACAAAGCCATGTCCTGGCCAGCTCTATGGAGAACCCTTATGGGTTGTTTTGCCAAGTTTAAGGAAGGCCTATGTTGGGTAGACATACCACATGTCTCTCTCTCTCTTTGGTTTTTCAAAGGTGGGGTTTCACTCTAGCCCAGGCTGACCTGGAATTCACTCTGTAGTCTCAGGTGGTCTTGAACTCATGGCTATACTCCTACTTCTGCCTCCCGAGTGCTTGGATTAAAGGCATGTGCCATCATGCCTGGCTTTCTCTCTCTCTTTTTTAAACCCCTGGGTGCACCTCAGGTCATGTGGCTGGTTTGTCTCACCTGCTTTATGCTGTGGTAGAGTTTGATACTTAATAGTGACATGTGGGGCAGGAAAAAGTCTGGGGTAACTTCGGTCAGTATATTCTGTAGGAGTTATTTCCTCATTTTTAAATGTTTTACAATGGTTTATCAGGAAGCTGACTCAGGAGCCAGCCCAAGAGCACAAAGCTGGGGAAGAGGCGGTACAGTGGAAGTTACCCACAGTCCACCACGAGGCATGGGTGGGTGGGCTGGAGAGGTATTCGTATTGCCTTCTTCAGCTTAAAAGCAAAAAAATGCATCCTGGAAAGATGGCTCTGCAGTCAAGGGTGCTTGCTTGCAAAGCCTGATGGCCTGGGCTTGATTCCCCAGTGTCCATGTAAAGCCATTTGCACAAAATGACATGTGCATGAGTCTAGAGTTCATTTGTGGTGGTAGGGGCCCTGGCACACTCTTGCTCATTTTCTCTCTTTCTCTCAAATAAACAAAAATATTTTTATTTATTTGTTTGAGAGCAGAGAAAGAGGGAGAGACAGACAAAGGGGGGGGGAGTGATAGGCATACCAAGGTCTCTTGTCACTGCAAGCACACTCCAGGTACAGGTGCCATTTGGTGCATCTGGCTTTACATGGGTTCTGGGGAACTGACCCCAGGCCGTCAGGCTTTTCAAGCAAGTGCTTTAACTGCCAAGCCATCGCCCAGCCCCTAAAAATTTAATTTTTTAAAAAAGTGAAAATGTGGGCTGGAAAGATTGCTTAGTGGTTAGGTGCTTGCCTGTGAAGCCTAAGGACCCAGGTCCAATTCCCCAGAACCCATATAAAAGCCAAATGCATGTGGTGGTGCATGCTTCTGGAGGTGTCTAGAGGCCTTTGGCATGCCCATTCGTTCTCTTTCCTTTCTTTCTCTCTCAAATAAATAAAAAATTTAAAAAGTGAAAATGCAAGTTTATAATCTATGTGTTATTTATTTATCTACTTATTTTTATTTTCAAGGAGAGAGACAGAGACTATACTATGGGCATGCCAGAGCCTCTTGCTGCTTCAAACAAACTCCAGATGCATGCCCCACTTTGTGCGTCTGGCTTTACATGGGTACTGGGGAATTGAACCTAGGCAAGTAAGCTTTGCAAGCAAGCACCTTTAACTGCTGAGCCATCTCTCCAGCCCCATTCTATGTGGTTTTGTCCCAAGAGGTTTCATTTAGCAGGCTAACATAGGCATCTTTCTGTTTCTACAAAAACAAGAGGAAACTTTTTTTTTTTTTTTTGGTTTTTCGAGGTAGGGTTTCACTCTGGTCCAGGCTGACCTGGAATTAACTATGTAGTCTCAGGGTGGCCTCGAACTCTCAGCGATCCTCCTACCTCTGCCTCCCGAGTGCTGGGATTAAAGGCGTGCGCCACTACGCCCGGCAAGAGGAAACATTTTCCAGACACTTCCTTTAAGCACCAAGGAATACTTAGCACATAGGGCTAGTGCCCGCGCTGCAACACCACTGCGATAGTCTGGTAACTGAGGCACACACACCGCGCGTGCTACTGCTGTCTTGGTAATTGAGGCACACACACCGTGCATGCTACTGCTGTCTTGGTAATTGAGGCACACACATTGCATATGCTACTGCTGTCTTGGTGATTGAGGCACACATACCACGCATGCTACTGCTGTCTGTGGAGCTGGCAAGGGGTTTGTGGACATGAAGTAAGGTGGCCAGCATTGTAAGAAATCCATCATAAGCCAGGCAGACCTGGAATTCACTGTGTAGTCTCAAAGTGGCCTCTAACTCATGGTGATCCTCCTATATCTGCCTCCCAAGTGCTGGGATTAAAGGTGTATGCCACCATACCCAGGCCAGCTTAGTCTCTCTTTTATTTTGATGTCATCATCTTTTCCTCCTATTATGACGGTCTTGTGAAAGTGGTGCTAGGCACTGCCAGGTCATGGATATTGAGACTGATTGCATTTTAAGGAGTCCTACCCTTCCTTTGACTCTTACGTTCTTCCTACTACCTCTTTTACAATGGACCTGAGCCGTGCCTGGAAGGTGTGATAGATGTTTCAGTGCTGAGCACTCCTTTGTCACTTCTTCTCAGCACTCTGGTGCCTTTTGACTTATCCCAGAAGTCACCACCATCTGAAAAGAGAAGCTTCTCTAACCAAAAGTGAGAGTAGCATTAATACATGACTATGAACATTAAGAGAAGTGCTTACCAGGCACTTGGGAGAGCATAACATACGCATTTAGCCAGACACCAGCAGGTGTTACACCCCTAGGGCTCATGACTTCCTCTTTATGGGTTTTCAGTATCAGTTATGTATTCCCTTCTGTGGAGTGGGCCTCCAGTCCAATTAGAGAGTGGTTGGTTTCCCCCACAACAGAAATATGCCACTATTGCACCCGTTGGCTTATTTGGCCTGGCTGGTCAAACTTCAGGCTTGCAGTGTCCACTGTTGTTTATCTCCACTGGTGATTTCTCTCTCCCATGGAGCTGCATGCAGTGTAGCTCTTTCCAGCTTTCTGTCAGCTGGTCTACAGGGAGGAGGTTTTCAGCTCAGCTCCAGCAAGATTTCTCAGTGACCTGCAGCCCAAGTATGTGGAGTCTTCAGCCACAGGGTCTCACCATCCATTCTGTTTATCTTTTAACTACCTTTAAGTCTGCCTCCAGGGCTTCAGTACAGGAGACTAGTCAGAGCTGCAGGGACCGAAGTCCTGAGGTATTTATTTATTCCAAAGCTGCATAGGATGCATGTCCAGCAGGAGGACTGGCTAGGGAGATCATCCTCATACACTCACATGGGACGGGGGTCCAGGTGCACATGGCCACGCCCAGCTGCTTGTGTGGGTCCCCGGGACTGAACTCCAGTGACCTCTTGGGCTTCTTTAGGCCCCTGTGCACACACAGCAAGTACTCATAGCCACTGAGCCCTCTCTAGGCCTGGCTTTGGTTTTGGAGGCAAGGTCTCACTGTGTAGCCCCGCCGAGCCTGGGACTTCCCATATGGCCTCAGACTCACTGTGATTTTCCTGCCTCTGTCTCCCAAGTACTGGAATTATAGCTGTGTACTGCCACACCTAGCTTCCACCTTCATCTTTACTTTTTTTTTGGGGGGGGGGTCTCACTCTAGCTCAGGCTGACCTGGAATTCACTCTGTAGCCTGAGGGTGGCCTCAAACTCACCATGATCCTACCTGTACCTCCCGAGTGCTGGGATTAAAGGCATGTGCCACCACGCCTACCTTTAAAAGATATTTTTATTCATTTATTTATTTGTGGGGGGAGAAGGAGGGAGGGAGGGAGGGAAGGAGTGAATGTGAATGAATGAATGAATGAATGAGAGAATGAGAATGAGAAAGCCAGGGCCTCTAGCCACTGCAAACTAACTACAGACTCATGCATCACTTTGTATATCTGGCTTTATGTGGGAACTGGGGAATTGAACCCAGGCTGGCAGGCTTTTCAAGCAAGCGCCTTTAACCTCTGAGCCAGCTCTCCAGCCTCACCTTTAAATATTTTTATGTATTTATTTGCAGTGGGGGGAGGAGGAGAGAAAGAGAGAGAGAGAGAGAGAGAGAGAGAGAGAGAGGGAGAGAGGGAGAGGTCCTCTTGCCACTGCAAACGAACTCCAGATGCATGTGCCACTTTGTGAATTTGGCCTTATGTGGGTACTAGGGAATTGAACCCAGGCTGTCAGGCTTTGCAAACAAGTGCCTTAACTGCTGAGCCATCCCTCCAGCCCCATGTTCACTCTGTAGTCTCAGGGTGGCCTCAAACTCATGGCAATCCTCCTACTTCTGCCTCCCGAGTGCTGGGATTAAAGGTATGTGCCACCACACCTGGCTCCCATGTTCACATTTAAAGGCAACACTTTTCTTGATTCTCGCAGGACTCCCTCTTTGAGTATGTGTATTAGTTACTTTTCTCATTACTGAGACAAAATTCTTTTTTTTTTTTTAATTTTTATTTTGAGAGGGAGAGAGAATGGGCGTCCCAGGACCTTCAGCCTGCTGTGAATGAACTCCAGACGTGTGCGCCCCCTTGTGTTCATGTGCGCCATTGCATGCTTGCTTCACTGTGTGTCTGGCTACATGGGACCTGGAGATTTGAACAGGAGTTCTTAGGCTTTGCAGGCAAGTGCCTTAACCTGAAGCCATTTCTTCAGCCCTTATCTTTCCTTTTCTTACTGTCCTGGGTTCCCAGTCTCCTAGGAGGTGCTCAGGGCATCCTGCGGCTTCTGACTCCTTTCTTAAGGTACTAATGGAAACCATGAAATGTCTTGAGTCCAAACTCCTCTGTCAGCATGTAGGATACAGTTCAGCATGGGACAACAGCTGGCCACTGTGTTGTTTGTGGATGAGGACGTTTTAGCTGCTCTTGCCATGGGAACAGAAAGAGTAACTGACAGCTGGGCATGGTGACACACACCTTCAGTCCTGGCACTCGGGAGGCAGTAGGAAGATCGCTGTGAGTTTGAGGTTAGCCTGGGACTACAGAGTGAGTGCCAAGTTAGCCTGGGCTACAGTGAAACCCTACCTTGAAAAAAACCCCCCAAAATAAGAAGGGGTAGCTGAGATGACAGATGTGTGAATTTGCTTCATTCCTCACGTGCGTCTTCCAGTACATCGTGCCGTGTACTTTAGATACACAGCAGAGGTTTCTTCTAAGAAGCAAACGTGCGTGTTGGAACTCTGCCACATGACTTCAGTGTGCACAGCTCGTGTGTTCCTTCCTCTTTGCTGGTGTAGTGCTCACTGCAGGGCTACGCCAACTCCTGTGTGTCCCCGTCACTTGCCATGCCACTGCTCTGAGGCTCCATAATCGGCCTGGGTTTGTAATATGCCATTATTTACTATGCCATTGTTTTATGGTGTATTTGGGAAATCCTGACCGCTTGCATTCGGGTAAGTGCACAGCCGTCTTCCTCTCCTGCTCTGTGGGGTCTGTGTCTGTGAATATGGTGATTCTGCACCTTGCTTGCTGTGGGCATCCCATGCTGGCTGGCATTGTTAATAATGCCCACTTTGAATTTTGAAAATGTCCCAACGTGAAGGATCAGGTTTTTTGGAATGCTGGAGATAAAGCCTCGAGCCTCTTATGTAAGACAAGTGCTTTACCACTCTGAGCAACCTCCCCAGCTACTTATTTTTCTAACATGTATGCACATATGTGTGTATGTATGTGATTATGTATGTATGTGTGTGTTTACTTACTTAGTAACTTAGAGAGAGTCAGGGTCATACTAGTTATCCAGCCTGGCCTTGAATGTACTTTGTACTCAGGTAGCAGGCCTTGAATGTGGGCTCTGTCTGCTTCAATCTTCCAATTGACTGGGATTACAGACTATGCTGCCAGATCCATGGTTTTTTGTTTCTGATTTTTTGAAATTTTGAGGTAGATGGTCTTTTGCTATGTAGCCCAGGCTGGCTTTGAATTCATGATCCTCCTGCCTCATCCTCCTAAGTTCTGGGATTGTAGTTGTGTGACACATGTCCAGTTCAGTACGGATGATCAGTTACATAGTCACTTTTCTCATGAGTGAGTCAGGCAGCAGTTTAGTTGGAAGTTAAGGAGTCTAAGACCCGTTTCTTCATTGTTTCCATCTTCAGTGAAGTGTTACATGCTGGGTTAGCTTTGAGAAAACAAGAATCAAGCAGAGGACAATGTGGTGTGGGCAGATGTGCGCTACCCCACTCCAGTTTAAGGGGGCTGTGTGGCTTGCACTGCCCAAGGATTATAGAAGGGACACATGCCTCTCTTGAGGGCCACTGTATCATGCTGAGCCCAAGTAGGGACAACAGCTATGTGGATTACTGTGTGTGTCCAGAGGAGAACATCAGAGCGCCCATCTCTGTCACTCTACTGTGTATTTCCTGGAAATGGGATCTCTCAACCTGGAGCTGCAGTTGGTCAACAAGCTCCAGCCTTCTCCAGTCACTGTTCTGCACCCCAAGCTGACTAGAGGTACAGATGTGAGTGGACACTCCCAGCTTTTTATGTCAGCTCTGGGGAGTCAACCTTGGAGGTCTCTAGCCTGAGAGACCCTCAGGTTTGAGTAGTAAGTGCTCTTAACCGCTGGGCCATTTTCAGCCCCAGTTTGAGCTGTGTTGACTCCCTCTGTAGCAATGTGAACGGAAGGACCCCGAGACTGAAGCAGTGAGTAGTGGAGAAGGACAAGGACAAGCAGTCCCAAGAACGGGGCTGCAAGGGCTCGAGAAGCAAGGAATGCTGGGGGAGGTGCTGGGCAGGTGTGAGGCCTCGTGGGTAGCCTCCTGCTCCGAGGATGGCAGCTGCATATTTCTACCTGCCCAGGCCAGAAGGGCTAGAGTCAGCTGTGACTGTCATGCCATTCACGGACTCGTCAGAGAGGCCTCACTCTGCCTGCGAAGTGCACAGGAGAATTTGACTCTTCTGCTGTTTAGGTTGCCGTCTCTTGTAGCAGCCTCCCACTTCTGCTCACCCCACTTCTGCCCTGGCTGTAGTGTGTCAATAGCACCCAGTTGGTCTTGTCACAAAGGAAGTCAGATGCTCTGCCCTGCCCAGAATCCTGGTAGTCACCACACATCCCACCCCAAAATGGAAACTGGAGTCTTTAAAATAGCCCCAGGGTCCTCTCCAACCCTCCTGCCTGCCTCGCCCATCTGATCTCATCTTCCACTTAACCTCACTCGGTTTTTTGTTCTGCCTTGTCACTCTGGGAAGTCTAGGGTGGGGCACACTGTACTTTTTATATTTCTGTGTCTTTCTCATCCCAACCGGTGGCAGTGCCTTGAGATAGGCACTCCTGTCCACTGTGCTCAGTGAGCCCTTGTCAAGGGAAACCATGGAAGTGGAGGGGGCTGATGGACTTGATGGGCTGTAGCCATGGCTACAAGCAAGCAGCACGTTGTGAGAGTCCCCTACAAGCCAGAAAGAGAAATGATAACTATTAAAAAATAGGATACCAACAAGTAGCTCACAAAAACTTAGGGAAGACAGCCCGCATCTCTGGAAATGCTGTCAGCACAGAAGTTCAAAGTGGGTCTTTTGAGAGATCAGGCTCTGGGAAGCTCCTGTGAGACCTTGTGCCACTGGGCCAGAGAACTGTTCTGCTTGCCAGAGGACAGGAAACGGAGGTGACCTGTTCCCTTTCCAAGACAGAATCATTATCTGGAAATGAGACCTGAGGCCAGAAGATAGAGACGTAAGAGAGTGGGCTACATGCTTGCTTGCATAGCCTGATGGCCCAGGTTCCGTTCCCCAGCACCCGTGAAAATCCAGATGCACAAGGGGCACATGCATCTGAAGTTCATTCGCAGTGGCAAAAGGCCTTGGCATGCCTGTTTTCTTTCTCTTCCTCTGTCTCTGTGCTTGCAAATAAAGAAATAAATTTCAAAAAAAGTGGGGCTGGAGAGATGACTTAGCAATTAAGGTGCTTGCCTGTGAAGCCTAAGAACTCATGTTCAAATCTCCAGGTCCCACGTAGCCAGATGCACATGTGCAATGAGGCACACGAGCACAAGGGGGCACATGCATCTGGAGTTCATTCACAGCAGGCTGAAGGTCCTAGAGTGCTCATTCTCTCTCTGCCTCTTTCTCTTTCTTAATAATAATAATAATAAAGAAATATGGATTTACATACCTTCCTAGGCTCAAAGTACATTGTGGAAGAGGTGGCAGACAGAATGTACGAGCCAAAGGAAGGGTAGGACTGTTTACAGTGCAATTTTCCAGACACAAAATGGCCTGGATATCCATGAACTCACAATGCCTAGAACTACCTTCACAAGACCCTCATAGTAGGAAAAGATGATGACATCAAAATAAATGAGAGACTAATTGAGAGGGGAAGGGGATATGATGCTGAGTGGATTTGTGAAAGGGAAAGTGAGGGAAGGGAGGGAATTATCATGGTTTATTATCTATAATTATGGAAGTTGTTAATAAAAATTTTTAAAAAAGAAATATGGATTTGAAAGGAGCCGGATGGGTGACACTTGATTTATCATGGCAGAGGCTGGAGAGGGCAAAGCTTAACTTTTTTTTTAATTTTTTTTTTCTTGAGGCAAGCCCATCAGACTTGCCTTTTGTTTTGTTTGTTTTTTTCTAGGTAAGAGTCTTGCTCTAACCCAGACTGACCTGGCATTCACTATGTAGTCTCAGAGTGGCCTCAAACTCATAGTGATTCTCCTACCTCTGCCTCCCGAATGCTGGGATTAAAGGCATGCACCACCACGCCCAGTTCCTTAACTGGTTTGTTTTGTTTTGTTTTGTTTTGTTTTTAGAGTGTGTGTGAGAGAGAGAGAATTGGTGTGCCAGGTCCTCAGTCAATGCAGTTGAACCCCAGATGCTTGCACCATCTAGTGGGCATGTGTGACCTTGCACTTGCCTCACCTTTGTGCCTCTGGTTAATGTGGGACCTGGAGAGTCGAACATGGGTTCTTAGGCTTTGCAGGCAAGTGCCTTAACCACTAAGCCATCTCTCCAGTTCCTTAGCTGTTTTTTTTAATTTTGTTTTATTTTAATTTATTTGAGAGGGAAAAAGAGGCAGAAAAAGGAAGAGAGAGAATGAGCACACCAGGGCTTCCAGCCACTGCAAACAAACTCCAGACATATGTGCCACCTTGTCCATCTGGCTTATGTGGGTCCTGGGGAATCGAACCTGGGTCCTTTGGCTTTGTAGGCAAGCACCTTAACTTCTAAGCCCTCTCTCTAGCCCTTAACTGGTTTTTGATACAATAAAAGGTAGGTTGTTAGTTGCTGCTGCAAACAAAATTTTAAAAACATGTATATGTGTATACACACACATGCGCGTGCATGCACAAGAAGGAAGCAGTGGTGTGAAGCACTGTCTGGGAGGCATGTCAGCACCTGTGTCGTCTTGAGAGCACGTCTGGAGACAGTGCTGAGTTGTCTCATTGCAGTAGACTCACGGAGGTCCTCCTTCGCCATGAGGACCTGGCCAAAGGCTGACAGGTTCAGGCTTCCTGCCAGGTTGCTCTGGGAGTTTGCTTCTACAGCTGAGACTGCTGGAGGACAGGAGGTCGGCATGCACCCCAGAGCAAGGAGCACTGGTGTGAACAGAATTTAAATATTCCTCCTTAAAGAGCCACACATGTATGTTTTAAAGACCTATTCAGGGGCTGGAGAGATAGCTCAGCTGGTAAAGACACTTGCAATGCCTGATGGCTCAGATTTGATTTCCCAGTACCCATGTAAAGCCAGATGCATAAAGTGATGCATAAAACTGGAGTTTGTTTGCAGCAGCAAGAAGCCCTGGCATCCCCTTCCTTCTCTCCTTCTGTCTGTTTCCCCTCCCTCCATTTTTCCCCTTCCTTCCTCCTCCCTGCCTTCCTTCCTCTCTCTCTCTCTCTCTACTTTATTTGTTGTTGTTGTTGTTTTGATTTTTCGAGGTTGAACTTATGGCGATCCTCCTACCTCTGCCTCCCGAGTGCTGCTGGGATTAAAGGCATGCGCCACCATACCCGGCTCTACTTAATTTTTTAAAAATCAACCCCAGCCATCAGGCATGGTGGCACATGCCTTTAATCCCAGGACTTGAGAGGCTGAGGTAGGAGGATCACTATGAGTTTGAGGCCACCCTGAGACTACATAGTGAATTCCAGGTCAACCTGAGCTACAGTGAGACCCTACCTCAACCCCCGCCTCCCACAAAAAAAATCAACTTTGGGTCAAAGACCTAAATGTACAACCTGCAGTTATGAAACCAGTACAAAAAACATCACAGGGAGTGCTAAGGCATTGTTATATGTAATGAGATTTGGATAAGTCCCAGCAGCAAATGCAGGAAGCAGAGCAAACTGAAAAGCTGCTTCATGCCACAGCACAGGAGCATAAAGAGTGTCCCGCCCTGTGGGGAAAGCGTGCGTAAACTGTCCAGGGTTTGTAAAAGAAATCCAGTTTAAAGATGAGCACGCATTCGGGTGTGGTGCCATACTTCTTTAAATCCAAGGACTTGGGAGGAGGAGGCAGGAGAATAAAAACGTTCAAGGTCATTCTGATTTTCTAAGAGTTCAAGGCCAGCCTGGGTTGCATGTTCTGTTACAAACAACAGCAAGTGTTCTGAAAAGGCATTTATTTTATTTTATTTATTTGAGTTGGGGGGTTGGGGGGAGAGAGAATGGGTGTGCCAGAGCCTCAGCTATTGCAATGGAACTCCAGATGCATGTGCCACCTTGTGTGTGCATCTGGCCTACATAGGTCCTGGGGAAATGAACCTGGATCCTTTGGCTTTGCAGGTAGGTGCCTTAACCACTAAGTCATTTCTCCAGCCCTGAACAGGCATTTCTTTTTATTTTTAATATTATTTATTTATTTATTTTACTATTTTATTTATTTATTTATGTGAAAGACAGAGGGAGAGGCAGATAGAGTAGAGAGAAAATGGGTATGCCAGGGCCTTTACCCATTACAAATGAACTCCACATGTATGTGCCACCTTGTGCATCTGATTATGTGGGTATTGGGGAATCAATCCCTGAACAGGCATTTCTTGAAAGAAGAAACACAAATGGTCAAGGATGAATTGAACATAGTGTGCAGGCCTGTAATTTCAGTATTCTGAAGGTTGAGGCAGGAGGATTTAGAGTTCAAGGCCAGCCTGGGCTATGTGGTGAGGCGATGTTTCAAGTACACAACAGTGACAACAACAAACCAATTCAACAATAAAAAAATGGCCATTAGGGACTAGAAAAATGTTTCAGTGAGTAAAAGTACTTGCTGCACAGGTGTGAGGACCTGAGTTCCGATCCCCAGCACTCAAGTAAACTGCCTACATCCCTAGTGCTGTGGGTGTGGAAGTGGCAAATCCCTTCCTGGCTGGCATGTCTACCCAATACGCGAGCTCTAGGTTGAGTGAGAGACCCTGTCTCAGTAAGATGGAGAGTGGCTGAGGAAGACACCTGACATTGACCTCGGCCCTCACATCCACCCCCATCGCATACAGACCAGGCATGCATACCACACACATACAAAAATGGCCAAGAATGTTTGAAAATGTTCAGCATTAGTGGTCAGGGAACTGCAAAGGAAAGGCATTGAGACGTCATCTGTCCAGTTAGGTGGGTGTTACGAAAAAGATGCTGCCAAGGCCGCAGAGGCAGAGGAATGAGCGCATGCTGTGTTGGTGCGCAGTGCAGTCACGGGAAGAAAACAGATTTACCGTAGGATCCAGCTGTCCCACTTCTGGGGTATGTCCAGAGGAAATGAAGTCTGCATGTTGAAGAGACCCCCGTCTCCCTTGTTCATTGCAGCTGTAGTCACAGTGTGTAATGAGAAGACATCATTCCAGGTGTCCATAGACCCATGAATAGACAGTGTAGTGTGTGTACACATGGAAGATTGTTCAGCCATTGAGAGGAATGATTTTGTCATTTGTGGAAACATACATGAAACTGGAGGTCATTATATCCAGTGAACTAAACCAGGCAAATACTGTTATGTTCTCAGCCATGCGGGGAAGTTAAAATTATCCTCCAGAAGTTAGAATTAAAGGCATCCGCCACCACACCCGGCCTGCTCCAGAAGTTAGAAGAATGGTCTCTGGAGGCTGGGGAAGGGTGCAGGAAAGGGATGGAAGTCTGGAAGGGTTCTACTTAAGCAGATGGAGGAAATTCTTAGCATTCCACCACACAGTAGGGTGAGTGTAGTTCACAGTGACATGTATTTATTCATAAAGGGCTAGAGCAAGTTTGAAGGTTCCTGACATAAGAAATGCTACATGTGTAAGGAGAGGGAATACATTTGTCTTCCTTCATTTGGTTATGATCTGTATGTGGAGTTATCAGCCCTTACCCCATAAACATGTATGATTGTCACATGTCAATTAAAACTAGTAACAAAAAATTAGAATGGACATCAGATTGATGGGAAGCTTGGTCTTTGTGGGTTTTTAAAAATATATTTAATTTATTTGTTTACTTGAGAGAAAGAGGCAGAGAGAGACAGAAAGAGAGAGAGAATGGGCATGCCAGGGCCTCCAGCCACTGAAAATGAACTCCAGATGCTTGCACCCCCTTGTGCATCTGGCTTATGTGGGTCCTGGAGAATCAAACCGAAGTTCTTCGGCTTTGTAGGCAAATGCCTTAACCGCTAAGCCATCTCTCCAGTCTGTGGTTTTTTTTTTTTAACCTCTTAAATCTGTCTCCTGCTTTTAGCTCGTGACCTTTTTAGCATGCTGACATGATTGTGATCTTAGTCACTCTCTTGGGAAATGTGCTGGCTTTTCGGTGTGAAAGGACCAGGGGTTTTAAGTGATTCTGTTCCGAGAAGGCGAGGGGAGGCGTGTGCTACTGCTGAGTGGGTGTGACAGGACGGGCTGCTGTCCAGCCAGGAGCTGTGGAAGGTGCTTGAGCTTAACTTCAGGAACTGGGTGGGGTGCTGTTGTGGTGACGCACCTCAGATGCTGCAAGCTGATTGGTCCAGGCTCGGTCAGCACTTCCTCTGGCAGTCCAGGAAGCAACTCTGAGCTGTCCTAGTGGCTACACAGCAACCCCCCCCAGGTGTTCCTGGCCCCACCCAGCCACAGCCCACAGGAAACTTTGCTCCAGTTAGAGTTCGTGGCAGCCGTCCTTCCACGTTGGAGCCTGGCAAACCTTTCCAGTCCCGCTGCAGGCAGCAAGATGGTCCTTAAAGAAGGAAGAGGGGAGGATGGTGAGTCCCAGCCCAGGCTGGATCCAGGTGGCCCCGGGTGGGTGGGGTGGAGTGCCGAGGCTGCCGTGGACCAATCTGTAAACTGTGGACAGCTTTCCTGGGCGCTTTGTGGGGGTGGGTACAGGACCACCCTAGGTGCTGTTTTCTGTTGTGCTCTTTGTAGCTTTTCAGTAGAAACACTGCAGAGTACTGAGTAAGATGCTGTTAGGGTCTGTGTGTGGGGGCAGGTGAGAGGGGAGGGGGAGGAGAGAGAAAAAGTAGAGAGTGACAGTGTCACCCAAGACCCTCTCTAGCCTTTGCCTGGGACTCCACGCAGGGCACTGGGTTAGTGGTGCCCAGCATTCAGCTTGGTGGCTGTCTTCCTCCCTGTGTGTGGGGAGCCCTTGGTCAGCAGCGCTGGGAGCTGTGCTGCGCAGTAAAGATGCTGCTCTCGGGTTGACAGCAGTGTGGGCTATGACTAGTACCCACTTGCATGAAATAATGAAGCGTCACCCGGGAAGAAGATGGTTAATTTGGCCTCCCCTTTCTGTGTTGGGTGATGCAGAAGCCTCATGGCGACTGTCACATCCTCATCTTCCCCGGCCCATGCTGTAAGCAGCAGAGCTGCGAGTAAGGAGGCGAGACTTGAGGCCATCTTGCCACACCTGCCTTGGGCTTGCCCACTGCACTGTGTTAGGCCTTGAGGCAAGACAGCAAATGTGTGCTGGGCCTCAACTGGTGATGGATGCGGGGTGGGGGTGGGGGGGTAAGGCTCAAACAGCCAAAACTACATTCAAGGGGATTTCACGACAATTATCAGAAATACGGCTGGTCTCTGATTCTTTTTCTCCTCGGGTGGGCTCACTGAGCACATGTTCGAAGTGTCCCTCCTCAGCGGAGAGCACCTGGACGGTGTCCCTGGAGCACTTCGGAAAGCTCACTGTGGGGCACGCTTGCGCCTGGGGGAGAAGTGCACAGGTGTTTGTGGAGCTGCCCGCTGAGAGGCTTGTTTCAGAAAGGGAGTCAATGCTAGCCAAGGTGTCAGCCTCCAAAGGTGGCCGTTTTGAGAATGGAAGAGGACGATGCCATGAGATCACGAGCCTGTCTGGAGGCCGCCGTGAGTGCTGGCCGCCAAGCACTTCTTCACAGTCACTTGCTCCTGGTCCTTTTGGGTGAGCCCAGAAGTCAGGTCCTTTCACACTCACTCAGGAGGCATGGTGTAATGAGTCAGAGGACCATGTGGTCGGCTCCCGCTGGCTCCCGCTGCCCCAGCTGTCCATCACTGTGCTGTGCGTGCCTGATCCAGGGCTGGGGAGTGCATTGAGGAGGTGATTGAACTCAGCGTCAGTGTCTGTCTCCAGACCCTTCCGGGGTTTCCCTCCTGTGGTCTCTTTGGGGCAGGAGGGACGATGTAGATGCTGTAGGTACCACCATGAGAGGCAGCATGGCGTAGCAGATGTTAACAGGAAGGGAACAGTGGGCTTTCCTGTGGCCTGACCCTAAGATCCAAGAGAGGGGAGGGAAGAAGGGAGGAGGGCCACTCCTGCCAGGGTCACTGTCCCAAGCACCTGCCTAGCCCCGAGGAAGGGGTGTGGACATACTCTTCAGAGATCAGAGCCTTTCTCCCTTTCTCCTTACACTGACACGCTGTTTTATAAGCCTGCTTTAAAATTAATTAACTAACTCATTAATTTGTTTGGGGGGGCATGACATGAGCATGCCAGGGCCTCTTGCCACTGCAAACAAACTCCACACATGGCACCACTTTGTGTGTCTAGCTTTATGTGGGTACTGGGGAATTGAACCCGGGCACTCAGGCTTTATAAGCAAGTGCGTTTAACTGATGAGCCTACCTCTTTTTTATTCCACAAACATATTTCTATTTATTTATTTGCAAGGAGAGAGAGAGAAAGAGAGAGAGAGAGAGAGAGAAGAGATACAGACAGAGCAGGCACACCAGGGCCTCCTGCCACTGCAAACGAACTCCAGATGCATTTGCAACTTTGTGCATCTGGCTTTACATGGATACTGGGGAATCAAACCCAGTTGTTGGTGTTACAGGCAAGCACCTTAACTGCTAAGCCATCTCATCATTCCCCCCCCCATTTTTTTTTTTTTGATTTTTCGAGGTAGGGTCTCACTCTGGTTCAGGCTGACCTGGAATTCACTATGTAGACTCAGGGTGGCCTTGAACTCTCGGCAATCCTCCTACCTCTGCCTCCCGAGTGCTGGGATTAAAGGCATGCGCCACCACGCCCGGCTCCCCATTTTTTTTTAATTTTTATTTTTTTATTGACAACTTCCATAATTGTAGACAATATCCCATGGCAATTCCTGCCCTCCCCCACTTTCCCCTTTGAAACTCCACTTTCCATCATATCCCCTCCCCCTCTCTTTTATTTATTTATTTATTTATTTATTTATTTTTAAATATTTTATTTCTATTTATTTATTTGAGAGAGATACAGAGATAGGCGGGTAGAGAGAGAGAGAGAATAGGTGCACCAGGGTCTCCAGCCACTGCAAACAAACTCCAGATACATGCGTCACCTTGTGCATCTGGCTTATGTGGGTCCTGGGGAATCGAACCAAGATTCTTTGGCTTTGCAGGCAAGCACCTTAACTGCTAAGCCATTTCCCCAGCCCCTATTTTTATTTTTTAATGATTTAAAAATTTTTTTGTTTATTTATTAGCAACAGACAGAGAGAGAAAGAGGTGAGGGAGGGGGGAGAATGAGGCACCAGGGCCTCTAACCACTGCAAATGAACTCCAGATGAATGTGCCACTTTGTGCATCTGGCTTATGTGGGTCCTGGAGAATCGAACCTCGAACCAGGGTCCTTAGGCATCACAGGCAAGTGCTTAACTGCTGAGCCGTCTCTCCAGCCCTTGATTTTTTTAAATTTAGTACTGACACAGTCCAGCATTTTGTGTATATGCCTGAGAATTAACTAATGTGCTTCATTAGGCACTGTTTTTCTTAACTGCTGTAGATTACCTTTGTAGTTATTTAAACTTATCTGTTTAATATTTAATTCCCTTTGGTTTGTCATGGGGGATGGAATACAAACTCCTTGGTGAACCCCTTGGCCCTCCTCAGTGGGCATTAGCAGCCCTAGACTCCTTATCTTGCTTGGGCCCTGCCATTCCCACTGCTTTTCATCTGGAAATCCTGGCTCAGAGGCTGGCCCTCTACAGTGTCTCAGCACGCCCTTAACACATGTGGTCACTACGCAGTGTTGCTGCGGACCAAGAGCTTATTGCTTCTCCACATTGGCTGGGCCAGGACTAGGGCTATTGAAGCCCCAGCCCCAAGCACAGGCTGTGCCTATGGCAGATGCTCAGCAAATGCTGGCTGAATGAATCCGGAGGCTTCAGAGGAGAATAAAAGGCTGAGGACCAGGAGTATACGCTGGGCCACAGTGAAACGCTTACCTTAGGTGGACTGCTTATACTCCTGGCATCTGGGCTTCATTTGTAAGCCGACAGGAGCTGTTCACAGTCAGGAGATGAACAGCTCATACTCGAGCTTGGTTGCCAAGCTAGAAAGAATGGACATGAGCAAGCATTCAAAGCCATAAGATACCATGTTGGCACAAAACAGTTACTATTTATAGGAATAGGCACTGAGTTTTCAAGTGGCAAAAAGTGCCCGCCTTGATGTTAACTTAGCCTGTCACCTGGTACTCTTTTTCAGTCCCTGGAGATGTGTGGCCTGGTTTGGAACAAGCTGCTTGGGTCTGAGGTCTTGGCAGGAAACTGAAGGCGCTTACATTATAAATTGGTCCCTTCCATGTGGATGGAGCTTGTATGTTGCAGA
Source organism: Orientallactaga sibirica (assembly GCA_036365145.1). Lineage (NCBI taxonomy): Eukaryota > Metazoa > Chordata > Mammalia > Rodentia > Dipodidae > Orientallactaga > Orientallactaga sibirica. The sequence continues at coordinate 4,756,750 of JAEOAD010000013.1, forward strand.
GTCAGAAACAGTTCCATCTTTATTTCTAAGCAGGAGCATGTTTGGCACACAGAACACACATCAGAGCAAGAAACCTGTGTCACCATCTGCTGTGACAGTTCTGCAGGGGAATGGCTCTGGTTTATCTGACAGGCCTTCCTGTCGAGCACAGCAGCATGAAAGCATGCAGCGTTTTAGCATCTCCTCTTGGTGACGGAGGACGGAAACAAGGGCTTGAGTCCTATGCCTCGGAACACAGCTGACCTTCACCCATGGCCCAGGGCTTTCTGCCACCTGCTAGTTTTCTCTTTCCTTATGGAATATAAAAGGGCAGGCCAGGCCAGGCAGCAGATGGTCAGGAGCCACAGTGCAGTTAGACAGAAGGGTTATGGGAGACAGCAGGTAGAATTAAATTCTACGAGTGCACTGTGGGGGAAAAGAAAAGGCAAGTGTTGTAGGTCTCAGCCAGCCCTGGTCTGAGACCTCAGGAGCCCTGCTGGCTTGCAGAGTGGTCAGCTGAGGCGGGGACCACGCCGGAAGCTACCGGCACAGATTGAGTCACAGAGGATGGTGTGGCCAGCAAGCAGGGCGCTTGTCTTCCTTCAGCCCTCCCTGTGGCTCAGAGGGACTTGCTGAAACATATGGAGGGGACCTGCTTACAGTTTGCTGCTGGCTACAACAGAATCGGAGGGCTAGACCTTCCGGAAATACCTGGGAGTTCCATTTCTCATTTTCCTCTGAGATCTTGACTCCCACCCCCACAAAAGCAACTTCACTGAACACGGTGTGTGGGTCTGTCTGCTCTGTAAAAAAGGACCCTCAGTCCAGTGTGGTGGTGCACACCTTTAATTCCAGCACTCAGGAGGCAGTGGTAGGAGGATTGCTGTGAGTTCAAGGCCCCCTTAGACTACATAGTGAATTCCAGCTCAGCCTGTCCTAAAGTGAGACCCTATCTCAAGAGGGGGAAAAAAAAAAAGGATCCTAGTGACTGTCATTTCTTCTTCTGCTCACCCTCCCAGGGTCCCCAGCCTCTGGGATTGCATGTGGCTTCATCACAGAGCTGGGCATCGCATCACAGCAGCAGTGCGGTGTAGTGCAGGCCGACTTCCAGAGCCAGAAGTGCCGGCTCTAAGGCTCTAAAGTAGAAGCCAACGTCTGGGCTGCCAGGAGGGTGGGCCACTCTGAAAACTGAGTCTGAGTGGAACTGCCACTGCTGAGATGTGATCCTGTCACGCTTGTGCAGGTCCTTTTGCTTCAGCTGATTGGGGTTGGGTTTTGTGGTAGGCTGGAAGAGTAGATGAGACAGAAATCAACTCCTGCTCCCTGCAGATGGGCTGGTGTGGGCAGACCCGCCAGCTCGTCCTTCCTCCTTGAGAAAATAAGGAGTCACGCTCTGCCTTCCCTCTGTTCTTCCCTACTACCGAGGCATCATGGAAGCTCACCTTTGACCCCAGCAAGATCTTGCAAGTGTCCCAAGTCATTGGTGGCGAGTCTCTTTCCCTGTGTTTTCTGTCAAGTCAGGATTCTGGGCAGAGAACCCAGGGGAGGGGCACCAGTGCAGACACAGCAGCGTGGTGTGGGGTGGGGGTGCCACAAGGAGATTCTGGGGCACCAGTCTCAGCAGACACGAGTGGCTGGTGGCATTTCTTCATTTTCTCTGAGTAAAAACCGTAACGGCACAGGCTGTGTTCACTGTGGACCCAAATAAACAAACAGGAGAAGAGAAGGAGGCAGAGCCCACCCTCTCTGTCCCTGTGTCTCAGCGGATGCGGGTGCTGGTTCCAGGGGCACCCACCAGTGCCCATGGTGCCAGAGGAGGAGCTCTCCATGTTTGCTACTGTCCAGTTCCTCCAGTAGGGCCTATAGAGTGCTTTGCTCTACCAAATAGATTTATGCTATTTTTTAACTTTTATAGCTTGTGTGCTCTATCCATTGGAAAAATTCTTATAAATTTAAAATTAGGTTAAATTTAAATTTAGGTTAAACATTTAAGAAGCAAACTTTTTTTTTTTTTTTTTTTTTTTTTTTTTGCTTTGCAGATGAAAAAGATTGTGTGGTTTTTTGTTTTTTGTTTTATTCCATTTTTCGAGGTAGGGTCTCACTCTAGGCCAGGCTGACCTGGAATTCACTCTGTTGTCTCAGGGTGGCCTTGAACTCATGGTGATCCTCTTACCTGTCTCCCAAGTGCTGGGATTAAACACATGGCTTGTGTGCTTTAGGTGCTGGGAGTGTAGCAGGATGCGCCAGTCCACACTGCTGATGGTGTGGAACTGCTCTTGAAAATGGTGTGCCTCCCCAGGCACTTTGACTTCTGCCAGACTTAAAGTTGTGGGTCGTTCGTTCATGCTTTAGTTTGCACTTTATAAAGTTGAGCACGTTTGAGCTTTGTTCATTTTTGGCCATTTGTGTTTCTTCTTGAGATCTGCCTTTTACGTTCCTCCCTGGATCCAGCCTTGGCTGGCTGCTGAGTGGCCGTGACTGTGATGCGGCTGGCAGTCCGGCTTGCCCAGGACCCAGGAAGCTGCTCTCCACTCAGTGCCCTTGTGGTTGCTCCTCTCAGACTTGACTCTGCCCTGGGTCCAGGGCAGCTCTGAAAAGGCCGCTATCTGGCACTGGGAACCAGACTTGGCTCCTGAGATGAAGACAGAGAGAGCTCCCTCTCAAGAACACCAGGCCCTTGTGCAGGAAAAGCAGATGCCAGTTGGTCGCTTCTTTGAAAAGGCCTCGTGTGTGTTTAAAGAATCTTGAGCATTTTCAATGTAAGAAACAGAGGAGAAAGTTTCATAAGCTCCAGCAGCATGGGGGCTTTGTGTTCACTGTGTTTCTGGGCTCCCAGGGCCCCGTGAGGCTGGGCACCTGGTGTGTAGAGAGCACCTTGTGGTAGCACTGAGCTCCCAGCTGTGTGCCAAAGGCTGCCCAGTTAGGCCTCGCTGTGTGCCTTCCTCACTAGGAGTCACTGAAAGCATCAGGGCTTGATGCCCATTCTCCAAACACCACCTCTGCCCAAGCTGACTTGTGCCCGAGGCAGAGAATGCAGAGGCTGGGAGTCACTGGGCACATTTGAAGAGTCAGGGGAGGCTGGCACTGAGCTGCTCCAGTGGAGGGAAGACTTCACTGCACTTCAGAAGCTTTGAGCACACTGGGCAAAGGCCTGGGTGCCTGTGTCTTCCTCTTGCACTGGAAGGCATCCAGGCCCTTTTCCAACAAGGCGCCTCTCTGCTTTGCCTGCTCTTGTAGGAGCGTTTCTGTCTTTATCTAATCCTGGCTCAGCAACAGAGCAGCCAATGTCTGGTTAGAATCGAAGGCCCAGCCTGGCTCCAGCTTGCCTTCCAGGCTTTTCCCACTTGTGCCACCCTTCCGCGTCTGTCTATTCCCTCCCAGCCCCATGCTCTGTCCTTCTTGGTGAACCCTGAGCTCAGTGCCAGCCTTGGCTTGTGTGGTGCCACTGTAGACTAGGTATGCCTTTGTATCTTCCAGCCCATAACCTTAGCAGGCCCTCCATGCTGCTTGATCTGGTTCCTTTGTGAGGAAGAGTGACAGCTACAGCTGAGCTCTTTGAGAGAGACCCTGGCTTACCAAACCTTTGCATCTTCCATTCACTAATGGGATGCCTGTTTATGTGCGGCACGTTTGTTTGTTTGTTTGTTTGTTTGTTTGTTTGTTTGTTAATACTTGTTGTGAGTCTGAGAAACTTGTTTGAAAAGTCTCTACTTTGGGGCTGGGGAGATGGCTTACTCGCTGAAGTGCTCCCCTTGCAGGTAGGAGGACCTGAGCTCACCCCATGCCGAGCCTGGTGGAAAGATGGGTCTCTGGGGCTCACTGGCTGGCCTACTTGGTTGAGCTTCAGGCCAAAATGGTGGACCCCGTCTTTGTCTCTCTCAAATTAAGAAAAAAGAAAAAGACAGTGGACAGTATTATCGAGGAACAGCATCCAAGGTTCCTCTGGCCTGCACATGAACACACATGCACATGTCCCCTCCCACCCCATCTCCCCAGTTCCATTTTCACAGTTGGGAATTCCTGCTCTGTGAACAGTTTTCCCTCTGATCACTGTGATTTCATGCACTCAGCTGTGTAGTAATCTGGGCATCTTTCCTTAGGCATGAGGAGGGCCTTTGTTTTCAGCCTCCCCAACTTCTTATCTGCTTGCTCCCTGTGTCACACTGGCTGTCCCTAGAACTGCGTTCAGGCTAGCATTTGCTACTAGCTGCCTCTGGCATGGGTTCAGGCTCACAGCTCTCCTGGGTTCACATGCTGTGAGTGAACCAGCAATGATTCACTCGGTTTGCATAGTGGAAGTGGCCACGTTAGAAGCAGAGCCATGGCAAGCCTTGCTCACGGGGCTGAGTGGTGTCTGGGAAGGATAGGACAGGATTTGCTTGCTGTGGTCTTTTACCTTTAGTCCCTGGAGTATGTGTATTTACATAAAATTCAGTGATGTTGCACCAACAAAAGGGACATAGCCACTTTTGGGACCAGGTAAGAGCTATAGAAATATCAACTGTAGAGTAGTACTGACAGGCAAGAGCTTAAGTGCACGCATACGAGAGCTCTGAGGACAGGGTGGTGCATAGACACATGGTCACTTGACCTGAGGTGGCTTGCAGGTGATGGCTGATGTGCACAGGCTGAGCGAGGATTATGGCCTTGGGTGGTCAGGGAGGGCTGCCTTCAGGAGACGGGCCCTATACACCATGGTGATGAGCCTCCAAACAATGAGAAAGGACTGAGAAAGCCTGGACTGAGCTGGTTTGGCAGAGCAGAGCAGAGCTAGGGTGTGTGTGTGTGTGTGTGTGTGTGTGTGCGCGCGCGCGCGTGCCTGCCTGCCCGCCCTGAGGATGTCATTAGTTGAAACAGAGGCAAGGAGACAGGAGTCCTCTTGTGGCCAGGTGAGACTCTTAGCTCATCTTTTCATTGAAAAATTACACGCTTTTGCACCATAAGGCAAAAATTTCCCAAGTGATTTTTTAATTTTTTCTTTTTCTTTTCTTTTCTTTTTTTAAAATTTTTTGTTTTTTCAAGGTAGGGTCTCACTCTAGCTCAGGCTGACCTGGAACTCACTATGTAGTTTCAGGGTGGCCTTGAACTCATGGTGATCCTCCTACCTCTGCCTCCCACATGCTGGGATTAAAGGCGTGTGCCACCACGCCCAGCTTTTTTTTCTTTTTTGTTTGTTTTTCGAGGTAGGGTCTTATTCTAGCCCAGGCTGACCTGGAAGTCACTATGTAGTCTCAGGGTGGCCTCAAACTCACAGTGAGCCTCCCACCTTTGCCTCCTAAGTGCTGGCATTAAAGGCGTGCGTCACTATGTCTGGCTCCAAGTGATTTTAGAGTTTGTTTTTGGGAGAGTCAATATGATTCTTTTAAGCAACACTTCTGTTTTGACAGAACTCTTCATAACATGGCTGCCGCTTGGTTGGAATGCACAGCAGAGTCTTTAGGTCAGATTTGGTGATGCTGAGGATGTCTGTCCACATGCTCCAGCTGGGCTGAACCCCAGAGAGGCCATCCTGGGGGAGGGCCTGTGAGGGAGGGTGCCACTGTCGGTGGTTTCCTGGTGGCAGGAGACTGGCAGGAAGAGTTGCCATAAGGGGGTCTCCCCTTCTTTACAGACTGGACAGGGCTGTCCCTGACAGTCACACCTGTGATGGTGGTTGCTGTTGGCATCTAGTGGGTAGAGGTCCCTGGCAGTCAGTACATAGGGATGAAGCCCCACCTCAGGGAGCTGTGGGTTCACCTGGCCCTGGGCTCAGCTGGAAGACCACCTGGTACAGCCGTGGAGTTTGAGTTCTCTCCTTGCCTGTCTCATAGTTGCTAAAAGACCTCCTGCCCCTTCCTCGCAGTCTCCTGGGCAGTGCCTCTGTGTGTCCGCAGTCTGTCACCTTGTGTTCCCCTCAGCATGGGGCTGGACCTGTAGGGTCCATGACTTGGGGCTTGGGTTTAGTTGACATGTTTGACAGTTCCCCTTGGTGACTCTTGCACTCCACAAAGTCTGAGAGCCACTGCTAGCCACAGGCCGTAGCCATGTATCTTGTCACAGCCATGTTGTGTTGTCATTCCCAGGACCAGCCTGTCTAGCTGTGCTAGCCAGGGTGCTTAAGCGCCGAGCGCACACCTCTGGTGAAGAAAGCAGTGTCAGCGTGCGCTGAAGTGGAGGAGCGTGCTCTCAATGCAAAGGCTGCGGGGGCCCACGTGGAGGCAGAGGGCGTGGGTCCTCCAAGGCTGGGTTGGGAGGATGCTGCCTCCCAGACCCTCCAGAATGAAGGTGTGGGAGCAGGTGGGTTAGTGCTGCTCTGCTGGCTGGCCTGATTCAGGGCTGGAACTAGGACTAGGGGTGTGCTAGGCAGGTGACAGATGTCTGCTCCTGGATCCAACCCCGCGTTTGTGAGGCTTCTTAAGTAAGGGTTAACATCCTCCCCATGAGAGCAGCCATCGAGCTTTGCTTCTGCAGAGGAGAAGAAAGCTCAGCCTATGAGCAAATGCTAGCAGGGCCTCCCCTCCCCCAGGAGGCCGGGAAGAGGTAGTAGGAGGGGCTGCATGATTGCATTCATGGAAATGAGCCTGCAAGAAGCTGAGCGAGCGGAGCCGTGCAGCACAGGCACACCGAAGTGTCAGCTGCAGCTCCACGCACCCATCCCCGGGGCTGCGCCAGCCTTCCCCACCAGGCTCCGCTCACTCCCGCCTGCTGTTTGGCCGCTGGGCTTTTGTCTCCTCTGGACGCCTCCTCCCCTGCCCTTGTGTGTTGGCACACACATGCTGTCCTTGGTCCAGCTCTCCCTGTACCCAGAGCTAGGGGAGCTCCGGGAAGCCTGGGCCTGTAGGATCACTGTACGGAGCCACCATGGCCTCTGATGCCGAGAGCTGCCAGCGGCTGAGGCTTTGATGTTGCTGCCCAGGGCTTGCCAAGACACTGGGGCTGCAGGAGAGGGGACTCACCACCGGTAAGAGGCCAGGGGGATGGTGCATGGAGCAGGTCTGCAGCTCTCCCTGTTCGGCGGCGTTGCTGCGGCCTGGCCTTTTCCCACCCGGCACCCCACACCCTGCAGCCAGCAGAAGGAGCTGACTCTGCATGCCTCTCCTTGAGTCTTGCTTTTTCGCCTGAGACTTGAGAATAAGCCGGTAACCATTCCCAGGGTCTGGCTTTGGTGAGGTTAGAAACAGGGTGGCAGAAAGCAGAAGCCAAGGGACAGATTCAGGGTAGGTCTCTCCTGCTAGCCCTGCCTCTTACCACCCAGGGGCTTGTGTTTACTCAGGGTTTTGAGCCTTTCTGGGTCCAGCAGTGCACATGGAAGGAGCGGCTGTGTGTCTGATTTATCCTGGGTCTTTACCCAGCTCTTAGAAGGAGCAGATTGTTTTGAGTGTGGAGAAAAATTCCAGATTGTACAAAGGGTCAGCATATAGGGTTTAGAGGCTTCTTAAGTCCCTGTCATGTCTCTGTTTAGGACACAGAAGGGGTGTGGTGGCTCAGCTGTGCAGTGTGACAGTGACTGCAGCTGGCAGGCACCGGAGTGACTGTGCTTCATGCAGGAGACACAGTGTCCCCGGCGCTCATGTCAGGAGCGGTGAGCAAGGTGATCTGGATTTCTAGTGGAATATGAAAGTCCCAGGCCACCCCACGCTAAGGACAGAGCGTGGTCCCTAGAGGGCTCAAAGGGCCTCATAAACTGTCCCATCTCTGTGCTCAGTCCCTGGGATCCCTGGGGACAGAAGTGCTTTGGAGGCAGGCTTGAAGCTTGATGCTAAATAGAGGCTACGCATCCTAGTTCTGTGTGATGATGTTCCTGTAAGGTGCTAGTGACGGTTAAGGCCCCCCAGATGGGGAGTTCTAGCTTCAGATATTGCTGAAAACAGACAATAATTTCGTTTATATAAACCACATTTTGAGGACAAAACTTGATGATTTAGTTCCTGTTAGTACCTTGAAATTTGACCTCATTTCCTTTTGGTTGGTTGGTTAAACCATAGCTTACAAGCCTGGTCTTGAGTTCTAGAATTTATTAGATAAATGTGTTGATTCTCTTTTGTACACAGTAGTTAAATATCTTCCTCTTACAGGCAGGTTTTTGGAGCTTTTAAAATACAAGCTCTTCCACTGACAAGGCATCCCCATCCCATGCCTACGTGGAAGGACATGATGGGGGAGAGGGTCGTGCTTTGCCCAAGGTCATGGAGAAGTTCATGAAGACCTGCCTGGGTGTCCGGGCTCCTCCCTCCCTCTTGTCTCTGGGCAGTGTCCCCTCTGAACTCATCAGCAAAGGTAGTCATTAGACAGGTTATCCCTAAGACCGAGAACCAGACCAAGCCTTCCCTAGAAACGCAGAGCGTGCCAGTGGTCTTTGCCGGGCTTACTTCTAGGCCGAGGACTGGGTGGTTTTGCCTGGGAAGAATGTCAAGGAGAAGGTGCGAATCTCTCTTCTGGCAGTTTGCCTCTCCGTGGTGAGTGTCACCTGTGCTGGCTGCATATGCATTTAAGTGGTTTTGGTCCTGGTTTTGTACGTAGGTTTCTTTAAAACTCTCCAGGGCTCAGAGGGGGGTGAGACAAAGTGCTCTTTGAAAGGGTCAAATCTTTGCAATGGGATCATAAACAATTGAGAAGTTAGAATATTACCATTAAATTTTTGTTTGCATTTAATTATGACAAAAATATACAATTTACCATCTTAACCATTTTAGGTGTATAGTGATGTTGTGTCATTGTGCAACTGTCTCCAGAACTGCTCAACCCTGTAAAACGACCACTCTGTCCCCACTAACAGCTCCTTACCCCTACCCTCAGCCCCTGGCATCCCCCACTCGGTGACTCTATGAGTATGACTAGGAACCTCAGGGGTAAGTGGAATCCCACAGTGTTTGTTCTGTTGTGACTGGTTGTTCCAGAGTGTTTATTCAGGGTTTTGTCTGGGCTGTAGCATGTGTCAGAATTCCCTTCCTTTTTAAGCCCTGATGATGTGACATTACATTTAAGGAAGTCTGACAAAGGCTTGACTCAGTCATGAGGAATCATAATTGGTTTTCCAAAGTTAACAGACTTTCTATAAAGGTGTGGTGGGGACTGGTAAGCACATTACTGGCAGAAAGTGTGTCCCTGATGCTCTGATTCTGCTCACACCCCTTTTCTGTGTCTTCTGATCCTGATAACTATCCAGAACACTGGAAACTCAAGACTTTCTGCATAACCTTGAGTCATTAGGCTTTTTTTTTTCCCCCTCAAGGTAGGGTCTTGCTCTAGCCTAGGCTGACCTGGAACTCTGTAGTCCCAGGCTGGCCTCAAATTTACAGAGATTGTCCTACCTCTGTCTCCTATCCTTAGAATTAAAGGCATGCACTACCAGCCCAGCTTCATCAGGCTTTTTTTGTTGTTGTTGTTGTTGTTGTTGTTTGTTTTGTTTTGTTTTTCAAGGTAGGGTCTCACTCTAGTTCAGGCTGACCTGGAATTAATTCACTCTGTAGTCTCAGGGTGGCCTCGAACTCTTGATGATCCTCCTACCTCTGCCTCCCGAGTGCTGGGATTAAAGGCGTGCGCCACCATGCACCGGCTTTCATCGGGCTTTTTGTTTCATTCCTCTTCTGCCTTTACCTGAGAGATGCTTAGAATTCACGGTGCACCCTTAGCCCTATTGTGTGTACCCCATACATGTGTGAGGGGAGAGTTTGGGGGCAAGTTGGCCTCTACTCTTCTCAGTGAGGAAAAACAGACTCCCCGGCCAGGCCAGTGTGCATAGATTGTGCTGTGAGAACTGGTCATGTCTTTAAGTGTGGGGCGATTTTATTTATTTATTTATTTTTCCATTAGCCTCCCCTGCAGTTCCAGGGGTCTGGTAGCACTGTCCCACCACCCTGTCGTTTCTGACTCCCTAGGAGCTCAGAACCATGGGTGGTCCCCCATAATGTAAAAGGCACATAAAATCTTTGGTCTACTTGGGAGTGTCCCTTCAGAAAGTACCTTTCAGCCTACTGTTTGCTGCGGGGCACACATAGGTGAGGTAGCTTGCCCAGGGTCACACAGTGGGTGAGTAGGGACTGCAGGAGAGTGTAGCCTGTAGGACTTTGAAGGTTTTCACATTATAAGTTAGTGGAATTTCCTAGGAGAAGAAGTGATTCAGGCACCTGGAAGTTAACAGGCCCTGGCCATGTTGTTGAAGTTTCACTGGCTAGGTCCACTCTGGCGGGCAAGTTGATTGGTGGGTTGGTGCCTGGTACTGTGAATGGTGCTCCCTGCCGGCTTTCATACTTCCTCACCCCATGGACCTTAGGATGGTGCTGCTCCGGAAGGTTGGAAGCCTCCCACCTTCCTTTCACAGGCAGCTTCTTGCATGTGTGCTCCTGAATGTGAAAGTACAGCTCGTGATTGGCTGCTCTCCTCTCAGAGTGGGTGCCAGTTCTTGGAGGGCACAGGAAGCTCGGACTTTATTTCACCCCAGGTTCGGCTTCTGAGAGACAGTGGGAGGGAGGGAGGACATGAGAGCACACACGGTCAGTGCTTAGGACACCCCAGAAAAGAGGGGCCTAATGGGAGGACTGCTCGGCGGCAGGACCCAGGAGGACTGTGTTTTGAGCATAAGGAGGAGCTCCTGGCCTGGGTAGCTGTGCTTTACAGGTGGGAGAAGGCCTGGGTGCAGGGGCTCACTTCTTAGGCAGGAGAGCGGCAGGCTCCCTGCAGGGCTGCTTGAAATAGGAGCCCTTTCCATCGTGTAAGCAGGGCTTGGTGTATTTTCAAGCCAGGCATAGGGTCTGGTGGTCGCAGGATGACCTCACAGAGTGAGAAGAGTAAGACATGCCTGAGACCCTCTGATGTCGCAGGCGTCACTGGGATCGAGGTAGTACCATGCATTTGAGCAATGGCTGCAGTGTGTCCTCAGAAGAACCTGCTGTCATAGAAGCTGTGTCCATAATAGGACCTCATGGTATACCACTGGGCAGCTGCGGGACAGAGCAGGGACCACAGGGCTTTAAAACAGCCCCTCAGTTTGGAAGGAAGGTGTCGCCCCTTTAAGACAGCCCTCCTTTGTGTGCTCTGGCTGGAGCTCGTACAGTTCTGGGTTTCTGCCGACTGGTAAAATCTGCAAAGCAACATTTAAATAAATAAATAAATAAATAAAAGCTCCTCTTGTGTGGCTTTTCTGTTCACAGCCGGCACAATGGCCCCTTGTTGTTTGGTCACTTTAATCCCCTTCATTAAATTGGAATCGTGGAAAGCCAGTGCTGGCCTGTCCCCTTGCCTGCCAGCCAGACACCTCACAGATTAACCTTAGTGCATGGGTTCCTGGCCCTGGAATGGGCAGGGGATGGGTGGTGGTGTGTCCAGACAGTTCCCTCTCTGATCTGACTCCATTGTACTCAGACCGGTGGCAGGGACAATCTGATGCCCTCCCCAGTGGCCATTCTCTTAGAGAAAAGGGTTTAGCTGCCTCCCTGGCAGAGAAGTGTGGCTGCAGCACGTGGCAATGGGGGAGGGAGGAGCTGTTTGTCATTCTGCCATCTGCCCGTCCAAAGCCAGAGCTTTTGTGCAGTTTAACCCTAGTGGTCCATAGAGGCCTTCCCTGCTATCATCTGATTGCCCCTGCCCCACACTTTGTTAAGCTGCTCGTAGCGTCTCTGAGACACCAGCCCAGATGAGGAACCCCCATGCCCCAGCACCCAGCAGTAGCGTGGAGTTTTCATGTGTTAAATGAATCTAAGCGTTTTGTCTTTAGAGTGTCTTTTTCTCATGGCATGAAGATTGGGGTAAAAATCTGGAGTTGCATTGATAAGTTCTTCAGAGGGAACACTATGTTAAAATGTTCCCCTTGTTTTCAGAGCACAATTTTATGATAAGAAAATGCGATCTAGCTTGCTGGGTTGTTTTAAAACGTTCTTTTAAAAATTTTATTCTTAGCCGGGTGTGGTGGCGCAGGCCTTTAATCCCAGCACTTGGGAGGCACAGGTAGGAGGATTGCCATGAGTTCGAGGCCACCCTGAGACTACAGAGTGAATTCCAGGTCAGCCTGGGCTTGAGTGAGACCCTACCTCAAAAAAAAAAAAAAAAAAAAATTATTCTTATTTTATTCCTATTTATTATTTATTTGACAGAGAAAGAGGGAGAGAGAGAGAATGGGCAAGCCAGGGCCTCCAGACACTGCAAACAAACTCCAGACGCATGTGCCCCTTGTGCATCTAGCTAAAGTGGGTCCTGGGAAATTGCACCTGGATCCTTTGGCTTTGCAGGCAAGCACCTTAACTGCTAAGCCATCCCTCCAGCCCTAAAACATTCTTTTTAAAGAAATATTTTTAATTTTTTTATTTGCAAGCAGAGAGAGAGCGTGTGAGAGCATGCCAGGACCTGCAGCTTCTGCAAACAAACTCGAGGTGTATGTGCCACTTCGTGCATCTGGCTTTATGTGGGTACTGGGGCCTGGAACCCGGTTGTCAGGTGTTTGCGGGCAAGTGCCTTAACCGCTGAGCCATCTCTCCAGCCCGCATTGTTCTAGATGACTTGTTGAGCCAAAACGGAAGCAGCAGCGAGATTCAGGTCACAGAGTATTAGAGGAAGGAGGATCTCAGAGACCACTGGTTAGTCAGGAGACAGGGCCAGGCCAAAGGAGAATAAATGCCTTGGTGTTTGTCCTGTTTAATTCTAATTGCAAATTGGCTCGAAGCCCTCGTGCCTGACTGCAAGGACACAAAGGCCCTCTTTTTAGTAGCCATAAGTTAGTGTTTCTGTCTTTCACTTTCAAATTGCTCTCACACATGTGCATGCTTATTTTAACCTCTGCATTCCATTCCCAGACCTGCTCCCCAGGGCACCTTGGGGGGTCTAGTTAGATCTGGTGGTTACTGCTGAGTCCTGTGGTCGATTGTCATGTCAGAGTCAAAGATCACCTCCTGTGTCCTGTGATGGGCATCATTCTCTTCCTTTGAATGGTTTGTCACAATGTCTAGTTTTTACTTGACCTTTAAAACGCTCAGAAGCAGATGGATGTCCACGGAGTGTGGACTTCCCACCCTGGTCTTTACTCAGCCTTCCAGAATCTTCTATCCTCTGTGCCTCCTGTGGGAACTCCTTCCTGTCTCTCAGGTGGCCCATCCGGTCCGACATCTCTGTTGCTTCCTTCATAGTAACATTGTCACTCTTGATGATAGATGTCTTTGTTCTTTAACCTGGACGAGCTTTTCATGCCTTGCAACAGGCTAATTCTGAAAGCTGACAAGAATGTAGTGTTGTCATCTCGGAGCTGTTCCTAGTTCCTCTGCTGGCTGAGAAGCCCCTCCCCCATTCCTCCAGGATTCCCTGTAGTTTTGATACTTTATGTTAACAAGTACTTTTCATTTTGTTGAGGATTGACTAATACCTTGTCACCGTGTAAATATTTCCCGGCAGCTCTCTCTCTCTCTCTCTCTCTCTCTGTCTTTGTCTTTGTGTGTGTATGTGTCCCCTCTTACCTTCTCTCTTTGAAGACCGGGTCTTGCTGTGTAGCACAGGCTGGCCTCAAACTCAGATTGCTCTTGCCTCAGCCTCAAAAGTGTCAGTGTTTCAGGTGGGTGTCATATTTGCCTCCTCCTGCCATTTTTATCTTATCTGCCCTGTTCTTGGTGATGACCTTCACCTAGTCCTAGGCTTCCTGCTGAGGTGTTGGCCTCCTCTAGCTCCTCAGCTGACTATTATCCCATCCCCTGCACTGCACCTGCTGCTCCTGTCACTCCTCTGGAAGGGTGTGCTGGAGGTCAGCTTCTGCTCCTCCGTGTGTGACGTCACCCTACGTCACTCCTCTGGAAGGGTGTGCTGGAGGTCAGCTTCTGCTCCTCCATGTGTGACGTCACCCTACATCACTCCTCTGGAAGGGTGTGCTGGAGGTCAGCTTCTGCTCCTCCATGTGTGACGTCACCCTACATCACTCCTCTGGAAGGGTGTGCTGGAGGTCAGCTTCTGTCCTCCGTGTGTGATGTCACCCTACGTCACTCCTCTGGAAGGTGTGCTGGAGGTCAGCTTCTGTCCTCCGTGTGTGACGTCACCCTACGTCACTCCTCTGGAAGGGTGTGCTGGAGGTCAGCTTCTGCTCCTCGTGGTGACGTCACCCCTGGCGTCACTCCTCTGGAACATTTGTGCTGGAGGTCAGCTTCTGCTCCTCCATGTGTGACGTCACCCTACATCACTCCTCTGGAAGGGTGTGCTGGAGGTCAGCTTCTGCTCCTCCATGTGTGACGTCACCTACATCACTCCTCTGGAAGGGTGTGCTTCTGTCTCGTTATGGTTTCTGGAAGGGTGTGCTGGAGGTCAGCTTCTGTCCACCACGTCACCCCACGTCACTCCTCTCAAGGGTGTGCTGGAGGTCAGCTTCTGAACTGAAGAGACTTTCTTCTGGAAGGTGTGCTGGAGGACTGTCTCCATGTGTGATGTCCACTCCTCTGGAAGGTGTGCTGGAGGTCAGCTTCTGTCCTCCGTGTGTGATGTTTTTGAAGGTGTGCTGGAGGAAATATCCTTATTGCTTTGTAGATCTCTGAAGGTGTGCTGGATTTCCTTTTACTAGACTCCTCTGGAAGGTGTGCTGAGGTCAGCTTTGAATGATATTCACTCCTTGGAAGGGTGTTTTGGTCAGCTTCTGTCCTCTTGATGTTGCTCACTCCCCTAGGGTGTGCTGGAGGTCATACTGTCCTTGTGTTTTGTCCTCCTCTGGAAGGGTGTGCTGGAGGTTTCTGTCCTCCGTGTGTTTTTTTAAGGGTGTGCTGGATGTTGATTACGTCACTCCTCTGGAAGGGTGTGCTGGAGGTCAGCTTCTGTCCTCGTGTGTTAATCACCCAGTCACTCCTCTGGAAGGGTGTGCAGAGCTTCTGTAGGAGGATCACCTACGTCACTCCTCTGGAAGGGTGTGCTAGAGGTCAGCTTCTGCTTCTTGGTGGCTGGCATGACTCTTGACATTTTCTCCTGCTTGGCTGAGAGCTCAAGGGTCACTTAATTTCTCTTATGGTTTTGAAGGCCTCTCACCACACAGCGTCAACTTTCTGAACTGAAGAGACTTTCTTCACGAGCTGGTGGACTGTCTCCTCTGTCCCATAAAGGTCTTGAACTTGTAATTTTTTTTGTTGTGAAATATTTATTGCTTTGTAGATCTTGACCATTTTTTTTTTTACTAGACTGATTGAGTTGAATTATTGCTTGTATTTTTTGGTCTTCTCTTGTTGCTCTTCCTACTAGCATACTTCAGTTTTGTCCTTCAGTCTTTTCTTGACTTTTTTTTTTTAAATGTATTTTATAGCCGGGCGTGGTGGCTCATGCCTTTAATCCCAGTACTCGGGAGGCAGAGGTAGGAGGATCACCAAGAGTTCAAGGCCACCCTGAGACTACATAGTGACTTCCAGGTCAGCCTGGACCAGAGTGAGACCCTACCTCGAAAAACCCAAAAAAAAAAAAAAAAGTATTTTATTTATTTATTTGAGAGAGAGAAAGAGGTAGAGAGAGAGAGAGAGATAATGTGTGCGCCCCTTGTGCATCTGTCTAACATGGGTCCTGGAGAGTGGAACTGGGATCCTTTGGCTTTGCAGACAAATGCCTTAACCAGTAAGCCATCTCTCCAGCCCTTTTCTTGACCTTTTTGATTGAGGGAGAAGGATTGAGAGACAAAAGCAAATGTTTAATTTTCAAGAATGTATTTTTTCTGGAATGTCTCATTTTTGTGGTTTCCTGTTCTTTCAGTTTTCTTTGATGTAGCAATCTATGCTACAGGATGAGCTTTTCTGTTTTTGACCTTATTCCCTCTGACTTGAGTTGTAGGTGTCAGAGTGATGCTGGAGGGACAGGTGGGCATGCTGTGGAGGACTGTCTGTCTGGCTTAGGCTGAGCAGGCCAGAGCCTCCTTTGTCATGTGGCTCAGATCATTAGCTGTCAGTAAGTGCTCCACGTCTTTTCTGGTTCAGCTCCCTGCTAGCAGCTCACTCACCAGTGTTCTAGTTTGTTTGCTTGGGGATGAACTGACATTCTAGTTCCTTAGTACATACAGCCCTGGGCTGGGTACCAGAAACACAGTGTGCTTGCCCTCAGGTAGTTTGTATTCTGGAAGGTGTATTAGCCGGCTTTCTATGTTGTCTTTGTTTTGGAAATGTGTTGAAATCTCTTCCGCTACAGCTTTCCCCTAATGCCCTATGAGAGTGTGGGTTTGTAGACTTTTCTTTTCTGATTTTAAAAGTAGAATCCTGAAAGTCAGAGGATATGAAG
The DNA here is from genome assembly GCA_036365145.1 of Orientallactaga sibirica. Classification (NCBI taxonomy): domain Eukaryota; kingdom Metazoa; phylum Chordata; class Mammalia; order Rodentia; family Dipodidae; genus Orientallactaga; species Orientallactaga sibirica. The sequence goes on from JAEOAD010000013.1 coordinate 4,772,914, forward strand.
CACATTTTGATATTTATTTATTTATTTATTTATGGGACAGAAAGAAAGAAAGAGAGAGAGAGAGAGAGAGAGAGTGAAGGGGGGCAGAGAAAGAGAGCAAGAGTGAGTATGGGTGTGCCAGAGCCTTCTGCCATTGCAAATGAACTCTAGACAGATGTGCCATTTTGTGTGTCTGGCTTTACATGGATATTGGGGAATTGAACTCAGGCTGTTAGGCTTGCAAGTAAATGCCTTTAACCACTGAGCCATTTCCCCAGCCCCTGAAGCACATTTGGAATGCATAATGCTGATAATGGATTACAACCTTCTAGAAAAATCATCTTAAGACGCAGTAATCCTGAATAGCTAGGTGTGTAGATTCTGGCAGGAGAGCAGCTGTGGAGAGTTCTGGTTCTCAGTGGCGAGGCCGGCTCCCCAGGGCCCGCAGCAGTTGGAGGTCGGCAGGTTTCTGTGTTGTGGCTGCTCTTCACCGGCCTCTCAGGCCGACCTTGAATTCATTCTTGCCTCTGCTCAAATGGAGACTCATTGATGAGCAGTTAACCAGCTCTGTACGCTTCTAAGCAAAGCCCAATTATTGATATTCCCATGGAATGGATATTTTATTTTATTTAAAAAATTTTTTTTGAGGCAGGGTCTCGCTCCAGATCAGGCTGACTCACTCTGTAGCTCCAGACTGGCCTCAAACTCATAGCAGTCCTCCTACCTTAGCCTCCCTAGTCCTGGGATTAAAGGTGTATGCCACCACGCCCAGCTATTTACCTCCCCTGAGGTAGGATCTCTGTAACCCATGCTGACCTGACACTTACTCCAATAGTCCCAGGCTGGTCTTGAACTCACAGCAATCCTCCTGCCTCTGCCTCCTGAATGCTAGGATTAAAAGGTGTACACCACCATGCCCAGCAGTTTTTTTGTTGTTGTTTTTTGGTTTTTCAAGGTAAGGTCTGACCTGGAATTCACCATGTAGTCTCAGGGTGGCCTTGAACTCATGGTGATCCTCCTACCTCTGCCTCCTGAGTGCTGGAATTAAAGGTGTACATCACCACGCCCGGCCCCTGCAGTTATTTTAAAAAATGAACTGTCACCTCCAAATCTCAAAACTATGCTGTGTCAGTGAGTATTTGTCTTCTCGACCTCAGGGCAGAGGTGTCATTCCAGCAGAGACAGGGTGCAATCCTAGACACAGCTGTATTTCTTAGTGGCCCCTGTGAGGGCCATTTAAAAAAATCTCATCTGGGGCTGGGGAGATGGCTTAGTGACTAAGGCGCCTGCCTGCTAAGCCTAAGAATGCTGGCTCCAATGTCCAGCAGTTCCAATCTCCAGGTCCCACGTTTAGCCAGATGCAAAGTGACGCAAGGGCGCAATGCAGCACTTGACCGCAAGGGGGCGCATGCATCTGGATTTCTTTCACAGCAGCTGAGAGGCTGCTGGTCTCTGTCTTTCTCTCTCTCTCTCCAAAAAAAAAAAAAAAAAAAAAAAAAAAGGAGAAATCTAGCTTAGCACCAGCATTCATCTCTCTGCTTCCTTATTTTAGCCTTAACTGCTAAGTCATCTCTCCAGCCCCGTTTTTATTGTAAGAACTGTGGTCTGGGAATCAACTTTGTTCGGTGGTGCGAGCACATTATAAAACATTATTCAAACATGTAAAGGCTATACAGCAGGAAGACAGACCTGGCCCCAGAGTTCAGTGCTATTTCTGCTGGGTTTTATCTTTCAGATTTCCTTCTCTGTATGCGTAGACTTCTCGAAGCTCCACTCTTCTCCCAAATGACATGACACCATTTGTATTACTTTGCAGCCCCTTCCCTCTCCAAGTCCCTACCTGCATGCCACAGAGCTGTCAGCTCCTGGGAGTTTCACCATCCGGGAGTTGAGGCCTGGGTCCCCCAGCTCACACGGTGAGACTGGCCAGGCAGACAGCTAACATTCTCGACTTCCTCCCCAGCAGCCAACCTCACCGTGGCTGGCCAGGTCCCCTTCCCACGGGCCTCGCATGGCTTGTCTAGATGCTGAGCCCTTGCCTCTGTTTGTGACCTGCTGAGAACTAGAGCCGCGGGGTTCCTAGTGAGCAGTCACTTCTGAAGCGGCTTCTTTCTTGGTCTTGCTCTCCCTGTGTATTTTTGGAGTTTTCTTTATTTTTGGTGGGATGAAAGCTTTCTTGGTGACAATTCTCTCCTGTTTGCAGTTCCCAGCGACCTTACTGCAGAGGAACGTCAAGAACTGGAAAACATTCGGCGGAGGAAACAGGAGCTGCTGGCTGACATTCAGGTAGGAGGGCACTGGGAAGCTGACCAACAGAGAAACCAAGGCAACACAGTGCATTCGTGCACGCATGAGCCATGAGCTGCGTTGTTTCAGTTCTGAGGTGGCAAGTGCTATTTTCTAAAGTGCTTTGTAACACGTCACGGCTGAGGAAGAGCTGGGCACCTCACCGGGCAGTGTGAGAGGAGAGGCCTGAGCTACGTGAATAGTTTGCCCTGGTTCCTGTTTTCCTGGTGATTGCTGGGAGAGTGGAGTGGCTCTCACCCTGCTCTCTGCCTGGGACAGTCCCTTCCATTGCTGGGCAGAGGTTTTGATGCTGGGCACATGGACAGCAGATTTTGTTGGACATTCTTTTGGCAGCCATCAGGCGGCAGTGTGAACCCAGCATAGCGTCTCTCCTCCCAGCTGCCAGGCATGTGGGTGCCCATGTGCCCGTGAATTTCTGTCAGTCTTGTGTGGGGGAGGTGCAGATTTGTTCTGAGACTGGGTCAAGTTGGCCATCTCTCAGCAGTGTACTTTTTATTGTTATTATTTTCTTGTGTGGGGTGTGTGTGTGTTGTGCATGCGTGCATATGTGCATGTGCTCTCACAGGTGCATGGAGGGCAAGGAGAATGTCGGCTGTCCTCCTCTGTCGCTCACTTGGGTATTTCCTTGAGGCAGGTTCCCTTTTCTCTTTTTATTTTTTTATTTTTAAATTTTATTTATTTATTTGTAAGAGAAAGAGAGAGAGAAGAGAGACAAATAGAGTGAATGGGCATGCCAGGGCCTTTAGCAACTGCAAATGAACTCCAGATGCATGCACCACTTGTGCATCAAGCTCCATGTGGGTACTGGGGAATCAAACCTGTGATGTTAGACTCTGTAGGCAAGCACCTTAACCACTGAGCCATCTCTCCAGCCCTTGAAACATTTTTACTTATTTATTTTAATTTTTGGTTTTTTGATGTAGGGTCTCACTCTAGCCCAGGGTGACCTAGAATTCACTATGTAGTCTTAGGCTGGCCTCGAATTCAGGATAGTCCTCCTACCTCTGCCTCCCAAGTGTTGGGATTAAAGGTGTGTGCCACCATGCCTGGCTCTTTTTAAAGTATGTTTTATTAATAAGGAGCTTTACTGTATGGGCAAATCATGTGCTGGTCCCTTTCTTCTCCTGTTCTCCTCTCATGTTCCTTCTTCCCCATCCCCATTCCACTGAGTGCCCTCCTCGGTGGGTCACTGGTGTTCATCGTGGGTCATTAATGCAGTTAGTCTGTGTGAAAGGAGCGATGCCTCCACATGCTGCCTCCTGCTCTGGGCTCTTTCGATCTTTCCCCTCTTCCACAATGTTCCCTGAGCCTTGGCAGGTGTGCTGTAAGTCTACTTTAGTGTCAGACTCTGCAATCTCTGGATTTCTGCTTTGAAAATATGTTTTATTTTATGTTATTTTATTTGAGGGAGGGAGGCAGGCAGGCAAATAGTGAGTATGGGGCCAGGGCCTCTAGCCACTGCAAACAAATGCCAGACACATGTGCCACCTTGTGCATCTGGCTTTACGTGAGTACTAGGGAATTGAACCTGGGTCCTTGGTTTTTGCAAGCAAGTACCTTAACCACTGAGCCCTCTTTTCAGCTCCTAGATTTCTGCTTGATGAGTTTGAATATCCTTAGTGTCTATGGCCATCTCCCTGGAGCTGGTTGTCAGGACAGCAGTGAGAGCAGCACCATCTTTAAAAATCTCCTCTTCTCTGTGATGTCCCCTGGGCCATGGCAGAGATGCTAGATGTTAGGTGGTCAGCTATCTTTTCTTGTTATATTAATGGATCTTGGTTCTCCCTGGTTTTCACTGCCATCCCAGATTTCAGTATGTCTTTGTTTCCTGTCTTCCCTTGATATGAACAAGACTTCCCCTCACAGTCCTTCCACCATGAAAGTTATTCCACTATATCGTCCCAATAAATTTGGGGTGTCCTTGCATTCTTATTTTACAGATTCAAAGAATTGAAATCCACAGATCAGAGGGTAGGGATTAGAGAGACCTTATTAGATTAAGATAAGGAAATTGCTTGGGCGTTGTGGCACATGCCTTTAATCCCAGCACTCGGCAGGTAGAGGCCATGAGTTTGAGACCAGCTGGAGACATAGTGAGTTTCAGGTCAGTCTGGCCTAGAGTGAGGCCCTACCTAGGAAAACTTTAAGAGAGAGAGAAAGAGAGAGAAAGAAGGAAGTACAGAAAGCTCCTGCCATGTAGATGGGGAGAGAGCCCATGTAGGAAGAAGAGGTCAGATAGGAAGGGTCTTCTCCTGCATTCCAGCCCAGCTGGACTGAGATTGGGGAAGGCCTACCAGGGAGAGTCAGGCATCAGGAGAGATGATCAGCCAAGAAGAGCCCTTTTTCTTTTTAAAAAAATTTATTTATTTGTTTACTCTTGCAAGCAGAGAGAGAAAATGAGAATGGGTGCACCAGGGCCTCTAGTCACTGCAAACAAACTCCAGATGTATTTGCCTATTTGTGCATTTGGTTTTACGTAGTTATGGGGGAATCAAACCCAAGCCAACAGGCTTTGTAAGCAAGTGCCTTTGAGTGTTGAGCCGGAGTCTCTTTTGTAATGCATTTTTCCTGAGGGCCCTAGAGATTTTCTGGTCTCTGCTCCCTTACAGGACTAGGGTTACAGGCATGCATGGCAGAATCCAAATGTTTACATGGATCCAGGGGAATCAAAGTCGGGCCTCTCCAGCCCCTGTACACGGTGTTCACATAGTCTGTGTGCTCCTTTCTTAGCCTCGGTCATGTGCAGCAAGAAGCTGCCTTTTCCATCCTTAGCCCTGAGATGTTGCCTCTGTGGTCGGAGCCCATTCGGATTTGTTGAGGAAACACTTTCAAAGTCACTGTTTTGGATTTCTTTGCATGCCTTACTTTGTTCCATTTTATTCTGTTTTGGGTGTTGGGGTAGCGGGGAGGATAGTGTGTGTCTTTGGCCTCCCCTCCTGATAACTCCACTTCTGTTTGCAGAGGCTGAAGGACGAGATAGCAGAAGTTGCTAATGAAATTGAAAGCCTGGGATCCACAGAGGAAAGGTGAGTTCACCCTGATGCTGGGAGGGCCTTGAGGTTGTAGCTCCTCAGTGCGCCTAGGAACCAGGTTTTCTGCCTCCTTAGTCCTGGCCAGCACACAGGCCCTCACCTCCTGCTTCCTGAACATAGGAGCTTGTTACATGTAAAACTGAACAAAAATGCAAAGGTTCCAGAAAGCCTTAAAGTGGTCTCACACAGTCCTGTAAATTACCGTGTCTTCCCTTCTGCTGTCCACTGCGTTTGTATTTTAAGGTTTCTCTTTGTCCTTTGTACAAAGGAAAAGTTTAATGAATGCTACTAATACAATTTCAAAGGCAGGCAAGCCCAGTAGCATACAGGTATGATATCAAGTTTATCTGCACCTCCTCTGTACTTAAGGGACAGTAATGTAGAAATGACAGTACAGTGTAAAATGATAAAGACCGTTTGTTCTTTTTTTTCTTTTACTGACACGTTAATGCTTTTGAGAGTTTGGTTTTGAATGGAGTTTCCAGACCATTTCTAACTGCTTAATGCAATAAGGGCTAGTTTTCGTTTCTTCTAGTCTCTATTTTTCTAAGCTGAAGCCTCCCTGTCTGGTTTCATAAGGCCATGTGATTTGTGATTTTAAACTCGTGTGGACAGTCATGTTCCACAGAGCGCATCCAGCTCAGTACTTTCAGCACTGTCGCTTGGGTTACAGTTTCTTACTTTCTATTTTTCAAAAGTTGTAAATTAAAAGAAATTGACGAATTAGACCTCATCAAAATGTAAAATTTCTGCTCTTGTATATATATATATTTTTTGGTTTTTTTCAAGGTAGGGTCTCACTCTGGCCCAGGCTGACCTGGAATTACCTATGTAGTCTCAGGGTGGCCTCGAACTCTTGGCGATCCTCCTACCTCTGCCTCCCGAGTGCTGGGATTAAAGGCGTGCGCCACCACGCCCGGCTCTTCTTGTATATTTTTTAAAAATTATTTATTTGCAAACAGAAAGGGAGAGAGAGAAAATGCGTGTGCCAGGGCCTCATGCCACTGCAAATGAACTCCAGACACATGTGCTGCTTTAAGCATCTGGCTTTATGTGGGTCCTGGAGAATTGAACCTGGGCCATCAGGCTTTGCATGCAAGTGTCATAAGCTGCTGTTCCTGCCAGCACTGTGGGCTGGTCACTCAGGCCACCAGAGTGTGAACACTTCTGTCATGAAGCTCTGAGACAAAGAAAACGAAGCTGCCTGCAGTGACAGAAACCATGACAGTAGCCACTGTGCGGGGTGACGTGAGCGAACCGGAAGGGAAGAATGACAGCAGGTTTCATCTGCAGTGATTACACACCTGTTAAGCCTGTGAACTGTGCATGTAGTGCAAGTGCATTGTGCTTGTGGCTGTTCCCTCCTTGTTGCTGGGACAAAGCATCCCCCCAAACGCAGCTGCTGGGAGGAAACTTTTTAATGTCGCTCATAGTCTCCAGAGGGAGCTCCATGAGGGCAGGGGATGCCACCTCTGCCTCAGCAAGTGGAATACAGCAGCAAGAGAGGGAGCCAAGCTCTGGCAAGGGGGAGCTGCTATAACACCCCTCAGCCCACCCCCTCAACACACCTCCTCCAGCAAGGCTCCACCTCCCAAACACCACCAGCTGGGGACCAAACAGTCCAAGCACATGCGTGTACAGGGACACCTGATTCAGACCACCACAGTGCGGAATGTGATTATCCCTGAATTTAAGACATAATTCCAGAACATATTGCAGAAATTGATAAACTACAGAAAAGCATAGGGAAACAAATTCCCCATAATCACCAATCCAGACAACCATGACCAGTATTGTAATGGGTTCTTCCCCCTTTGTATTTTGGTGTCTGCACAGATCTCAGAACTCAAGAGGCCATTTGCTTCAGTCATTCTCTGTGGGTTCTCACAGAGCCCCAGGGAACTGAAGATAGGGAAGTTGGTAATTAGGCACCAAAAATATCAGTAGTGAACTTAAGACCTCTTATCAGCTGGATCTGGCACTGTGGTCCAAGTAGCCATAATTCAGTTATTTATGATTTAAAATCTGAAGCTTAAACTGGTTTTCCAGTATTGAGTGTTTTGAAAGAAGAGCTCTCTTGTCGTTCCCTGAGCATTAGTAGGGATGGGCTATGTTACTAAAGCAGAGGCACACTTCTCCATAGCAGGGTTATAGAAAGGCCCCTATACATGATTGATCAAGTATCAACCACATATGTCATATCAGACTTAAAACTTGCCTGAGGGTTACAGACAGTTAGCCAAGGTGATACAGTAGCAGTACTAGAGCTGCAGTGTTGGGGTCCCGCAGGGACACTTATGTGGTAAGCGTGAGGAACGCCCATTAGAGAACTGGGGGCTCATGTAGTGAGCGTGAGGAACGCCCTTAAAGAACTGTGGACTCGTGTAGTGAGCGTGAGGAATGTCCTTTAGAGAACTGGGGGCTCGTGTAGTGAGCGTGAGGAACGTTCTTTAGAGAACTGGGGACTTGTGTAGTGAGCGTGAGGAACGTTCTTTAGAGAACTGGGGGCTTGTGTAGTGTCGTGAGGAACGTCCTTTAGAGAACTGGGGACTCGTGTAGTGAGTGTGAGGAACGTCCTTTAGAGAACTGGGGACTCGTGTAGTGAGTGTGAGGAACGTCCTTTAGAGAACTGGGGGCTCGTGTAGTGAGCGTGAGGAACGCACTTTGGAGAACTGGGGACTCGTATAGTGAGCGTGAGGAACGTCCTTTAGAGAACTGGGGACTCGTGTAGAGAGCGTGAGGAACGTCCTTTAGAGAACTGGGAACTCGTGTAGTGTCGTGAGGAACATCCTTTAGAGAACTGGGGACTCGTGTAGTGAGTGTGAGGAACGCCTTTTAGAGAACTGGGGACTGGTGTGTGAGTGTGAGGAACGTTCTTTAGAGAACTGGGGACTCGTGTAGTGAGCGTGAGGAACGCCCTTAAAGAACTGGGGACTCGTGTAGTGAGCGTGAGGAATGCCCTTTAGAGAACTGGGGGCTCGTGTAGTGAGCATAAGGAACGTCCTTTAGAGAACTGGGGACTCGTGTAGTGAGCGTGAGGAATGCCCTTTAGAGAACTGGGGGCTCGTGTAGTGTCGTGAGGAACGTCCTTTAGAGAACTGGGGTCTCGTGTAGTGAGCGTAAGGAACGTACTTTAGAGAACTGGGGACTCGTGTAGTGAGCGTGAGAACGCCCTTTAGAGAACTGGGGACTCGTGTAGTGAGCATGAGGAACGTTCTTTAGAGAACTGGGGACTCGTGTAGTGAGCTTGAGGAACATCCTTTAGAGAACTGGGGGCTCGTGTAGTGAGCGTGAGGAAAGTTCTTTAGAGAACTGGGGACTCGTGTAGTGAGCGTGAGGAACGTCCTTTAGAGAACTGAGGGCTCGTGTAGTGAGTGTGAGGAACGTCCTTTAGAGAACTGGGGGCTCGTGTAGTGAGCGTGAGGAATGTCCTTTAGAGAACTGGGGACTCGTGTAGTGAGCATGAGGAACGCCCTTTAGAGAACTGGGGGCTCGTGTAGTGAGCGTGAGGAACGTCCTTTAGAGAACTGGGGACTCATGTAGTGAGCGTGAGGAACGTCGGTTAGAGAACTGGGGACTCGTGTAGTGAGTGTGAGGAACATCCTTTAGAGAACTGGGGGCTCGTGTAGTGAGCGTGAGGAACGTTTCTTAGAGAACTGGGGACTCGTGTAGTGAGTGTGAGGAACGCCCTTTAGAGAACTGGGGACTCGTGTAGTGAGTGTGAGGCGCCTTTAGAGAACTGGGAACTGTAGGAGTGTCGTAGAGAACTGGGGAGCATGAGAGCGTCCTTTAGAGAACTGGGGACTCGTGTAGTGAGCGTGAGGAACGTCCTTTAGAGAACTGGGGACTCGTGTAGTGAGCGTGAGGAACGTCCTTTAGAGAACTGGGGACTCGTGTAGTGAGCGTGAGGAACGTCCTTTAGAGAACTGGGGGCTCGTGTAGTGAGCGTGAGGAACGTTCTTTAGAGAACTGGGGAGTCGTGTAGTGAGTGTGAGGAACGCCCTTTAGAGAACTGGGGACTCGTGTGTGAGCGTGAGGAACGTTCTTTAGAGAACTGGGGGCTCGTGTAGTGAGCATGAGGAACGCCCTTTAGAGAACTAGGGACTCGTGTAGTGAGCGTGACGAATGCCCTTTAGAGAACTGGGGGCTCGTGTAGTGTCGTGAGGAACGTTCTTTAGAGAACTGGGGACTCGTGTAGTGAGCGTGAGGAACGTCCTTTAGAGAACTGGGGGCTCGTGTAGTGAGCGTGAGGAACATCCTTTAGAGAACTGGGGACACGTGTAGTGAGCGTGAGGAACGTCCTTTAGAGAACTGGGGACTCGTGTAGTGAGCGTGAGGAACGTCCTTTAGAGAACTGGGGGCTCGTGTAGTGAGCGTGAGGAATGTCCTTTAGAGAACTGGGGGCTCGTGTAGTGAGCGTGAGGAACGCCCTTTAGAGAACTGGGGACTCGTGTAGTGAGCGTGAGGAACGCACTTTGGAGAACTGGGGACTCGTGTAGTGAGCAAGAGGAACGCCCTTTAGAAAACTGGGGACTCGTGTAGTGAGCGTGAGGAATGTCCTTTAGAAAACTGGGGGCTCGATAGTGAGCATGAGGAACGTCCTTTAGAGAACTGGGGACCCGTGTAGTGAGTGTGAGGAATGCCCTTTAGAGAACTGGAGACTCGTGTAGTGAGCGTGAGGAACGTCCTTTAGGAGAACTGGGGACTCGTGTAGTGAGCGTGAGGAACGCCCTTTAGAGAACTGGGGACTCGTGTAGTGAGCGTGAGGAACGTCCTTTAGAGAACTGGGGACTCGTGTAGTGAGCGTGAGGAACATCCTTTAGAGAACTGGGGACTCGTGTAGTGAGCGTGAGAAACGTCCTTTAGAGAACTGGGGACTCGTGTAGTGAGCGTGAGGAACGCCCTTTAGAGAACTGGGGACTCGTGTAGTGAGCGTGAGGAACGTCCTTTAGAGAACTGGGGACTCGTGTAGTGAGCGTGAGGAACGCCCTTTAGAGAACTGGGGACTCGTGTAGTGAGCGTGAGGAACGTCCTTTGGAGAACTGGGGACTCGTGTAGTGAGCGTGAGGAACGCCCTTTAGAAGAACTGGGGACTCGTGTAGTGAGAGTGAGGACGTCCTTTAGAGAACTGGGGACTCGTGTAGTGAGTGTGAGGAACGCCCTTTAGAGAACTGGGGACTCGTGTAGTGAGCGTGAGGAACGTCCTTTAGAGAACTGGGGACTCGTGTAGTGAGCGTGAGGAACGCCCTTTAGAGAACTGGGGACTCGTGTAGTGAGCGTGAGGAACGTCCTTTAGAGAACTGGGGACTCGTGTAGTGAGCGTGAGGAACGCCCTTTAGAGAACTGGGGACTCGTGTAGTGAGTGTGAGGAACGTCCTTTAGAGAGAACTGGGGACTCGCCTTAGAGAACTGGGGAGTGAGTGAGTGTGAGGAATCCTTTAGAGAACTGGGGACTCGTGTAGTGAGCGTGAGGAACGTCCTTTAGAGAACTGGGGACTCGTGTAGTGAGTGTGAGGAACGCCCTTTAGAGAACTGGGGACTCGTGTAGTGAGCGTGAGGAACGCCCTTTAGAGAACTGGGGACTCGTGTAGTGAGCATGAGGAACGTCCTTTAGAGAACTGGGGACTCGTGTAGTGGCGTGAGGAACGCCCTTTAGAGAACTGGGGACTCGTGTAGTGAGCGTGAGGAACGTCCTTTAGAGAACTGGGGACTCGTGTAGTGAGCGTGAGGAACGTCCTTTAGAGAACTGGGGGCTCGTGTAGTGAGCGTGAGGAACGTTCTTTAGAGAACTGGGGACTCGTGTAGTGAGTGTGAGGAACGCCCTTTAGAGAACTGGGGACTCGTGTGTGAGCGTGAGGAACGTCCTTTAGAGAACTGGGGGCTCGTGTAGTGAGCATGAGGAACGCCCTTTAGAGAACTAGGGACTCGTGTAGTGAGCGTGACGAATGCCCTTTAGAGAACTGGGGGCTCGTGTAGTGATCGTGAGGAACGTCCTTTAGAGAACTGGGGACTCGTGTAGTGAGCGTGAGGAACGTCCTTTAGAGAACTGGGGGCTCGTGTAGTGAGCGTGAGGAACATCCTTTAGAGAACTGGGGGCTCGTGTAGTGAGCGTGAGGAACGTCCTTTAGAGAACTGGGGACTCGTGTAGTGAGCGTGAGGAGCGTCCTTTAGAGAACTGGGGACTCGTGTAGTGAGCGTGAGGAATGTCCTTTAGAGAACTGGGGACTCGTGTAGTGAGCGTGAGGAACGCCCTTTAGAGAACTGGGGACTCGTGTAGTGAGCGTGAGGAACGTCCTTTAGAGAACTGGGGACTGTAGTGAGTGTAGTGAGCAAGAGGAACGCCCTTTAGAAACTGGGGACTCGTGTAGTGAGCGTGAGGAATGTCCTTTAGAAAACTGGGGGCTCGATAGTGAGCATGAGGAACGTCCTTTAGAGAACTGGGGACCCGTGTAGTGAGTGTGAGGAATGCCCTTTAGAGAACTGGAGACTCGTGTAGTGTCGTGAGGAACGTCCTTTGGAGAACTGGGGGCTCGTGTAGTGAGTGTGAGGAACGTCCTTTAGAGAACTGGGGGCTCGTGTAGTGAGCGTGAGGAACGCCCTTTAGAGAACTGGGGACTCGTGTAGTGAGCGTGAGGAACGTCCTTTAGAGAACTGGGGACTCGTGTAGTGAGCGTGAGGAACGTCCTTTAGAGAACTGGGGACTCGTGTAGTGAGTGTGAGGAACATCCTTTAGAGAACTGGGGACTCGTGTAGTGAGCGTGAGGAAAGTCCTTTAGAGAACTGGGGGCTCGTGTAGTGAGCGTGAGGAACGCCCTTTAGAGAACTGGGGACTCGTGTAGTGAACGTGAGGAACGCACTTTGGAGAACTGGGGACTCGTGTAGTGAGCGTGAGGAACGTCCTTTAGAGAACTGGGGGCTTGTGTAGTGAGCGTGCGGAACGTCCTTTAGAGAACTGGGGACTCGAGTAGTGTCGTGAGGAACGTTCTTTAGAGAACTGGGGGCTCGTGTAGTGAGTGTGAGGAACGCCCTTTAGAGAACTGGAGACTCGTGTAGTGTCGTGAGGAACGTCCTTTAGAGAACTGGGGGCTCATGTAGTGAGCGTGAGGAACACCCTTTAGAGAACTGAAGACTCGTGTAGTGAGCGTGAGGAACGTCCTTTAGAGAACTGGGGACTCATGTAGTGTCGTGAGGACGTTCTTTAGCGAACTGGGGGCTCATGTAGTGAGCATGAGGAACGCCCTTTAGAGAACTGAGGACTCGTGTAGTGAGCGTGAGGAACGCCCTTTAGAGAACTGGGGACTCGTGTAGTGAGCGTGAGGAATGCCCTTTGGAGAACTGGGGACTCGTGTAGTGAGCGTGAGGAACGCCCTTTAGAGAACTGGGGACTCGTGTAGTGAGCGTGAGGAACGCCCTTGGAGAACTGGGGACTCGTGTAGTGAGCGTGAGGAACGTCCTTTAGAGAACTGGGGACTCGTGTAGTGAGCGTGAGGAACGTCCTTTAGAGAACTGGGGGCTCGTGTAGTATCGTGAGGAACTCCCTTTAGAGAACTGGGGACACGTGTAGTGAGCGTGAGGAACGTACTTTAGAGAACTGGGGACTCGTGTAGTGAGCGTGAGGAACGTCATTTAGAGAACTGGGGACTCGTGTAGTGAGCGTGAGGAACGCCCTTTAGAGAACTGGGGACTCGTGTAGTGAGCGTGAGGAACGCCCTTTAGAGAACGGGGGACTCGTGTGTGAGCGTGAGGAACGCCCTTTAGAGAACTGGGGACTAGTGTAGTGAGCGTGAGGAATGCCCTTTAGAGAACTGGGGGCTCGTGTAGTGAGCGTGAGGAACGTTCTTTAGAGAACTGGGGACTCGTGTAGTGTCGTGAGGAACGTCCTTTAGAAAACTGGGGACTCGTGTAGTGAGCGTGAGGAACGTCCTTTAGAGAACTGGGGACTCGTGTAGTGAGTGTGAGGAACGTTCTTTAGAGAACTGGGGGCTCGTGTAGTGAGCGTGAGGAACGCCCTTTAGAGAACTGGGGACTCGTGTAGTGAGTGTGAGAACGTTCTTTAGAGAACTGGGGGCTCGTGTAGTGAGCGTGAGGAACGTCCTTTAGAGAACTGTGGGCTCGTGTAGTGAGCGTGAGGAACGTCCTTTAGAGACCTGGGGACTCGTGTAGTCAGCGTGAGGAACGTTCTTTAGAGAACTGGGGACTCGTGTAGTGTCGTGAGGAACGTCCTTTAGAGACCTGGGGACTCGTGTAGTGTCGTGAGGAACGCCCTTTACAGAACTGGGGACTAGAGAACTGGGGAGTGAGCGTGAGGAACGTCCTTTAGAGAACTGGGGACTCGTGTAGTGAGCGTGAGGAACGCCCTTTAGAGAACTGGGGACTCGTGTAGTGAGCGTGAGGAACGCCCTTTAGAGAACTGGGGACTCGTGTAGTGAGCGTGAGGAACGTCCTTTAGAGAACTGGGGACTCGTGTAGTGAGCGTGAGGAACGCCCTTTAGAGAACTGGGGACTCGTGTAGTGTCGTGAGGAACGTCCTTTGGAGAACTGGGGGCTCGTGTAGTGAGTGTGAGGAACGTCCTTTAGAGAACTGGGGACTCGTGTAGTGAGTGTGAGGAACGTCCTTTAGAGAACTGGGGACTCGTGTAGTGAGCGTGAGGAACGTCCTTTAGAGAACTGGGGACTCGTGTAGTGAGCGTGAGGAACGTCCTTTAGAGAACTGGGGACTCGTGTAGTGAGCGTGAGGAACGCCCTTTAGAGAACTGGGGACTCGTGTAGTGAGCGTGAGGAACGCCCTTTAGAGAACTGGGGACTCGTGTAGTGAGCGTGAGGAACGCCCTTTAGAGAACTGGGGACTCGTGTAGTGAGTGTGAGGAACGTCCTTTAGAGAACTGGGGACTCGTGTAGTGAGTGTGAGGAACGTCCTTTAGAGAACTGGGGACTCGTGTAGTGAGTGTGAGGAACGCCCTTTAGAGAACTGGGGGCTCGTGGAGTGAGCGTGAGGAAAGTCCTTTAGAGAACTGGGGACTCGTGTAGTGTCGTGAGGAACGCCCTTTAGAGAACTGGGGACTCGTGTAGTGTCGTGAGGAACGTCCTTTGGAGAACTAGGGACTCGTGTAGTGAGCGTGAGGAACGTCCTTTAGAGAACTGGGGACTCGTGTAGTGAGCGTGAGGAACGCCCTTTAGAGAACTGGGGACTCGTGTAGTGAGCGTGAGGAACGCCCTTTAGAGAACTGGGGACTCGTGTAGTGCGTGAGGAACGTCCTTTAGAGAACTGGGGACTCGTGTAGTGAGCGTGAGAACGCCCTTTAGAGAACTGGGGACTCGTGTAGTGAGCGTGAGGAACGTCCTTTAGAGAACTGGGGACTCGTGTAGTGAGCGTGAGGAACGTCCTTAGAGAACTGGGGACTCGTGTAGTGAGTGTGAGAACGTCCTTTAGAGAACTGGGGGCTCGTGTAGTGAGCGTGAGGAACGCCCTTTAGAGAACTGGGGACTCGTGTAGTGAGCGTGAGGAACGTCCTTTAGAGAACTGGGGACTCGTGTAGTGAGCGTGAGGAACGTCCTTTAGAGAACTGGGGACTCGTGTAGTGAGCGTGAGGAACGCCCTTTAGAGAACTGGGGACTCGTGTAGTGAGCGTGAGGAACGCCCTTTAGAGAACTGGGGACTCGTGTAGTGAGTGTGAGGAACGTCCTTTAGAGAACTGGGGACTCGTGTAGTGAGCGTGAGGAACGTCCTTTAGAGAACTGGGGACTCGTGTAGTGAGCGTGAGGAACGTCCTTTAGAGAACTGGGGACTCGTGTAGTGAGCGTGAGGAACGTCCTTTAGAGAACTAGGGACTCGTGTAGTGAGCGTGAGGAATGTCCTTTAGAGAACTGGGGACTCGTGTAGTGAGCGTGAGGAACGTCCTTTAGAGAACTGGGGACTCGTGTAGTGTCGTGAGGAACGCCCTTTAGAGAACTGGGGACTCGTGTAGTGAGCGTGAGGAACGTCCTTTAGAGAACTAGGGACTCGTGTAGTGAGCGTGAGGAACGCCCTTTAGAGAACTGGGGGCTCGTGTAGTGAACGTGAGGAACGCCCTTTAGAGAACTGGGGACTCGTGTAGTATCGTGAGGAACTCCCTTTAGAGAACTGGGGACACGTGTAGTGAGCGTGAGGAACGTACTTTAGAGAACTGGGGACTCGTGTAGTGAGCGTGAGGAACGTCATTTAGAGAACTGGGGACTCGTGTAGTGAGCGTGAGGAACGCCCTTTAGAGAACTGGGGACTCGTGTAGTGAGTGTGAGGAACGCCCTTTAGAGAACGGGGGACTCGTGTGTGAGCGTGAGGAACGCCCTTTAGAGAACTGGGGACTAGTGTAGTGAGCGTGAGGAATGCCCTTTAGAGAACTGGGGGCTCGTGTAGTGAGCGTGAGGAACGTCCTTTAGAGAACTGGGGACTCGTGTAGTGAGCGTGAGGAACGTCCTTTAGAGAACTGGGGACTCGTGTAGTGAGCGTGAGGAACGTCCTTTAGAGAACTGGGGACTCGTGTAGTGAGTGTGAGGAGCGTTCTTTAGAGAACTGGGGGCTCGTGTAGTGAGCGTGAGGAACGCCCTTTAGAGAACTGGGGGCTCGTGTAGTGAGCGTGAGGAACGTCCTTTAGAGAACTGTGGGCTCGTGTAGTGAGCGTGAGGAACGTCCTTTAGAGAACTGGGGACTCGTGTAGTGAGCGTGAGGAACGTCCTTTAGAGAACTGGGGACTCGTGTAGTGAGCGTGAGGAACGTCCTTTAGAGAACTGGGGACTCGTGTAGTGAGCGTGAGGAACGCCCTTTACAGAACTGGGGACTCGTGTAGTGAGCGTGAGGAGGCGTCCTTTAGAGAACTGGGGACTCGTGTAGTGAGCGTGAGGAACGTCCTTTAGAGAACTGGGGACTCTTTAGTGTAGTGAGCGTGAGGAACGCCCTTTAGAGAACTGGGGACTTGTGTAGTGAGCGTGAGGAACGCCCTTTAGAGAACTGGGGACTCGTGTAGTGAGCGTGAGGAACGCCCTTTAGAGAACTGGGGACTCGTGGTAGTGAGCGTGAGGAACGTCCTTTGGAGAACTGGGGACTCGTGTAGTGAGCGTGAGGAACGCCCTTTAGAGAACTGGGGACTCGTGTAGTGAGTGTGAGGAACGTCCTTTAGAGAACTGGGGACTCGTGTAGTGAGCGTGAGGAACGTCCTTTAGAGAACTGGGGACTCGTGTAGTGAGCGTGAGGAACGTCCTTTAGAGAACTGGGGACTCGTGTAGTGAGCGTGAGGAACGTCCTTTAGAGAACTGGGGACTCGTGTGTTAGCGTGAGGAACGCCCTTTAGAGAACTGGGGACTCGTGTGTAGTGAGCGTGAGGAACGTCCTTTAGAGAACTGGGGACTCGTGTAGTGAGCGTGAGGAACGTCCTTTAGAGAACTGGGGACTCGTGTAGTGAGTGTGAGGAACGTCCTTTAGAGAACTGGGGACTCGTGTAGTGTCTTGAGGAACGCCTTTAGAGAACTGGGGACTCGTGTAGTGAGCGTGAGGAACGCCCTTTAGAGAACTGGGGACTCGTGTAGTGAGTGTGAGGAACGTCCTTTAGAGAACTGGGGACTCGTGTAGTGAGCGTGAGGAACGTCCTTTAGAGAACTGGGGGCTCGTGTAGTGAGCGTGAGGAACGCCCTTTAGAGAACTGGGGACTCGTGTAGTGAGCGTGAGGAACGTCCTTTAGAGAACTGGGGACTCGTGTGTGAGCGTGAGGAACGAACTCCTTTAGAGAACTGGGGACTTGTGTAGTGAGTGTGAGGAACGTCCTTTAGAGAACTGGGGACTCGTGTAGTGAGCGTGAGGAACGCGTCCTTTAGAGAACTGGGGACTCGTGTAGTGAGCGTGAGGAACGTCCTTTAGAGAACTGGGGACTCGTGTAGTGAGCGTGAGGAACGCCCCTTTAGAGAACTGGGGACTCGTGTAGTGAGCGTGAGGAACGTCCTTTAGAGAACTGGGACTCGTGTAGTGAGCGTGATGAACGCCCTTTAGAGAACTGGGGACTCGTGTAGTGAGCGTGAGGAACGCCCTTTAGAGAACTGGGGACTCGTGTAGTGAGCGTGAGGAACGCCCTTTAGAGAACTGGGGACTTGTGTAGTGAGTGTGAGGAACGTCCTTTAGAGAACTGGGGACTTAGAGTGGGGTAGTGAGCGTGAGGAACGCCTTTAGAGAACTGGGGACTCGTGTAGTGAGCGTGAGGAACGCCCTTTAGAGAACTGGGGACTCGTGTAGTGAGCGTGAGGAACGTCCTTTAGAGAACTGGGGACTCGTGTAGTGAGTGTGAGGAACGTCCTTTAGAGAACTGGGGACTCGTGTGTGAGCGTGATGAACGCCCTTTAGAGAACTGGGGACTCGTGTAGTGAGCGTTATGAATGCCCTTTAGAGAACTGGGGACTCGTGTAGTGAGCGTGAGGAACGTTCTTTAGAGAACTGGGGACTCGTGTAGTGAGCGTGAGGAACGTTCTTTAGAGAACTGGGGACTCGTGTAGTGAGCGTGAGGAACGCCTTTAGAGAACTGGGGACTCGTGTAGTGAGCGTGAGGAACGCCCTTTAGAGAACTGGGGACTCGTGTAGTGAGCGTGAGGAACGTCCTTTAGAGAACTGGGGACTGGGTCGTGTAGTGAGCGTGAGGAACGTCCTTTAGAGAACTGGGGACTCGTGTAGTGAGTGTGAGGAACGTCCTTTAGAGAACTGGGGACTCGTGTAGTGAGCGTGAGGAACGCCCTTTAGAGAACTGGGGACTCGTGTAGTGAGCGTGAGGAACGCCCTTTAGAGAACTGGGGACTCGTGTAGTGAGTGTGAGGAACGCCCTTAGAGAACTGGGGACTCGTGTGAGTGAGCGTGAGGAACATTCTTTAGAGAAATGGGGACTCGTGTAGTGAGCGTGAGGAACGTCCTTTAGAGAACTGGGGACTCGTGTAGTGAGCGTGAGGAACGTCCTTTAGAGAACTGGGGACTCGTGTAGTGAGCGTGAGGAACGTCCTTTAGAGAACTGGGGACTCGTGTAGTGAGCGTGAGGAACGCCCTTTAGAGAACTGGGGACTCGTAGTGTGAGGAACGCCCTTTAGAGTGAGTGTGAGGAACGTCCTTTAGAGAACTGGGGACTCGTGTAGTGCGTGAGGAACGCCCTTTAGAGAACTGGGGACTCGTAGTGTAGTGAGCGTGAGGAACGTCCTTTAGAGAACTGGGGACTCGTGTAGTGAGTGTGAGGAACGTCCTTTAGAGAACTGGGGACTCGTGTAGTGAGCGTGAGGAACGCCCTTTAGAGAACTGGGGACTCGTGTAGTGAGCGTGAGGAACGCCCTTTAGAGAACTGGGGACTCGTGTAGTGAGCGTGAGGAACGCCCTTTAGAGAACTGGGGACTCGTGTAGTGAGCGTGAGGAACGCCCTTTAGAGAACTGGGGACTCGTGTAGTGAGCGTGAGGAACGCCCTTTAGAGAACTGGGGACTCGTGTAGTGAGCGTGAGGAACGCCCTTTAGAGAACTGGGGACTCGTGTAGTGAGCGTGAGGAACGTCCTTTAGAGAACTGGGGACTCGTGTAGTGAGCGTGAGGAACGCCCTTTAGAGAACTGGGGACTCGTGTAGTAGTGGCGTGAGGAACGCCCTTTAGAGAACTGGGGACTCGTGTAGTGAGCGTGAGGAACGCCCTTTAGAGAACTGGGGACTCGTGTAGTGAGCGTGAGGAACGCCCTTTAGAGAACTGGGGACTCGTGTAGTGAGCGTGAGGAACGCCCTTTAGAGAACTGGGGACTCGTGTAGTGAGTGTGAGGAACGTCCTTTAGAGAACTGGGGACTCGTGTAGTGAGTGTGAGGAACGACCTTTAGAGAACTGGGGACTCGTGTAGTGAGTGTGAGGAACGTCCTTTAGAGAACTGGGGACTCGTGTAGTGAGTGTGAGGAACGTCCTTTAGAGAACTGGGGACTCGTGTAGTGAGCGTGAGGAACGCCCCTTTAGAGAACTGGGGACTCGTGTAGTGAGCGTGAGGAACGTCCTTTAGAGAACTGGGGACTCGTGTAGTGAGCGTGAGGAACGCCCTTTAGAGAACTGGGGACTCGTGTAGTGAGCGTGAGGAACGCCCTTTAGAGAACTGGGGACTCGTGTAGTGTCGTGAGGAACGTCCTTTAGAGAACTGGGGACTCGTGTAGTGAGTGTGAGGAACGTCCTTTAGAGAACTGGGGACTCGTGTGTGAGCGTGAGGAACGCCCTTTAGAGAACTGGGGACTCGTGTGTGAGCGTGAGGAACGCCCTTTAGAGAACTGGGGACTCGTGTAGTGAGTGTGAGGAACGCCCTTTAGAGAACTGGGGACTCGTGTAGTGAGCGTGAGGAACGTCCTTTAGAGAACTGGGGACTCGTGTAGTGAGCGTGAGGAACGTCCTTTAGAGAACTGGGGACTCGTGTAGTGTGAGCGTGAGGAACGCCCTTTAGAGAACTGGGGACACGTGTAGTGAGCGTGAGGAACGTCCTTTAGAGAACTGGGGACTTGTGTAGTGAGTGTGAGGAACGTCCTTTAGAGAACTGGGGACTCGTGTAGTGAGTGTGAGGAACGTCCTTTAGAGAACTGGGGACTCGTGTAGTGAGCGTGAGGAACGTCCTTTAGAGAACTGGGGACTCGTGTAGTGAGCGTGAGGAACGCCCTTTAGAGAACTGGGGACTCGTGTAGTGTCGTGAGGAACGTCCTTTGGAGAACTGGGGACTCGTGTAGTGAGTGTGAGGAACGTCCTTTAGAGAACTGGGGACTCGTGTAGTGAGCGTGAGGAACGCCCTTTAGAGAACTGGGGACTCGTGTAGTGAGCGTGAGGAACGTCCTTTAGAGAACTGGGGACTCGTGTAGTGAGCGTGAGGAACGTCCTTTAGAGAACTGGGGACTCGTGTAGTGAGCGTGAGGAACGAACGCCTTAGAGAACTGGGGACTCGTGTGTAGTGAGCGTGAGGAACGTCCTTTAGAGAACTGGGGACTCGTGTAGTGAGCGTGAGGAACGTCCTTTAGAGAACTGGGGACTCGTGTAGTGAGTGTGAGGAACGCCCTTTAGAGAACTGGGGACTCGTGTAGTGAGTGTGAGGAACGTCCTTTAGAGAACTGGGGACTCGTGTAGTGAGTGTGAGGAACGCCCTTTAGAGAACTGGGGACTCGTGTAGTGAGCGTGAGGAAAGTCCTTTAGAGAACTGGGGACTCGTGTAGTGAGCGTGAGGAACGCCCTTTAGAGAACTGGGGACTCGTGTAGTGAGCGTGAGGAACGTCCTTTAGAGAACTGGGGACTCGTGTAGTGAGCGTGAGGAACGTCCTTTAGAGAACTGGGGACTCGTGTAGTGAGCGTGAGGAACGCCCTTTAGAGAACTGGGGACTCGTGTAGTGTCGTGAGGAACGCCCTTTAGAGAACTGGGGACTCGTGTAGTGAGCGTGAGGAACGTCCTTTAGAGAACTGGGGACTCGTGTAGTGAGCGTGAGGAACGTCCTTTAGAGAACTGGGGACTCGTGTAGTGAGCGTGAGGAACGCCTTTAGAGAACTGGGGACTCGTAGTGAGCGTGAGGAACGCCCTTTAGAGAACTGGGGACTCGTGTAGTGAGTGTGAGCAACGCCCTTTAGAGAACTGGGGACTCGTGTAGTGAGCGTGAGGAACGTCCTTTAGAGAACTGGGGACTCGTGTAGTGAGCGTGAGGAACGCCCTTTAGAGAACTGGGGACTCGTGTAGTGAGCGTGAGGAACGTCCTTTAGAGAACTGGGGACTCGTGTAGTGAGCGTGAGGAACGCCCTTTAGAGAACTGGGGACTCGTGTAGTGAGCGTGAGGAACGTCCTTTAGAGAACTGGGGACTCGTGTAGTGAGCGTGAGGAACGCCTTTAGAGAACTGGGGACTCGTGTAGTGATCGTGAGGAACTCCCTTTAGAGAACTGGGGACACGTGTAGTGAGCGTGAGGAACGCGCCCTTTAGAGAACTGGGGACTCGTGTAGTGAGCGTGAGGAACGTCATTTAGAGAACTGGGGACTCGTGTAGTGAGCGTGAGGAACGCCCTTTAGAGAACTGGGGACTCGTGTAGTGAGTGTGAGGAACGCCCTTAGAGAACTGGGGACTCGTGTGTGAGCGTGAGGAACGCCCTTTAGAGAACTGGGGACTAGTGTAGTGAGCGTGAGGAATGCCCTTTAGAGAACTGGGGACTCGTGTAGTGAGCGTGAGGAACGTTCTTTAGAGAACTGGGGACTCGTGTAGTGTCGTGAGGAATGTCCTTTAGAAAACTGGGGACTCGTGTAGTGAGCGTGAGGAACGTCCTTTAGAGAACTGGGGACTCGTGTAGTGAGTGTGAGGAACGCGTTCTTTAGAGAACTGGGGACTCGTGTAGTGAGCGTGAGGAACGCCCTTTAGAGAACTGGGGACTCGTGTAGTGAGCGTGAGGAACGTCCTTTAGAGAACTGGGGACTCGTGTAGTGAGCGTGAGGAACGCCCTTTAGAGAACTGGGGACTCGTGTAGTGAGCGTGAGGAACGACCTTTAGAGAACTGGGGACTCGTGTAGTGTCGTGAGGAACGTCCTTTAGAGACCTGGGGACTCGTGTAGTGTCGTGAGGAACGTCCTTTACAGAACTGGGGACTCGTGTAGTGAGCGTGAGGAATGTCCTTTAGAGAACTGGGGACTCGTGTAGTGAGCGTGAGGAACGTCCTTTAGAGAACTGGGGACTCGTGTAGTGAGCGTGAGGAACGCCCTTTAGAGAACTGGGGACTTGTGTAGTGAGCGTGAGGAACGTCCTTTAGAGAACTGGGGACTCGTGTAGTGAGCGTGAGGAACGCCCTTTAGAGAACTGGGGACTCGTGTAGTGTCGTGAGGAACGACCTTTGGAGAACTGGGGGCTCGTGTAGTGAGCGTGAGGAACGTCCTTTAGAGAACTGGGGACTCGTGTAGTGAGTGTGAGGAACGTCCTTTAGATAACTGGGGACTCGTGTAGTGAGCGTGAGGAACGTCCTTTAGAGAACTGGGGACTCGTGTGTAGTGTCGTGAGGAACGTCCTTTAGAGAACTGGGGACTCGTGTAGTGAGCGTGAGGAACGCCCTTTAGAGAACTGGGGACTCGTGTAGTGAGCGTGAGGAACGTCCTTTAGAGAACTGGGGACTCGTGTAGTGAGCGTGAGGAACGCCCTTTAGAGAACTGGGGACTCGTGTGTGAGCGTGAGGAACGCCCTTTAGAGAACTGGGGACTCGTGTAGTGAGTGTGAGGAACGCCCTTTAGAGAACTGGGGACTCGTGTAGTGAGCGTGAGGAACGCCTTTAGAGAACTGGGGACTCGTGTAGTGAGCGTGAGGAACGTCCTTTAGAGAACTGGGGACTCGTCCTGTAGTGAGAACTGGGGTGAGGAACGCCTTTAGAGAACTGGGGACTTGTGTAGTGAGTGTGAGGAACGTCCTTTAGAGAACTGGGGACTCGTGTAGTGAGTGTGAGGAACGTCCTTTAGAGAACTGGGGACTCGTGTAGTGTCGTGAGGAACGTCCTTTAGAGAACTGGGGACTCGTGTAGTGAGCGTGAGGAACGTCCTTTAGAGAACTGGGGACTTGTGTAGTGAGTGTGAGGAACGTCCTTTAGAGAACTGGGGACTCGTGTAGTGAGCGTGAGGAACGTCCTTTAGAGAACTGGGGACTCGTGTAGTGTCGTGAGGAACGTCCTTTAGAGAACTGGGGACTCGTGTAGTGAGCGTGAGGAACGTCCTTTAGAGAACTGGGGACTCGTGTAGTGAGCGTGAGGAACGTCCTTTAGAGAACTGGGGACTCGTGTAGTGAGCGTGATGAACGCCCTTTAGAAAACTGGGGACTCATGTAGTGTCGTGAGGAACGTCCTTTAGAGAACTGGGGACTCGTGTAGTGAGCGTGAGGAACGTCCTTTAGAGAACTGGGGACTTGTGTAGTGAGTGTGAGGAACGTCCTTTAGAGAACTGGGGACTCGTGTAGTGAGCGTGAGGAACGTCCTTTAGAGAACTGGGGACTCGTGTAGTGAGCGTGAGGAACGCCCTTTAGAGAACTGGGGGCTCGTGTAGTGTCGTGAGGAACGTCCTTTAGAGAACTGGGGACTCGTGTAGTGAGTGTGAGGAACGTCCTTTAGAGAACTGAGGGCTCGTGTAGTGAGCGTGATGAACGCCCTTTAGAGAACTGGGGACTCGTGTAGTGAGCGTTATGAATGCCCTTTAGAGAACTGGGGACTCGTGTAGTGAGCGTGAGGAACGTTCTTTAGAGAACTGGGGACTCGTGTAGTGAGCGTGAGGAACGTTCTTTAGAGAACTGGGGACTCGTGTAGTGAGCGTGAGGAACGTTCTTTAGAGAACTGGGGGCTCGTGTAGTGAGCGTGAGGAACGTTCTTTAGAGAACTGGGGATTCGTGTAGTGAGTGTGAGGAACGTCCTTTAGAGAACTGGGGACTCGTGTAGTGTCGTGAGGAACGTCCTTTAGAGAACTGGGGACTCGTAGTGAGCGTGAGGAACGTCCTTTAGAGAACTGGGGACTCGTGTAGTGAGCGTGAGGAACGCCCTTTAGAGAACTGGGGACTCGTGTAGTGAGCGTGAGGAACGTCCTTTAGAGAACTGGGGACTCGTGTAGTGAGTGTGAGGAACGTCCTTTAGAGAACTGGGGACTCGTGTAGTGAGCGTGAGGAACATTCTTTAGAGAAATGGGGACTCGTGTAGTGAGCGTGAGGAACGTCCTTTAGAGAACTGGGGACTCGTGTAGTGAGCGTGAGGAACGTCCTTTAGAGAACTGGGGACTCGTGTAGTGAGCGTGAGGAACGCCCTTTAGAGAACTGGGGACTCGTGTAGTGAGCGTGAGGAACGTCCTTTAGAGAACTGGGGACTCGTGTAGTGAGCGTGAGGAACGTCCTTTAGAGAACTGGGGACTCGTGTAGTGAGCGTGAGGAACGCCCTTTAGAGAACTGGGGACTCGTGTAGTGAGCGTGAGGAACGCCCTTTAGAGAACTGGGGACTCGTGTAGTGAGTGTGAGGAACGTCCTTTAGAGAACTGGGGACTCGTGTAGTGAGCGTGAGGAACGCCCTTTAGAGAACTGGGGACTCGTGTAGTGAGCGTGAGGAACGTCCTTTAGAGAACTGGGGACTCGTGTAGTGAGCGTGAGGAACGTCCTTTAGAGAACTGGGGACTCGTGTAGTGAGCGTGAGGAACGCCCTTAAAGAACTGTGGACTCGTGTAGTGAGCGTGAGGAACGTCCTTTAGAGAACTGGGGACTCGTGTAGTGAGCGTGAGGAACGTCCTTTAGAGAACTGGGGACTCGTGTAGTGAGCGTGAGGAACGTCCTTTAGAGAACTGGGGACTCGTGTAGTGAGCGTGAGGAACGTCCTTTAGAGAACTGGGGACTCGTGTAGTGTCGTGAGGAACGTCCTTTGGAGAACTGGGGACTCGTGTAGTGAGCGTGAGGAACGTCCTTTAGAGAACTGGGGACTCGTGTAGTGAGCGTGAGGAACGTCCTTTAGAGAACTGGGGACTCGTGTAGTGTCGTGAGGAACGTCCTTTAGAGAACTGGGGACTCGTGTAGTGAGTGTGAGGAACGTCCTTTAGAGAACTGGGGACTCGTGTAGTGAGTGTGAGGAACGTCCTTTAGAGAACTGGGGACTCGTGTAGTGAGTGTGAGGAACGTCCTTTAGAGAACTGGGGACTCGTGTAGTGAGTGTGAGGAACGCCCTTTAGAGAACTGGGGACTCGTGTAGTGAGCGTGAGGAACGTCCTTTAGAGAACTGGGGACTCGTGTAGTGAGCGTGAGGAACGTCCTTTAGAGAACTGGGGACTCGTGTAGTGAGCGTGAGGAACGCCCTTTAGAGAACTGGGGACTCGTGTAGTGAGCGTGAGGAACGCCCTTTAGAGAACTGGGGACTCGTGTAGTGAGCGTGAGGAACGTCCTTTAGAGAACTGGGGACTCGTGTAGTGAGCGTGAGGAACGTCCTTTAGAGAACTGGGGACACGTGTAGTGAGCGTGAGGGCGTCCTTTAGAGAACTGGGGACTCGTGTGTGAGCGTGAGGAACGCCCTTTAGAGAACTGGGGACTCGTGTAGTGAGTGTGAGGAACGCCCTTTAGAGAACTGGGGACTCGTGTAGTGAGCGTGAGGAACGTCCTTTAGAGAACTGGGGACTCGTGTAGTGTCGTGAGGAACGTCCTTTAGAGAACTGGGGACTCGTGTAGTGCGTGTGAGGAACGTCCTTTAGAGAACTGGGGACACGTGTAGTGAGCGTGAGGAACGTCCTTTAGAGAACTGGGGACTTGTGTAGTGAGTGTGAGGAACGTCCTTTAGAGAACTGGGGACTCGTGTAGTGAGTGTGAGGAACGTCCTTTAGAGAACTGGGGACTTGTGTAGTGAGCGTGAGGAACGTCCTTTAGAGAACTGGGGACTCGTGTAGTGAGTGTGAGGAACGTCCTTTAGAGAACTGGGGACTCGTGTAGTGAGTGTGAGGAACGTCCTTTAGAGAACTGGGGACTCGTGTAGTGAGCGTGAGGAACGTTCTTTAGAGAACTGGGGACTCGTGTAGTGAGCGTGAGGAACGTCCTTTAGAGAACTGGGGACTCGTGTAGTGAGTGTGAGGAACGCCCTTTAGAGAACTGGGGACTCGTGTAGTGAGCGTGAGGAACGTCCTTTAGAGAACTGGGGACTCGTGTAGTGAGTGTGAGGAACGTCCTTTAGAGAACTGGGGACTCGTGTAGTGAGTGTGAGGAACGTCCTTTAGAGAACTGGGGACTTGTGTAGTGAGCGTGAGGAACGTCCTTTAGAGAACTGGGGACTCGTGTAGTGAGTGTGAGGAACGTCCTTTAGAGAACTGGGGACTCGTGTAGTGAGTGTGAGGAACGTCCTTTAGAGAACTGGGGACTCGTGTAGTGAGTGTGAGGAACGTTCTTTAGAGAACTGGGGACTCGTGTAGTGAGCGTGAGGAACGTCCTTTAGAGAACTGGGGACTCGTGTAGTGAGCGTGAGGAACGTCCTTTAGAGAACTGGGGACTCGTGTAGTGAGCGTGAGGAACGTCCTTTAGAGAACTGGGGACTCGTGTAGTGAGCGTGAGGAACGCCCTTTAGAGAACTGGGGACTCGTGTAGTGATCGTGAGGAACGTCCTTTAGAGAACTGGGGACACGTGTAGTGAGCGTGAGGAACGTCCTTTAGAGAACTGGGGACTTGTGTAGTGAGTGTGAGGAACGTCCTTTAGAGAACTGGGGACTCGTGTAGTGAGTGTGAGGAACGCCCTTTAGAGAACTGGGGACTCGTGTAGTGTCGTGAGGAACGTCCTTTAGAGAACTGGGGACTCGTGTAGTGTCGTGAGGAACGTCCTTTAGAGAACTGGGGACTCGTGTAGTGTCGTGAGGAACGTCCTTTAGAGAACTGGGGACACGTGTAGTGAGCGTGAGGAACGTCCTTTAGAGAACTGGGGACTTGTGTAGTGAGTGTGAGGAACGCCCTTTAGAGAACTGGGGACTCGTGTGTAGTGAGTGTGAGGAACGCCCTTTAGAGAACTGGGGACTTGTGTAGTGAGCGTGAGGAACATCCTTTAGAGAACTGGGGACTCGTGTGTAGTGAGTGTGAGGAACGTCCTTTAGAGAACTGGGGACTCGTGTAGTGAGTGTGAGGAACGTCCTTTAGAGAACTGGGGACTCGTGTAGTGAGCGTGAGGAACGTTCTTTAGAGAACTGGGGACTCGTGTAGTGAGCGTGAGGAACGTCCTTTAGAGAACTGGGGACTCGTGTAGTGAGTGTGAGGAACGCCCTTTAGAGAACTGGGGACTCGTGTAGTGAGCGTGAGGAACGTCCTTTAGAGAACTGGGGACTCGTGTAGTGAGTGTGAGGAACGTCCTTTAGAGAACTGGGGACTCGTGTAGTGAGTGTGAGGAACGTCCTTTAGAGAACTGGGGACTCGTGTAGTGAGTGTGAGGAACGCCCTTTAGAGAACTGGGGACTCGTGTAGTGAGTGTGAGGAACGCCCTTTAGAGAACTGGGGACTCGTGTAGTGAGCGTGAGGAACGTCCTTTAGAGAACTGGGGACTCGTGTAGTGAGCGTGAGGAACGTCCTTTAGAGAACTGGGGACTCGTGTAGTGAGCGTGAGGAACGCCCTTTAGAGAACTGGGGACTCGTGTAGTGAGCGTGAGGAACGCCCTTTAGAGAACTGGGGACTCGTGTAGTGTCGTGAGGAACGTCCTTTAGAGAACTGGGGACTCGTGTAGTGAGCGTGAGGAACGCCCTTTAGAGAACTGGGGACACGTGTAGTGAGCGTGAGGAACGCCCTTTAGAGAACTGGGGACTTGTGTAGTGAGTGTGAGGAACGTCCTTTAGAGAACTGGGGACTCGTGTAGTGAGTGTGAGGAACGCCTTTAGAGAACTGGGGACTCGTGTAGTGAGCGTGAGGAACGTCCTTTAGAGAACTGGGGACTCGTGTAGTGAGCGTGAGGAACGCGTCCTTTAGAGAACTGGGGACTCGTGTAGTGAGTGTGAGGAACGCCCTTTAGAGAACTGGGGACACGTGTAGTGAGCGGGGATGAATGCCCTTTAGAGAACTGGGGACTGGTGTAGTGAGCGTGAAGAACGCCCTTTAGAGAACTGGGGACTCGTGTAGTGAGCGTGAGGAACGTCCTTTAGAGAACTGGGGACTTGTGTAGTGAGTGTGAGGAACGTCCTTTAGAGAACTGGGGACTCGTGTAGTGAGTGTGAGGAACGTCCTTTAGAGAACTGGGGACTTGTGTAGTGAGCGTGAGGAACGTCCTTTAGAGAACTGGGGACTCGTGTAGTGAGTGTGAGGAACGTCCTTTAGAGAACTGGGGACTCGTGTAGTGAGCGTGAGGAACGCCCTTTAGAGAACTGGGGACTCGTGTAGTGAGCGTGAGGAACGTCCTTTAGAGAACTGGGGACTCGTGTAGTGAGTGTGAGGAACGCCCTTTAGGGAACTGGGGGCTCGTGTAGTGTCGTGAGGAACGTCCTTTAGAGAACTGGGGACTCGTGTAGTGAGCGTGATGAACGCCCTTTAGAGAACTGGGGACTCGTGTAGTGAGCGTGAGAGAACGTCCTTTAGAGAACTGGGGGCTCGTGTAGTGAGCGTGAGGAACGCCCTTTAGAGAACTGGGGACTCGTGTAGTGAGCGTGAGGAACGTCCTTTAGAGAACTGGGGACTCGTGTAGTGTCGTGAGGAACGTCCTTTAGAGAACTGGGGGCTCGTGTAGTGGCGTGAGAACGTAGTGTCGTGAGGAACGCCCTTTAGAGAACTGGGGACTCGTGTAGTGAGCGTGAGGAACGTCCTTTAGAGAACTGGGGACTCGTGTAGTGAGTGTGAGGAACGTCCTTTAGAGAACTGGGGACTCGTGTAGTGAGCGTGAGGAACGTCCTTTAGAGAACTGGGGACTCGTGTAGTGAGCGTGAGGAACGTCCTTTAGAGAACTGGGGACTCGTGTAGTGAGCGTGAGGAACGTCCTTTAGAGAACTGGGGACTCGTGTAGTGAGCGTGAGGAACGCCCTTTAGAGAACTGGGGACTCGTGTAGTGAGCGTGAGGAACGTCCTTTAGAGAACTGGGGACTCGTGTAGTGAGCGTGAGGAACGCCCTTTAGAGAACTGGGGACTCGTGTAGTGAGCGTGAGGAACGTCCTTTAGAGAACTGGGGACTCGTGTAGTGAGCGTGAGGAACGCCCTTAGAGAACTGGGGACTCGTGTAGTGAGCGTGAGGAACGTCCTTTAGAGAACTGGGGACTCGTGTAGTGAGCGTGAGGAACGCCCTTTAGAGAACTGGGGACTCGTGTAGTGAGCGTGAGGAACGTCCTTTAGAGAACTGGGGACTCGTGTAGTGAGCGTGAGGAACGCCCTTTAGAGAACTGGGGACTCGTGTAGTGAGCGTGAGGAACGCCCTTTAGAGAACTGGGGACTCGTGTAGTGAGCGTGAGGAACGCCCTTTAGAGAACTGGGGACTCGTGTAGTGAGCGTGAGGAACGTCCTTTAGAGAACTGGGGACTCGTGTAGTGAGCGTGAGGAACGTCCTTTAGAGAACTGGGGACTCGTGTAGTGAGTGTGAGGAACGTCCTTTAGAGAACTGGGGACTCGTGTAGTGAGTGTGAGGAACGTCCTTTAGAGAACTGGGGACTCGTGTAGTGAGTGTGAGGAACGTCCTTTAGAGAACTGGGGACTCGTGTAGTGAGTGTGAGGAACGCCCTTTAGAGAACTGGGGACTCGTGTAGTGAGCGTGAGGAACGTCCTTTAGAGAACTGGGGACTCGTGTAGTGAGCGTGAGGAACGCCCCTTTAGAGAACTGGGGACTCGTGTAGTGAGCGTGAGGAACGCCCTTTAGAGAACTGGGGACTCGTGTAGTGAGCGTGAGGAACGCCCTTTAGAGAACTGGGGACTCGTGTAGTGAGCGTGAGGAACGTCCTTTAGAGAACTGGGGACTCGTGTAGTGAGCGTGAGGAACGTCCTTTAGAGAACTGGGGACTCGTGTAGTGAGCGTGAGGAACGTCCTTTAGAGAACTGGGGACTTGTGTAGTGAGCGTGAGGAACGCCCTTTAGAGAACTGGGGACTCGTGTAGTGAGTGTGAGGAACGCCTTTAGAGAACTGGGGACTCGTGTAGTGAGCGTGAGGAACGTCCTTTAGAGAACTGGGGGACTCGTGTAGTGAGCGTGAGGAACATCCTTTAGAGAACTGGGGACTCGTGTAGTGAGCGTGAGGAACGCCCTTTAGAGAACTGGGGACACGTGTAGTGAGCGTGAGGAACGTCCTTTAGAGAACTGGGGACTCGTGTAGTGAGCGTGAGGAACGCCCTTTAGAGAACTGGGGACTCGTGTAGTGAGCGTGAGGAACGTCCTTTAGAGAACTGGGGACTCGTGTAGTGAGCGTGAGGAACGTCCTTTAGAGAACTGGGGACTCGTGTAGTGAGCGTGAGGAACGTCCTTTAGAGAACTGGGGACTCGTGTAGTGAGCGTGAGAAATGCCCTTTAGAGAACTGGGGACTGGTGTAGTGTGCGTGAAGAACGCCCTTTAGAGAACTGGGGACTCGTGTAGTGAGCGTGAGGAACGTCCTTTAGAGAACTGGGGACTTGTGTAGTGAGTGTGAGGAACGTCCTTTAGAGAACTGGGGACTCGTGTGTGAGCGTGAGGAACGTCCTTTAGAGAACTGGGGACTCGTGTAGTGAGCGTGAGGAACGTCCTTTAGAGAACTGGGGACTCGTGTAGTGAGTGTGAGGAACGCCCTTTAGAGAACTGGGGACTCGTGTAGTGAGCGTGAGGAACGTTCTTTAGAGAACTGGGGACTCGTGTAGTGAGCGTGAGGAACGTCCTTTAGAGAACTGGGGACTCGTGTAGTGAGTGTGAGGCGCCCTTTAGAGAACTGGGGACTCGTGTAGTGAGCGTGAGGAACGCCCTTTAGAGAACTGGGGACTCGTGTAGTGAGCGTGATGAACGCCCTTTAGAGAACTGGGGACTCGTGTAGTGAGCGTGAGGAACGCCCTTTAGAGAACTGGGGACTCGTGTAGTGAGCGTGAGGAACGTCCTTTAGAGAACTGGGGACTCGTGTAGTGAGCGTGAGGAACGCCCTTTAGAGAACTGGGGACTCGTGTAGTGAGCGTGAGGAACGCGCCCTTTAGAGAACTGGGGACTCGTGTAGTAGTGAGCGTGAGGAACGTCCTTTAGAGAACTGGGGACTCGTGTAGTGCGTGAGGAACGTCCTTTAGAGAACTGGGGACTCGTGTAGTGTGGCGTGAGGAACGTCCTTTAGAGAACTGGGGACTCGTGTAGTGAGCGTGAGGAACGCGTCCTTTAGAGAACTGGGGACTCGTGTAGTGAGTGTGAGGAACGTCCTTTAGAGAACTGGGGACTCGTGTAGTGAGCGTGAGGAACGCCCTTTAGAGAACTGGGGACTCGTGTAGTGAGCGTGAGGAACGCCCTTTAGAGAACTGGGGACTCGTGTAGTGAGTGTGAGGAACGCCCTTAGAGAACTGGGGACTCGTGTAGTGAGCGTGAGGAACGTCCTTTAGAGAACTGGGGACTCGTGTAGTGAGCGTGAGGAACGCCCTTTAGAGAACTGGGGACTCGTGTAGTGAGCGTGAGGAACGCCCTTTAGAGAACTGGGGACTCGTGTAGTGAGCGTGAGGAACGTCCTTAGAGAACTGGGGACTCGTGTAGTGAGCGTGAGGAACGTCCTTTAGAGAACTGGGGACTCGTGTAGTGAGCGTGAGGAACGTCCTTTAGAGAACTGGGGACTCGTGTAGTGAGCGTGTGAACGTCCTTTAGAGAACTGGGGACTCGTGTAGTGAGCGTGAGGAACGTCCTTTAGAGAACTGGGGACTCGTGTAGTGAGCGTGAGGAACGTCCTTTGGAGAACTGGGGACTCGTGTAGTGAGCGTGAGGAACGTCCTTTAGAGAACTGGGGACTCGTGTAGTGAGCGTGAGGAACGTCCTTTGGGAACTGGGGACTCGTGTAGTGAGCGTGAGGAACGTCCTTTAGAGAACTGGGGACTCGTGTAGTGAGTGTGAGGCACGTCCTTTAGAGAACTGGGGACTCGTGTAGTGAGTGTGAGGAACGCCCTTTAGAGAACTGGGGACTCGTGTAGTGAGAGTGTGAGGAACGTCCTTAGAGAACTGGGGACTCGTGTAGTGAGTGTGAGGAACGTCCTTTAGAGAACTGGGGACTCGTGTAGTGAGTGTGAGGAACGTCCTTTGGAGAACTGGGGACTCGTGTAGTGTCGTGAGGAACGTCCTTTAGAGAACTGGGGACTCGTGTAGTGAGCGTGAGGAACGTCCTTTAGAGAACTGGGGACTCGTGTAGTGAGCGTGAGGAACGTCCTTTAGAGAACTGGGGACTCGTGTAGTGAGCGTGAGGAACGTCCTTTAGAGAACTGGGGACTCGTGTAGTGTCGTGAGGAACGTCCTTTAGAGAACTGGGGACTCGTGTAGTGTCGTGAGGAACGTCCTTTAGAGAACTGGGGACACGTGTAGTGAGCGTGAGGAACGTCCTTTAGAGAACTGGGGACTTGTGTAGTGAGTGTGAGGAACGTCCTTTAGAGAACTGGGGACTCGTGTAGTGAGTGTGAGGAACGCCCTTTAGAGAACTGGGGACTCGTGTAGTGAGCGTGAGGAACGTCCTTTAGAGAACTGGGGACTCGTGTAGTGAGCGTGAGGAACGCCCTTTAGAGAACTGGGGACTCGTGTAGTGTCGTGAGGAACGTCCTTTGGAGAACTGGGGACACGTGTAGTGAGCGTGAGGAACGTCCTTTAGAGAACTGGGGACTTGTGTAGTGAGCGTGAGGAACGTCCTTTAGAGAACTGGGGACTCGTGTAGTGAGTGTGAGGAACGTCCTTTAGAGAACTGGGGACTTGTGTAGTGAGCGTGAGGAACGCCCTTTAGAGAACTGGGGACTCGTGTAGTGAGTGTGAGGAACGTCCTTTAGAGAACTGGGGACTCGTGTAGTGAGTGTGAGGAACGTCCTTTAGAGAACTGGGGACTCGTGTAGTGAGCGTGAGGAACGTTCTTTAGAGAACTGGGGACTCGTGTAGTGAGCGTGAGGAACGCCCTTTAGAGAACTGGGGACTCGTGTAGTGAGTGTGAGGAACGTCCTTTAGAGAACTGGGGACTCGTGTAGTGAGCGTGAGGAACGCCCTTTAGAGAACTGGGGACTCGTGTAGTGAGTGTGAGGAACGTCCTTTAGAGAACTGGGGACTCGTGTAGTGAGTGTGAGGAACGTCCTTTAGAGAACTGGGGACTCGTGTAGTGAGTGTGAGGAACGTCCTTTAGAGAACTGGGGACTCGTGTAGTGAGTGTGAGGAACGTCCTTTGGAGAACTGGGGACTCGTGTAGTGAGCGTGAGGAACGTCCTTTAGAGAACTGGGGACTCGTGTAGTGAGCGTGAGGAACGTCCTTTAGAGAACTGGGGACTCGTGTAGTGAGCGTGAGGAACGTCCTTTAGAGAACTGGGGACTCGTGTAGTGAGCGTGAGGAACGTCCTTTAGAGAACTGGGGACTCGTGTAGTGTCGTGAGGAACGTCCTTTAGAGAACTGGGGACTCGTGTAGTGAGCGTGAGGAACGTCCTTTAGAGAACTGGGGACACGTGTAGTGAGCGTGAGGAACGTCCTTTAGAGAACTGGGGACTTGTGTAGTGAGTGTGAGGAACGTCCTTTAGAGAACTGGGGACTCGTGTAGTGAGTGTGAGGAACGCCCTTTAGAGAACTGGGGACTCGTGTAGTGAGCGTGAGGAACGTCCTTTAGAGAACTGGGGACTCGTGTAGTGTCGTGAGGAACGTCCTTTAGAGAACTGGGGACTCGTGTAGTGTCGTGAGGAACGTCCTTTAGAGAACTGGGGACACGTGTAGTGAGCGTTATGAATGCCCTTTAGAGAACTGGGGACTGGTGTAGTGTGCGTGAAGAACGCCCTTTAGAGAACTGGGGACTCGTGTAGTGAGCGTGAGGAACGTCCTTTAGAGAACTGGGGACTTGTGTAGTGAGTGTGAGGAACGTCCTTTAGAGAACTGGGGACTCGTGTAGTGAGTGTGAGGAACGTCCTTTAGAGAACTGGGGACTTGTGTAGTGAGCGTGAGGAACGTCCTTTAGAGAACTGGGGACTCGTGTAGTGAGTGTGAGGAACGTCCTTTAGAGAACTGGGGACTCGTGTAGTGTCGTGAGGAACGTCCTTTAGAGAACTGGGGACTCGTGTAGTGAGCGTGAGGAACGTCCTTTAGAGAACTGGGGACTCGTGTAGTGAGTGTGAGGAACGCCCTTTAGAGAACTGGGGGCTCGTGTAGTGTCGTGAGGAACGTCC
This sequence comes from Orientallactaga sibirica, assembly GCA_036365145.1. Taxonomy (NCBI): domain Eukaryota; kingdom Metazoa; phylum Chordata; class Mammalia; order Rodentia; family Dipodidae; genus Orientallactaga; species Orientallactaga sibirica. The sequence continues at coordinate 4,806,996 of JAEOAD010000013.1, forward strand.
TTTAGAGAACTGGGGACTCGTGTAGTGAGCGTGAGGAACGTTCTTTAGAGAACTGGGGACTCGTGTAGTGAGCGTGAGGAACGTTCTTTAGAGAACTGGGGACTCGTGTAGTGAGCGTGAGGAACGTCCTTTAGAGAACTGGGGACTCGTGTAGTGAGCGTGATGAACGCCCTTTAGAAAACTGGGGACTCATGTAGTGTCGTCAGGAACGTCCTTTAGAGAACTGGGGACTCGTGTAGTGAGCGTGAGGAACGCCCTTTAGAGAACTGGGGACTCGTGTAGTGAGCGTGAGGAACGTCCTTTAGAGAACTGGGGACTCGTGTAGTGGCGTGAGGAACGTCCTTTAGAGAACTGGGGACTCGTGTAGTGAGCGTGAGGAACGTTCTTTAGAGAACTGGGGATTCGTGTAGTGAGCGTTATGAATGCCCTTTAGAGAACTGGGGACTCGTGTAGTGTGCGTGAGGAACGTTCTTTAGAGAACTGGGGACTCGTGTAGTGAGCGTTATGAATGCCCTTTAGAGAACTGGGGACTGGTGTAGTGTGCGTGAAGAACGCCCTTTAGAGAACTGGGGACTCGTGTAGTGAGCGTGAGGAACGCCCTTTAGAGAACTGGGGACTCGTGTAGTGAGCGTTATGAATGCCCTTTAGAGAACTGGGGACTCGTGTAGTGAGCATGAGGAACGTTCTTTAGAGAACTGGGGACTCATGTAGTGAGCGTGAGGAACGTTCTTTAGAGAACTGGAGACTCGTGTAGTGAGCATGAGGAACACACTTTGGAGAACTGGGGACTCGTGTAGTGATCGTGAGGAACGCCCTTTAGAGAACTGGCTGCTGAGATCCTGAGCTGGAGCTTCAGGTCTTTGTGCTGACACATAGGGATGGGAGCTGACTCATGGGGAACCCAGGATGTGACAGCCACCTTCAGTGGATATCCAGGCAGTCATAGGCACCAGTGCAGGATGGGAAGGGATGGGAGCTGACTCATTGGGAAATGGTGTCACCAGCCACCATTGTAACGGCAGAGATTGGAGTATGTTACTGAAGGCTGGGCTCTTGGCCTGGGTCTGGTAGAGGCTGCAGCAAGCCTTAGTGCACATGTAGTGACAGGAGACCCTGTCTCAAAGATGGAAGAAGAGCACAGCACGAACAGCTCAGGGTGACCTCTGACCTCCACCCACACACCATGGCACACACGCACGCACACACACACACAGCTCAGGGTGACCACTGACTTCCACCTGTGCACCACGTCTCACACACACACACACACACACACACACTTCCACACACACACACACACACACACACACACACACAGCTCAGGGTGACCACTGACTTCCACCTGTGCACCACGTCACACACACACACACACACACACACACACACACACACAGCTCAGGGTGACCACTGACTTCCACCTGTGCACCACGTCACACACACACACACACACACAGCTCAGGGTGACCTCTGGCCTCTACTCGCGCACCACGGCACACACAACACAAAAAAAGTTCTTGAGCCAGGCGTGGTGGCGCACGCCTTTAATCCCAGCACTCGGGAGGCAGAGGTAGGAGGATCGCCGAGAGTTCGAGGTCACCCTGAGACTACATAGTTAATTCCAGGTCAGCCTGGACCAGAGTGAGACCCTACCTCGCAAAACCAAAAAAAAAAAAAAAAAAGTTCTCCTAGACACTGCCCCTGAAACTTCCCAGTGATTCAGTGGCCAGGGCCTGCAATCCATTCACAAAAAATACTCAGAACACAGCTGCACTCTGTATAGATGGAGAGTGTCAGAGCTCTCTGCCAGGACCTGGTGGGAGGGTACAAGTAAGAGTGGTTGTCGAGTCGTGCATAGCCAAGATGCTGCCATAGCACCCGTCTGTAAATCTACCTTTTCCAGTCTGATACGCAGTCAAGAAAAAGAATTGCTTTGAGTTCCAGGCCAGCCTGAGACTACATAGTGAATTCCAGGTCAGCCTGGGCTAGAGTGAGACCCAACCTTGAAAAAAAAATTAATCAATTAAAAAAGCGAACCCCATGAGCTCGTGTATAAGGTGTAGGTGCACATGGAGCCGGGGTCAGGGTTTCCGCTGACCAAATCACACCTGCTGCTTTCCTAGACCAGTGTCCAGACGCCCACACGGGGCCACAGAGGCTCCCAGAGCTCCCTGCTTCCAGAGCACTAATGACTGTGGTTGTCTTTCAGGAAAAACATGCAGAGGAACAAACAGGTAGCCATGGGCAGGAAGAAATTTAACATGGACCCTAAAAAGGTAAATAAAGAGGAAGCAACAGGAGACCATGGTCTTAAGATGGGCCTTCTTTAGTGTCCCGGTGGAATCCAGGGTGCTTTTTGCAAGTCACCATTTTCTTTTTTTTTTTTTTTTTTTAATAATTTTTATTTATTTATCTGCAAGCAGAGAGAGAGAGAGAGAGAGAGAAGAGAGGCAGACAGAGAGAATGGGCACACCAGGGCTTCCAGCCACTGCAAACAAACTCCAGATGCATGTGCCCCTTGTGCATCTGGCTTACGTGGGTCCTGGAAAATTGAACCGGGATCCTTGGCCTTTGCAGGCAAATGCCTTAATCACTAAGCCATTTCTCTAGTCCTTTATTTTTTTTTAAAGTTATTTATTTATTTGAGACAGAAAGGGAGAGAATGGGCATGCCAGGGCCTCTAGCCACAACAAACGAACTCCAGATGCATGCGCCACCATGTGCATCTGGCATACATGGGTCCTGGAGAACTGAGCCTTGAACCAGGGTCCTTAGGCTTTACAGGCAAGTACTTAAACACTAAGCCATCTCTCCAGCCCCACCAGCCACCATTTTCTAGAGCAAGCACTGTGTTTAGTCCTGGCCTGAGGCCACGACCTGTGTCCACTGGTGGACAGTTATCAGACTTGTACGCATAGCTCCTCAGCCCACATTCCCTGTTGTAGCTGTTCCAGGCCCAGCATCATTGCTTCTCTGTGGTCTTTCTCCAGGGGATCCAGTTCTTAATAGAGAATGACCTACTGAAGAACACTTGTGAAGATATTGCCCAGTTCTTGTACAAAGGGGAGGGGCTCAACAAAACAGCCATCGGTGACTACCTGGGGGAGAGGTGAGGCCTTTGGAGAAGGTGGGCAGAAGCTCTCATGTGCCCAAGCTCTTGGGGAGATGGTGGTCCTAAGGCAGCCATGACCACACTGGTGACTTGCCTTGTTTACCAAGAAAACAGAACCAGCCCAACACCCTGCCTGTGTGGATGGCCGGCTGAGAGGCCATGGGCCCGGGGCTCTGTTTGGGGGTACCACCTGGCTCCGGGTCAGGGTAGGATCTGACTTGTGCTTCCTCCCTGCCTCTCGTCTGTTCCTGACAGGGATGAGTTTAACATCCAGGTCCTGCATGCATTTGTGGAGCTGCACGAGTTCACTGACCTGAACCTCGTCCAGGCCTTGAGGTACTTATTCTCGACCAAGCTCCATGGAGAGTGAGGCAGGCTCTGATCATACATCTTTCCTGTGTGCCGTTTGACTGAAGTCCTGTTTTCAGGCTGGTTGTGAATATATTGACGTGTTTTCAAAGGAAGCTGTGTTCTGACCTGTGAGTGGGAAGGACTGGACAGTCGGGGTGGCAAGTGACCCATCCTGAAAGCAGACTCTGTGACATGCTCCCTTGGCAGACTCGGGAAACTGCTGAGTACTTAGATGTGGAAATCTTCTGTCCTGATTGTAGAAACTTCTTTGATTTTTTTTTTTTTGCCTTAAAATGAGTAGCTATACGTTTCATTTTGTTTTAGAAAGAAAAACAATCAACATTAATTAATTATTTTATTTTATTTATTTGAGGAAAAGAAAGAGGTAGAGAGATGGAGAGAATGGGCGCACCAGGGCATCCAGCCACTACAAACGAACTCAAGACGCATGCGCCCCTTGTGCATCTGGCTTACATGGGTCCTGGAGAATTGAACTGAGATCCTTTGGCTTTGCAGGCAAATGCCTTAACCTCTAAGCCATCTCTCCAGCCCAACTTTTAATTTTTTACCAACCATTATTTTGTGTCTTTAGAGACGTGCTCTCTCTATTTCCTTGGCTGTGGTCTGAATCATTGATCATCTTGTGTCTGTGATTTCAGCAGATGAAACAAGGCAGAGTTAAGCTGGTGACTGTACACCTGTCTGTCACTTCCTGGATGCAGCTGTACATACGCTGACTCTGCCACAGAGCCTTAGTGCTCGTTTCAATGAGCATTGTCTGTATTTCTGTCTTGTGAGTTATTCTGAAGAGAAAAGCTGTTCTTTAGAACAGGAAAGTCTTAATTCTCAGTTATTCCTCAGCACTTCACCTTCAGCTAAAGCCACAGGGATGGACACTGTTTAAGTTTCCACAAAAACAGACTGAAGCCCGTGCAGCTCCCCTGACTCACCTCTGACAGTGGAAGTCGTCGGCAGTGGGGCTGCTCAGCGGCAACAGCGCCCATTCCCACCCTGTCTTCCCGCAGGCAGTTCCTGTGGAGCTTCCGACTCCCTGGAGAAGCCCAGAAGATCGACCGGATGATGGAGGCCTTTGCCCAGCGCTACTGTCAGTGCAATCATGGGGTGTTCCAGTCCACAGGTGAGTGAGGAGGCTCCCAAATTTCTAAAACAAGAGGGCTCAACTTCATGCTAAGAACATTTTTGTTAAGGTTCAGAAAGATTTTATTATAGATTAGAGCTTGAAGGAGAGGCAACTTGAAGAGAAGGAAAGAAGGCAGAGCTCCCTCCCAGGGAGGCAAGTGAGAACAGTTACTTAATGATGGTTATAAGGGAAAAGGCTGGGAGAATCCTGGAGCCCAACATGCAAACACATCAAGGAGCTGAGTGTAGCTTCATGGTAGTGTACTTACCTTGCATGCACAAAGCCTGGGTTCCATCCTCAACACTGCTAAGAAAAAAAAATATATATATATATATAGATTGAGATGCCTCCGAATTATGAAATGGACAACTGTTCAAAATTACATTTCTAAGAGCAGGGGAGATAGCCAAGCAGGTGAAATGCTCACCTTGTAAACGTGAGGACCTGAGTTCTAGCCCCAAGACCCTCTCTGCTTTTCTCTCCTTTCTAGATACCTGCTACGTCCTCTCCTTTGCCATCATAATGTTGAACACCAGCCTGCACAACCCCAACGTCAAAGACAAGCCCACTGTGGAGAGATTCATTGCCATGAATCGTGGCATCAACGATGGGGGAGACCTGCCCGAGGAGCTGCTGCGGGTGAGCGGGGCTGGAGCAGCTCCTCCCGGCTGAGAGTTAACTTAGCACAGGAGAGAGGAGAGCCGCAGGGCCCGAGCGAGGGCCGCTCCTAGTTCACGGAAGCTGTAACGGTGCGAAGAATAGCACGAGAAAGGCAGTGAGGCCAGCTGGGAATCAGGAAGAGAGAGTGGCTGTTAAAACTGAAGCTGAAGGCTTGAATAGAAATGAAGCTGCTCTTTCCCTCCTTAGTTGTCCATTAGACATCAGCTTGTCCCTGTGATCTGCCAGAGAGCACAAGTGGGCATGTGCTTCCTCTAGTCTCAGAGTCCCAAAGGCGTGTTAGTATGGATCTGCAGTGATGCCTATGGAGTCAGTGGGGGAAAGGCAGGAAAGAAAGATAGATCTAGAATCAGAGACATGCAATGTCATCTTTTATCCCAGAATCTGTATGAGAGCATAAAAAATGAACCCTTTAAAATCCCTGAAGATGACGGGAACGACCTCACTCACACTTTCTTCAATCCAGACCGAGAAGGCTGGCTGCTGAAACTCGGTAGGTCACCTCCCTGTGCTGTGCTCGCTGCGCTGCGGGTGGGCCGGCGGGGGCTGCCGCTTATAGCTCAGGTAGAAACAGGTGCCCTGCAGATACTCGGCCCAGGGTTCTCTTCTAACACAGGTCCACCTTTAGAAAGGAAGCGGCTTGTCCACCCATGCCCCAAAGGACACAGAAACTCTTGGGGACAGACGTTGACCTTAGGAACTGCCCACATGTGCCTGGGCCCTGCATGGCCTCTGTTGACTTGATGGCCAAGTTCCTTCAGGCAGTTCCCAGTGACTTGGTCCATTTCCCATCTCTGTCCCTTACCCTCGGGAGAGTGACCAACCATGTCCATCTTTCTCCTTCCCATCCCAGATTTGTCCCTGGCACTCCTGCCCCACCCAGTGCATCATCACCTCCCTCTGCATCTGGCTCCCACAGGCAGTTGCATGGCAAACCTAGAGCCCTTGGCTGCAGCGCAATCCACTGCACTCTCACTCATCCTTGGGCGGTGGGCCTCCCTTTCCAGTTTGAATCAGCCACATTAGTGATCATGTCATTCAGAACAGCTCGAGATGCGTTCTTCTTCCCTCTGCAAAAGTAGTCTGCATTGCTGAGATGTATCGTCCTGCCTTGCCAGGAAGGTGACAGAGCAACCAAATAGGAAAAAACTCTCCCTGGGTTCTCATGCACGGTCATGTCCACGTGTGGTTGTTTTATTGTTTCAGCGTATAGATCTCTGATGAGGTGAGATGAGAGGTCCAGTGTTTTTAAGCTAGAGCGCATTTCCCACTCTCCTCTGCCTTGGCCCTTGCTAAGCTGAACTCCCACGTTAGCAGGGCTTGTTCTTCCTGTTCATTTGACCCTCCTCTCCCACCTCACTTACTGCCCTGGAGACTAGCAGTCACTACGCTCTTGACCATTGCTGCCAGCGTCTGGGAAAGCTGAAACAGCGTCTTTCATCCCTGCCTAATCCTGATGATACAGGCAGCACGTTCCCTTGGAAAAGCCCAACTCCATGTGTTTATTCACTATGACTTAATTCATAAACTCCCCTTAAAACACTGCTTGAAGATTGGAGCCTGGCATAATCCTTGAATAAATCTTGAAGCCAGGGAAATATCTGAAGTTAAGGCTTTGAATTTTTTTTTGTTTTTTTGAGGTAGAGTCTCACCATAGCCCAGGCTAACCTGGAACTCACTATGTAGTCTGAGGGTGGCCTTGAACTCATGGAAGGCTCTGAAAGTTTTTAACCCCACAGCAACTTTATATTCTGTACCCTTATTGTCGGGCAGACAGAAATAAGAGGATATGTACTGGAAATTTTAAGTATCCAAGTTTAGATGGTTTTAGATTTACTTCCCCCTACAGGAAAATTTGTTTAGATGCTAATGCTAAGTGTTCGCTTTGACAACTCAGATACTAAAATTAGAACAAAGATTATCTTTGTCTTTGAACCAGGATGACATGCAAATTTATGAGGCATCTACATTTTTTAAATCAAACACAGAAGAAATTTAAGGCGGGTGCGATGATGCACTCCTGTAGTCCCTACCATTTGGGGGGCTCAGGCAGGAGGCTCCCTGGAGCCCAGGAGCTTGAGGCCAGCTTGGGCAGTATAGTGAGACCTCATCCCAGAGAAAAAAATTAACTAATATGTGAATCACTGATTCTGGGGTCATTGTATTACTTTTTCTAAGCCTCCACCAAACCCTTCTAGTCTCTTAACCTGGTATTTTCATTGTAGCACACTTAGAATCACTCTTGTGTGTGCGTGTGCACATGCATGGCAGGGCTTCCTGCCACCTGTAGTCATGTGTATATGTCCCTGTATGCATATAGTCATATGCGTGTGTATTCTTGTGTGCACACATATATACATGTATATTCATGGATGTACAAGTGTACACACACTAAAATGTGACAGCCATCTTAAAGAAAGCATTTTTCATTTCCCAGAAGTGTTCTGGATTGTGGATGGGCTGACAGCATTGGCCTTACACACACGGATTTGTGGCACCATTGGGCAGGTTCACCTGATGGACGGTGGCCTATCAGACAGGACAAGTGCTCTGTCAGCCACGGATGACTGCTTCCCCATCAGCATTCAGGCTTCCCTCCCTCCCCAGGCAGACAGAATGTGACTGATACATTGCACTTGAAGATTAAGGAATCGGGTTTAATTTCTTTGTTTTAATTTTCTTTTCTCCCTCATTTGTATGTTTCCATGATTTTGGCTCTCCTTTTCCTTGCCCCAAACTCCAGGAGGTATGTAACCCCGCAACCTGCTCGCTCGCTCTGCCCAGGCCACTGTCATTGCTGCAGCGTTTTCTTCTTTTGTTATCCTTGGTTATTTTGTTTTTTAATTGCTGATAGTAGTGTTAATGCTGCTTCTAACTTACTGTACAGTCCCTAGGGAACTGGCCAGGATCAGGGCTTGGAGCAATTTTCCTGTTTTCCTTTGGTGGAGGAGAGTGCAATACACCAGCCAGCCAGTTCTAAGATGCAGAATAACTTGGCTGCACACAGTGATGCAAGAGCACACGCTCGGGGGCTTGTAAAGGCGGAGGGAGACTGCACGTTCTAGGGATGGTTGGCCAAGCGTGTGCCGGTGTTGAAGCCAGTTAACATCTGCGTAGCAACCTGGTCAAAAGAAGAAGAAAGAGAATCTGGACTTCCCAAAGCCATGTGCTTCTGACAACATGCTTGACAAGTTAGGAAAAGATTAAATTAGATGACACTTAGGATTTTTACCTTTGCACAAAAAAGCAAAATGTTATTTTCCCAACCCAAAATGATGCCAAGTGAAAATTTTAAAACCCTTAAACCAGGAAGCCCTACAGGCGGTCTTTTGATTCCGTTTCCTGTGTCAGTGAAGGGCCTTACAGTAGGCTCTTTTGTTAATTTGTCTTTGGGGTTTTACTCTCCTTAAAACCCAAATTGGCCTCTTAATTCTATAGATGTTAACTTGGGGCTGCCAAAGATCTTCAGATCTGTGCCTGAGCATGACTCCAGTAGAGTTGCCCTGAAAAGAGTGCCCCCCACACTGTAACTTTTGCATGCTGGGGGATTAGGTTGTCTGACTGGCAGGAAGACAGCATCTGGCCTTCCTTAAGGGGGTCAGGGAGGGCACGAGGAGCCTTGAAGGCGAGGGGGTCCTGTGAGTTCCACAGGGACTGTCCTAGCGCACATTGACCTGTCTGCTTGTCCCATGTCTGTTTTTCTTTCCACGTGGAAGCGTGCCCTGAGCGCCCACAGCGATGCTTCATGGTAGAGGGGTCTGTGATGCAGCATTCTGTCCAGGAAACTTAACCAAGCTTTCGTACTCAGGCCCAGAGCTTCCTCCAGCTTTGCTTTTCCTCCTTGAATTCCTGCCATCTTGTTTCTTTTGGTGTCTGACCCACTTTTTCTATCATCTCCCAAGTCCCCGTGTCACCTGGGCCAGAGTCCTGTGACAAAGTGCATGGGAAGTCAGCATGGGTGGCCATTCTTGTGCCGAGCCCTCTGTGGGAACTGGTACACCGAGAGTCGGGGGAAGTGGGAGGGGGTCTCCTTGAGTGACGACTTGCTCCAGTCTGAGATATTCCTGTCTTTCCTCCCTTCCCGTTTGAATCCTGCCCAGCCTTTCCTGTCCACATGCATGTCACATTGTCCACTTGGGGTTTTTCTCATTCATGCCACTTGACCTTGGGTGCTTCCATGAAACTTCAAGGTCACCATGAGGGAGAGCCCTCACTGCTGGATGCTGCACAGGATGGGCAGTGGGCAGCGCACGCCCGTTGGGAAGCCAGGCCTAGGGCAAGTGGTCTGGCAGTTCCTGACAGTCGCTACCACCCCAGGTGTAGGCAGGCGCCACGCAGAGCCTAAAACAGCCTCGAAAGTGCAGAGCTCGCTGCCAGGCTGCCAGGCTGTCCATTGCTCCATGACGGGCACACTCTTCCCAGGGCTCCGGTGAGCCTGAGGCAGGGGCTGGCAGTTGGAATCAGTGCTGCTCCGACTCTGGCTGTTGGCAAAGAGGGCAAGAGAACTCTCAGCAGGCCTGCCCTTTGTGGAGTCCAAGGAAGTAGGCTGGGTCCAGGCAAAAGTAAGGATCAGGGCTTGGTGTGTGTGGAGTGCTTACGCGCCTCATCATGGCAGACCCCAGGGTCATTTTAGTGAATTCATGTCAAGACAGCCTTCCCTTGACTGAGGTAAGTGTGGAAAAGAGGGGCTTTTAGCCATGATGGGAAAGGATACAGCTTCCTTCAAAGTGGGCACAGTTAAGAGCATCCACTCAGAGTAACATCTTTACTAAATCCTAAAGGCATGAGGAAAGACACCGGAGGCCATCCCCAGCTCCGGCCACCACAGCCAGTGCTCGCTTTCTCACTGCTCAATCTGCCTCTTAGTTACTCTGCTTCAGCAATGTCGCCTGAGTCCATAGTCAGGGTCTGAGACAGCCTCTCGGCATAGGAATCCTGCTGGTTCTGGTGACGTTTCACTTCCAGGACAGTAACCAGAGGGCTAAAGCTGGTGTAAAAAGTCACTGTAAGTGGAGGGTAGAGGGCAAGCCTGTGAGAATTTGGTCCCATGTCCGGGGAAACTAAATTTGGCTGTGAAGGGCTCAGTGCCTCACTTTGTTTCCTCCCTCCTGTCACTTCCATGGAACCCCTTAGGTGCTGCCTGTGTAGCCTGTGTGAGGGGCCACACTTGCTCCTTTCTTTGCCTGTTTCTCCACACAGGCTTTGCCTGGCTCTTCCCACCCTAGGCACACTTGCCTTCTGCATCATCATCACCCCTGGGTTTTCACCTCGCCCCACTCCCGTCTTGCTGTCTCACTTCATCTCAGGGTGTCACCTGGACGCGCTTGCTCTGCTCATACCATAGCCTTTCACTCTGTGGAAGATGCTTCTGTCTTGGCTGTGTCTTGTCACTGATGTAAATATTGCCATGGTCTAAATGTTCTCCTGACACCCTGCACCGCCCCTTTGCCACCTCACTGGGAAGAGAGCTTTGTGTGTTGTGCAGCCTGCACTTGCCTGGTGTCTCTCCAATGTCACAGTGCATTTCTGTTTTGCTTTGCAGGTGGCAGGGTAAAGACTTGGAAGAGACGTTGGTTCATTCTGACAGACAACTGCCTGTACTACTTTGAATACACCACGGTGAGCACCTGCTTGTCAACCTCTGGGCAGGATGAGCCCGTCCTCTGCTTTGGAACCTTTCACCAAACACAGCTGGAGGGTCCTTGGGAGACAACCAGATTTGTCCGTCCGTCTCCCTGTGGGGCAGGGCAGGACTAAGGTCAGCCTCAGCAGGAAGTGAAGTGCTGGCTGCCAAGAGCCTAGAGCCAGCACTGGTTGCATCAGCTGCAGGTGGGGTGGGAGCTACAAGGCCCTGAGTAGAGGAGTGAGAACAGGACCCTGCATTAGGAGCAGGTTGCAGATGGGCCAGAAAGAATACACTTTGTTTCCAAGAAAGTCTGTGGCCATAATGAAAACACAGGACAAATTGTGATTTGAGGATTGAGTTTTCCTGGTGTGCAGAAATGCTGTAGGGTCTGACTCAGAAGAAACGTCGGTGGTAAACTCTGTGGTGGAGGGAGGGGGCGAGGTGAAATGGTAAAGGTCATTTGAGGTCTTCCGAAGACTTAAGTTGAAATTTCCTTGAGCCATAGAGTTCTGGTGGTTATTATTTAGTGGCAGGAGGCTTACCAAAGCCTGTGGGCGTGGAAAGTACGTGGTAGAACTTTCAGAGTGAGGACGGCACGCAGTGGCTCTCGACTGTGGCAGTGACGCTTTCGCCACACTGGTGATGTGCACTCCTGCGCTCTTGCTGCCCCGGCGACGTGTGAGCGCAGTGGTGGTCACCTCCTATTGGAGTTGGGTCTGGAAAGGTTCAAGGCAGCTGACTCGACAGTGGCTTTTGTCCTCCCAGCAGGCCCCCACTACGTAAAAGTCATGGACCCCAATGAGAGAATTGAGGCCAGAGGTCTCTTCTGTCCTAAGTGTGGAACAGGAGGACGCCTCAAGTGTCAGGCCAGCCTGGGCTGCAGAGTGGCATGTGGCCCCCGCCCCAGAAATCCTGGCTACATTTAAGGTGCTGGCTCATGCTTTGGTGTTTTGGGAAATGTGTCTCCACACATTTGGTGCTTTGTGTGTCACTGGATGTCATATGAATGAGCCCCTCCCACAGGGAGTGAGTTACAAGACGGCTTCAGGTGAATTCAGTTGCTCATGCTGGTGCTGAGCTACGGACGATGGTAGTAACTTGTTTCCAGGGTGCTCTGACTAGGCACAAGGGCTGTGGGGGCCGTACACATGCCACTGAAATTCTGCACTGGCTTTGCTGTTCTGCATGTGCAATCTTTTCAGATGTTTTCAGATTGCAAGTGTCAAAATAACGGAAAGCAAGGGCCAAAATAATGGAAATTATGTTCCATCCACCTTCCCAGCCCTTATTCGCCTTTGTTCTTGAACTGTGAACAGGGGTTTGGTAAATTATTTTCTGCTCCATCCACCTTCCCAGCCCTTATTCGCCTTTGTTCTTGAAGCTGTCCACATGGGTGACATGTTCGCAGTGTCTCTGGGTGGAGGTGGAGTGCGTATGGGTATCTAGGTGATGGACTGACCTACACAGGAGTCGGGCATGTTGGGCTCACCATGCCGCTGTGGTGTCGTCCCCACCACCCAGCTGAATGGCATCTGCTCCAGCAGTGAGGAGAGGTGACTCTTCTCAGAAGAGAGTTCACCCGAGTCAGGGTGGTGGACTGAAATTTCCACGCAGAATTCCTGACAGCAAGCAAGAGTGAGCGAGCAGGGTCCTTGCGAACTAAGTGGGAGGAGACAGCGTCCAGCCCAGGAGAGGTTCCATTGTCTCACTGGGCAGAGGGAAGAAAGCAATAGCTGGAGGGGCGAGTCCCTGCCACAGCCTAGGCCCAGTCTATCCCAGCACCTTCGGGCTGGGAAGCAGAAGCAAACCAGTCAGAGCTGTTGCTCTGCCTTTGGTCATGAACAAGGAGAATCTACCATGGGCAAGTGGATGGACGGGACTCACTCACTGTGGTGGAGGTCGAGGCTCAGGATGTCTTCAGTTGGGAAACTGCTTGCCGAGGGCCTATTAGGAGCTGGTAGGAGGAACAGCCCTGCCCTCCCTGGACACCACAGTCCCAGAGGACAGAGAAGAATTCAGGGAGCGTCTCAGGTGAGCTCTTCGACCACTTCCTACTTTCTCCATAGAAAGTGCTAGATTGTAAAGCACCTGGCCTTCCACCCCAGGCCAGTGTAGGAGGACAGAATGTGAGAGACTCGGGGGAGGAAGTCCAGAGTCCTTGGAGAACGAGCGCAGTCACACGGGAGGAAGGGCGGCACGGACGCCAGCGTGTAAGAAGCCAGAGCAGCATGTTCCTGATGTTGCGGGGAAGTTGTAGAGTTCCGGCTCTTTCCTTGGCAAGTCCATGGACACGGTAACTGAAGATGCACTTACTGTCCTGGAGGGAAGGTGGAGGACAGGAGACAGTCCAGCATGGTTGGTGTGTCAATCAAAGGTGTGATACGATGTGAGGGGAGAAACAGAAACAAACATGCTCCTAGACTCAGAAGAGCACCCCAGGGTTCAGGACCCCTGAGGGGACATGCGGCAAAGCCCTTGGCTGCCAGCTAGAAAAGCACGCCATCTTGACAGCCCATGCTCTGAGGTTAGTGGATCAAGCTCTGCACAGTTCTGAAGGGCCTTTGTTAAGTGAGGCCCAGCCAGTGGCATTTTCACATGAAGAAAACATGAGATGGACACTCTGGACTTTTCTTAAAACAGCTTGCTCAGCAGTCAAAGCCACAGCAACAGTGATAAACAGAAAGGCCTCAGGACGTAGAAGACTAGCAGTGAGTGTTGAACTCACTCACTTATATCTGGAGGGTGTGGACGGTCCATGCAGAGCTGATGCTAAGTCACTGCGGACGCGCTGCAGGACACTGATGTTTACCAAACAGTGAAGTCATGACATCAACCAATCAAGCTGTAGGAAGAAAGGTGTGAAGAACTTTGAATATGTTCTTGTCTTTCAAGACAAGGGATTGAAGGACCATGGAACACAGCGCTTTTCAGGGAAGAATAACCAAAACTCCTAAGGCTTTTCATAGGCTTTTTGGTTTTTTGAGGTAGGGTCTCACTCTAGCCCAGGCTGACCTGTAACTCATTTTGTAGTCCCAGGCTGGCCTTGAACTCACAGCAGTCCTTTTACCACTGCCTCCCAATGCTGGGATTAAAGGCATGTGCCACCACGCCCAGGCCCATAGGCTGTTTTAAAACTTGAATGAGGTTATTTTTTCTTTTTCTTTTTTCTAGGTAGGGTCTCACTCTAGTCCAGGCTGACCTGGAATTCACTGTGTAGTCTCAGGCTGGCCTATAACTCATGGTGATCCTCCTACCTCTGCCTCCCCAAGGGCTGGAATTAAAGGTGTGCAACAGCATGCCCTGAATGAGGTTTATATTATATATATATATATAAATTTTATCTGTGAGCAGGGAGAGAGAAATAAAAGGAGAGAGAATGGGCATGCCAGGGCCTCTTGCCACTGCAAACAATCTCCAGATACATGCGCCACTTTGTGCACCTGGCTTTTTGTGGGCACTAAGGAACTGAACTCAGGCCAGCAGGCTTTGCACACAAGCACCTTTAACTGTTCTCTAGCCTGAATGAGGTTATTTAAGATCTCTCATTTGTCATAGAAAATTTTACTTTGAAGTTTAACACTTAAGTTTCTGCCTCAGTTTTTTCTTTTATGAAATTCTGTATAATTAAAGTAGGCTATCTTTTTATGAAGATACCATGTGAAATAGCCTATTTTCACAAAACCTGCTTCTCTTCCTCTGTACACATCCATTCAATCATGTTACCTGTCGACAGTGATTGGATCTAGAATGTTCTTAAACCTTAAGTTTATTTCCAGCAGTGTTTTAAGCTCCTCATAATAGGTAAATCTTATTTCTACAAAGACCATGGTAATTGGTCTTAAGAAAAATCAGACAGGCTAGATGTTGGCATTAGTCGAAAGTAGACCTTAATCCTTGACAAAATAAACATTAGGTTTTTGGTTTTCTCTTTCTTTCTTTCTTTCTTTCTTTCTTTCTTTTTTTTTTCTTTCTTTCTTTTTTTGGTAGCAGGGTCTCACTGTAGCTCAGGCTGGCCTGGAACTCACTCTGAGGCCCCAGACTTGCCTTGAACTCACAGAAATCCTCCTACTTCAGCCTCCCAAGTGCCAGAACTAAAGGTGTGCACCACCACACCCAGCCAAAAGGTCCCCCAAATGAAAAATATGTTTTAAAGCCTACCAAGGGCCCTGCTGAAAACAGGACCACACCAAGTGTGTGTCCTCACTGAGCCTCGGTACAGTACATGCAGAACAAAGAGCCGAGCACAGTCACCAGAATAACTGGACAGAGCTACACTGTCCCTTGAGTCCTGGAGGGATTGCTTCTGCCCAGCCAAACTGTCATTTCCCCACCAAGTGCCGTCCCGACAGCGCCCCTCTACAGGTGCTGGTGGAGGATGTGTTACGCCACAACTGGAGATGTCCATTAAGACTGAGAAAGCCATGGTACGGCTATAGGACAGACGCCAGGGGTGGAGGGGAAGGGTGCAGAGCTGTGAGCTCTGGGATGAGCCACTAGACCGGAGTGGACAGGTTCCAGTGTTTGCAGGAGGGACTTGGCCAAGAAGTTAGGACTGGAAGGACACTTGATATGGAAAGCCTGAGAAAAAGGATTTTGACAAGGTGAAAAGTTGATGGAAGGTGAATTTTTGAGTTTCAGGACAGAAGCTTTTCTGGAAAGAAAGGCAAAACATACACCCTGAGAGCACAGTGGTGCCGGCAGAAGCCCTAAAAGGCTCTGGGGACAGGGCGAGTAGACCTCTGTCCTCTTCTTTGCACAGTGTTCCAGGCAGACGTCCTGTGAGGCTCTGAGGATGGGACAGGACCCCTGTCCTCTTCGGTGCATAGCCGGAAGACGGGAATCTCAGAAGCATGAGGTCCCCAGTGTGAGACCCAGAGTAAATAGCCACTGATTGGCTTAAAGAAGTGGCCATTGTTACCACAGGGCCCGAGTGCCTGGAGGACGGCTGCGCTTCGACAGAACTGGGAGCTCTAGAGCTGGCTGCAGCGGGCGCTTTGTACTGCATGTGTGCTGTGACCCAGAGTGAGGGCAAGGGCCTCAGATGGGCAGTGCCCACAAGGCCCAGTTGGTGTGGACGCAGACTCGTAGCTATGTTCTGGACCTGAGCTCAGGTCCCTCTGTAGGTCCAGGTGGAACTGTGGGAAAGGCAGTCATCCTGTCACAAAGTCTAGTGGTGGGGGTTGGGCAGGAGGTAGATTGAAACATAGCTGGTGGTCCCTGTGTCAGACATGGGGAGGGTGCATGAGCTGAAGCTAGAAAAGGCTTCTGGGAATTGCTGGCAAAAAAAAAAAAAAAAAAAAAAGGCTGGGAAGGAGAGCCAGGAAAAGAGGCGAAGAGAAAGGAAAAGTCCTTCCAGGAGGCAGGATCTGATACCTTCCTGCCTGAGGCCCTGCAGGTCATTGCCAGGGACACTGTGATGGCACCTGTTGGCCCTTTACCTGCAAAGGACTTTGGGTTGTAGTGCTTTCCTGTGGTGCCAGGCTCTCCTGACCCGGGTCCTGCAGTGGAACCCAAGGTGGGCCTGCAGCAGACTTGGGAGCTCCGTGCCTACAAGAGGGAGGAGGGTGAGGGTGGCTTTGAGGGAGGAACTGAACAGGGACATGTCCCCTGCTGAGTGTGATGTCTCCCTGCACCCGTTCCAGGACAAGGAGCCCCGTGGGATTATCCCTCTAGAGAACCTGAGCATCCGAGAGGTAGAGGACTCCAAAAAGCCGGTGAGCGTTTCTGTAGAGAGATGTGGCAGTGAGGGGTGGGCACATCCTCAAGCTTTGACCAGCATGGAAAGAAACCTCAGTGTTGGATTTATCCTTAGAGGTCAATTCAAAGATGAGACCAGTAACCTCCTGTGGTCCTGTCCATCTGCTCCAGTGTTGCCCGCCGGCCACACACGAGCTCCAGAGATTGTCCCTGCTGACAAGTCAGAGTCAGCACCGGCACCTGGCCAGGGTGCTGCTTTACCCTCTCGGGCCCTGGAGCACAGGGTGGACCTCAGCACCACCTGCAGCTCTGTGTGTGCTCCTGCCTGGTAGAAGTGGAGGCCATGCGCGTCCTGACACCAGACAGGCGATGTCCTGCAGCCTTCAGGCCTAACCTCTCTTTCCCTGAGGAACATTTATCCCACCTGCATTTTTTGTTGTTGTTTTTTTGTTTGTTTTTTTGTTTTTCGAGGAAGGGTCTCACTCTAGCTCAGGCTGA
Source organism: Orientallactaga sibirica (assembly GCA_036365145.1). Lineage (NCBI taxonomy): Eukaryota > Metazoa > Chordata > Mammalia > Rodentia > Dipodidae > Orientallactaga > Orientallactaga sibirica. The sequence goes on from JAEOAD010000013.1 coordinate 4,824,096, forward strand.
CCTAGAATTCAGTATGTAGTCTCAGGGTGGCCTCAAACTCATGATGATCCTCCTGAGTGCTGGGATTAAAGGTGTGCGCCACCACGACCGGCCCACCTGCATTTTTTTGAAGGTTAGCATAGAGTTTTATGGGAAATATTTTCCTTGGTCAGCTGCTTCCTAAAAATCTATGCAATGCTTTCTTATTTTCATCTCAGAACTGCTTTGAGCTTTATATTCCTGACAATAAAGACCAAGTGATCAAGGCCTGTAAGACGGAGGCTGATGGGCGCGTGGTGGAAGGGAACCACACTGTGTACCGGATCTCGGCCCCCACGCCTGAGGAGAAGGAGGAGTGGATCAAGTGTATCAAGTAAGTGGGCTGGAGGCTCCCCGCAGACAGGCTGCCTGCCCCACCACCGCCTGCCCTTCAGCTGCCAGAAGGGTCTTCAGCCTTCAGTCTCCACGGTGGAGGCCTTCTCAAGGTCACTCTGCCAAGGTTCCATAGTGTGAGGCCTGTTACAGGGACAGAGACGTCCTGATGTGGCATGTGTCTGGAAATAGATCCCCCTGCCCAGGAAGGCTAGTATGAGCATCTCACTCCCCCACCTTAGATACTAAGTAAATGGCTAGAGACAGCAGTTGTGATGGTGAGAAAGAACTGACAATTCATTCCTAGAGGTAATCACTGTAGGTTCCTGCAACACAGAGACAGGAAGTAGAGGTAGGATGCCTGGAGTCTGGTCACACAGAGTCCCTGCACTCTTTCTGGATGTTTTGCCCACCCCTTCTCCATGGGGGACTGAAGTGCCATGGTGCCCGGACTAGGTACCTTCCCTAAGTGGTAGACATCATGGGAGGGATGGCCCTGGGTAGGGCAGTCCAGCTCTTTGCTGGGCATGATAAAGCACTCAGTATATTCATAGTCATCTGGAAGGCTGTGCCCTCTGGACACTGGCCCTGTGGCTGGCGGAGATCAGGAAGTGGATGCTACCCGCATGGCCTATGCCCTTTTCATATGTAGTTAACTCAGTAAGTTTTAGAAGAGTGTTTGGTTTAGCATTAGACTTGTAGCTTTGGTCTCTCAAATAACAGGTTGTCACTCTCGATTGACCTGTCCCCACCTGCTCACACTCCCCTAGAGTGCACCATGTATCTGGTGGGCCTGGGTTTCCTCAGGTTGTCCTGTGTTCTTCAGCGCAAACACAACCCTGCTCCTACCACTGTCTCCTTCCCCTAACTGTTCTTCCAAGAATGTCTTGGCTGTCTTTTTACACATCGGTTCATACATATCCATGCTTGTGCAATCAGAAAGTGAGGTGCTCTTCAGAGGCTCACTCAGGTCCTTGGTCCCAGGCCCCTCGTAGAGCTGCTCAGCACCTCTGTCAGCCCGAGTGGGCCTGGCCTCCCCAGATATGCAGACCCTTAGGCACTCTTGACCCGTCACAGCATGCCTGACAGGGAGGACCCAGAGACATGCTCCCACACCACAGATGGAGGACAGAGGCCAGCAGGGCCAGAGCACACAGTGCTTGCTGGTCTCCCACATCACAGATGGAGGACAGAGGCCCAGCAGGGCCAGAGCACACAGTGCTTGCTGGTTTTCAACTCTGGATGCTGCTCGGCAGCAGTGTGACGATGAGCCACATGGACCCTGTGCTTCTCCCCGTGGACCCAGCGGGGATGCGATGCGTGAAGAGGGAGAGGTTGGGTGCGGCTGCCTTGTGATGGTCTAGGACGGTTTCATAGAAGGCCAAGCACAGGACATGCCTTTCCCCCAGTAGATGTCATTCCAAGGGTTCCCAGTGACCTCTGCAAGCTCGAAGTGGCACTACACACAACCATTGCAGTTCTGGGCTCAGCAGAGCCCTGGCTGTGAGCAGGCAGGCTTGGCGCTGCAGCCTGTGCCCTCCAGTGTCACGAGGCCTCTCTGGTCTCAGCACCTGTGAGGAACGGGGAGTTAGAGGTGGCTCGCAGGGACAGGGTGTCTGGTGCCATCCCAGCTCTCATCCTCACTTCCCAGTATGCTTTCATCTGGGGATCACTCCCCAAAACCAAGGCAGAGTCACCCGACACCATGAGAATGAAAGCCGTTCTGACAGGCTGCATCGGTGGCAAGGTCCCTTCTAGTGCCGTTCCTGAGGTTCCTCCAGGAGCTCTGGTGAATAGGGTTCCTGTCAGACCACAGAGCTGGGGCAGGGTGGGGCCGCACAAGGCCCTGGTTTCCCCTTGAGCGCCACAAAAAACACCAGAAAGCAGCTGGAGGATCTGGGTTCCTAGGGAGCTGTAGAGCTGCTCACCACACGCAATACTGCTGCCCTCCAAGAGCACACAGCAGCCCCTCCTGCCTGCCACCCCCACCGTCCTAAGGTAGGCTGGGCATTACCTCCCTCACCAGACTGTCCACCCTTCTGCCTGGCGCCCAGCAGCAACGCTAGGCATCATGGAGCTGGTGTGTGCGTGAGCACCCGGGTGTCCCCTGCATAGGCATGGCAGCCTCGTGAACACCATGCATGGACATGGGTGACTGTGTTGGCATGTGGATTATGTGGCAGTCGTGGCTACAAAGAACAGTCGGCTGTTAGGAAACCGAAGTCCTCCGTTGGGGTGCTCTCTTCAGAATTGGAGTATGGCTAGGAGAATGGACAGTAATTCGCTTCCTAAATGACAAGTGACAATTAGTTTGAAACAACCCCAAACCCTCCTATGTTATCTTGTCACATGTCCCTACGTGTCTCTTAGAATGTCACCTTAAGCCACTATGTGCACACTGCCTTGGCCTTTGACAGTGGGCAGTGCAGGGCTTCTGGGTCAGCCCAGGTCTGCATCTCTGATCCCATCCCTCACTGCTGTTTTTTCTCCTTTTCTGTGCTCCAGAGCAGCCATCAGCAGGGACCCCTTCTACGAGATGCTTGCGGCACGGAAAAAGAAGGTCTCCTCCACAAAGAGACACTGAGGGTGCCCCACCCCATCCAGCTGGAAGCTGCAGCACTTTCTCCCACCACCACGGGGGCTGCTGTGGAGCGGAGCGCCCTTCGACCAGGCCAGGCCAGGCTCGTTTCTAAAGACCAGCTTCAGCTTTCACAATTTTCTTGGGGAGAAGGGTGTGCGGTGATGGCTGGGGATGGGGATGCCACATGCAGGCTCTCAAGCCCCTCTCGCGACAGAGCTCCTTGCAGCAAAGCAGCCACGCGGCCACACTCCTCGGCATGGCAAGGCTGTGGCACCACGAGGAGTCGCTGTTTACCTCAGAGTTCCCCAGCCAGGGCTCTTCACCCTGCTCCATAAACCCTGTGAGTCTGCATCACAACATACTAAGGAGAAAGGTGGAAAGGAAGAGAAGCCACGTACTATAAAGATTTATTTTTATTTTTTAGGAAGTGAACGTACACTGCTCCCTGCCCTGCCCTGCCCTGCCCTGCCCTGCCCTGTAAAGGATGCTCCCTTTGGAGAGGCTCTGGGGCTGCTGGTGCCCTAAGGGCCATGGCCTATGTGGGCAAGAGGAGCAAAGGTCGGGCAGTGGGCAGGGTGCAGCAGATGCAGGGAGCCTCTAGGGCAGGCAGTGGGTGGGCAGTGCGGGAAGCCCCCACTCAGTGTCCTGCAGGGCCAGGTGAGGCTCGAACTGACTGGACACCTCCCTACCTGGCATGCAGAACATGGGCCCACAGGCTTTGAAATAGAAAGTCAGCGTTTTCCTTGAGCTAAATACCTAATAACCAAAACTGTGAGGAGGTCACCCGACGGGTCCCGGGATGGCCTAACTGTTCATACCTGGTTTTTCTTTCTCTCCCCTAGAAATCCGCTCCTCGTTCTAGAGGAAGGAGTAGCTTTTATCTGACCCCCTTGGGGCTTCAGCCTTTTCTGCTCAGAAGCAGCCCCAACTGGACTATTCTGGTGCACTCTGCGGTGCCTCCTGGGGTCAGGGGTCTTGCTCAGCAGGGCACAGTGGAGTCAGCTAGGGTGAGGTGCCTCCGTCTCCTGGCCCTGTGACATGGCATGCCACAGCACATGTGTGAGTCGGCCCTGGCTCCTGACTCGCGGTGTGACGGGAGCCACGAAGCGCAGCATCCTCCTGCCGTTCTCTCAGGGACTCTCACGGGCAGCTCCTGCTCTTCTGCCAGGGCCAGCATGCCAGTCCAGGCAGAGCAGGTGGCAGGTGACGTCTTGGCACGCCCCTCCGTGTGGCCAGGGCCTTAATGGCAGAACACTGCCTCCAGGCAGGTGGAGGAGCCATGGGTCCCCATTGGGCTGGGTCATCTGGACCCCTCTGATCCCAGAAGGTGGATGAGCATCTCTGGAAATAGCTTTGCAGAGGAGCGGCGAGGGGGGGGGTGGCACTCAGGCCCCTCCCTGTGGAGCCCCCCTGTAGTGGCTTCAGGCACTTGATGCTGGAGCTTGTGAAGTGTTGGTGACAGAAGAGGGTCAAGGCTGGAAATGAGCTTCCTGGCAGAGCCGGGCAGTGCCTGCCCAGGTCTGTGTGGTCAGGCTGGAAATGAGTTTTCTGGCAGAGCCGGGCGGTGCCTGCTCAGGACTGTGTGGTCAGGCTGGCGCCGGAGCCCTACAGAAGACCATCCCTTGCACTGGTTCTTGCCGACGTCTCCTGGACAGACAGGCACCTGGGTCAGTATTAGTCTGTTGATCAGAGGTGTAAATAATCCATGTAAAGTTTTTCTCCTTTTAGATTATTTTGTATTTGTTTAAAAAAAGATTTGTCAAAATATAAAGAAATGATTGAAAGTTGTCAACAGGGTTTTTAAAAAAATTATAATTATTATTCCAATTGTTTTTGTTTGTTTTTGCCTTGTAAACTAGCGCCAAGGAACTGCAGCAAATAAACTCCAGATCTGCCCAGTTGCCTCTGCTGTGTGCGTGGCCATGGCTGCCGCCCCTGCAGGCCTGCCCGGGTGCTGCCTGTGCTTACCTGCGTACTGGGAGGGAGTGCCAGCCCTGTCCACAGTGTGGTCCTGACTTGCATTAGAAATGGGGAGGGTCTGTCTTCTACTGGGCACAGCATAGCAAGAGAGTTGCCTTAAGTTTTCCCTCCCCTTGGGGGAAGCAACATCTGAAAGGCCGAGCATCAGCACACACTGGCGGTGCCACTTCAGTCTCAGATGTATCTGCTTAGTGAGGGAAGGAGCAAACATGGAGGCAGGAAGAGGGACAGAACTCCTAGCAGGAGCCACCCAGTGGCATGGCAGAGCAGGACCAAGCCCTCTTTCCTCGGGCCTGTGCGCCCATCATGCCCCAGGTGACCTGCACCTTGAGAAGAGACCACGTTTAGTGGGTAGAACAGCAGCTCAGACCAGGCTTCCCCGTGTCCTTTCCTGTCTGTATGAGGTGCTCCCTTCTGCCCTGCTCAGACCAGGCTTCCCCGTGCCCTTTCCTGTCTGTATGAGGTGCTCCCTTCTGCCCTGCTCAGACCAGGCTTCCTGTGTCCTTTCCTGTCTGTATGAGATGCTCCCTTCTGCCCTGCTCAGACCAGGCTTCCCCGTGTCCTTTCCTGTCTGTATGAGGTGCTCCCTTCTGCCCTGCTCAGACCAGGCTTCCCCGTGCCCTCTCCTGTCTGTATAAGGTGCTCCCTTCTGCCCTGCTCAGACCAGGCTTCCCGTGTCCTTTCCTGTCTGTATGAGGTGCTCCCTTCTGCCCTGCTCAGACCAGGCTTCCCGTGTCCTTTCCTGTCTGTATGAGGTGCTCCCTTCTGCCCTGCTCAGACCAGGCTTCCTGTGTCCTTTCCTGTCTGTATGAGGTGCTCCCTTCTGCCCTGCTCAGACCAGGCTTCCTGTGTCCTTTCCTGTCTGTATGAGGTGCTCCCTTCTGCCCTGCTCAGACCAGGCTTCCCTTGTCCTTTCCTGTCTGTATGAGGTGCTCCCTTCTGCCCTGCTCAGACCAGGCTTCCCGTGTCCTTTCCTGTCTGTATGAGGTGCTCCCTTCTGCCCTGCTCAGACCAGGCTTCCCGTGTCCTTTCCTGTCTGTATGAGGTGCTCCTTCTACCCTGCTCAGACCAGGCTTCCCTTGTCCTTTCCTGTCTGTATGAGGTGCTCCCTTCTGCCCTGCTCAGACCAAGCTTCCCCGTGTCCTTTCCTGTCTGTATGAGGTGCTCCCTTCTGCCCTGCTAAGACCAGGCTTCCCGTGTCCTTTCCTGTCTGTATGAGGTGCTCCCTTCTGCCCTGCTCAGACCAGGCTTCCCTTGTCCTTTCCTGTCTGTATGAGGTGCTCCCTTCTGCCCTGCTCAGACCAGGCTTCCCATGTCCTTTCCTGTCTGTTTGAGGTGCTCCCTTCTGCCCTGCTCAGACCAGGCTTCCCTTGTCCTTTCCTGTCTGTATGAGGTGCTCCCTTCTGCCCTGCTCAGACCAGGCTTCCCATGTCCTTTCCTGTCTGTATGAGGTGCTCCCTTCTGCCCTGCTAAGACCAGGCTTCCCTTGTCCTTTCCTGTCTGTATGAGGTGCTCCCTTCTGCCCTGCTCAGACCAGGCTTCCCTTGTCCTTTCCTGTCTGTATGAGGTGCTCCCTTCTGCCCTGCTCAGACCAGGCTTCCCTTGTCCTTTCCTGTCTGTATGAGGTGCTCCCTTCTGCCCTGCTCAGACCAGGCTTCCCTTGTCCTTTCCTGTCTGTATGAGGTGCTCCCTTCTGCCCTGCTCAGACCAGGCTTCCTGTGTCCTTTCCTGTCTGTATGAGGTGCTCCCTTCTGCCCTGCTCAGACCAGGCTTCCTGTGTCCTTTCCTGTCTGTATGAGGTGCTCCCTTCTGCCCTGCTCAGACCAAGCTGTCCTTTCCTGTCTGTATGAGGTGCTCCCTTCTGCCCTGCTCAGACCAGGCTTCCTGTGTCCTTTCCTGTCTGTATGAGGTGCTCCCTTCTGCCCTGCTCAGACCAGGCTTCCCTTGTCCTTTCCTGTCTGTATGAGGTGCTCCCTTCTGCCCTGCTCAGACCAGGCTTCCCTTGTCCTTTCCTGTCTGTATGAGGTGCTCCTTCTGCCCTGCTCAGACCAGGCTTCCCCGTGTCCTTTCCTGTCTGTATGAGGTGCTCCCTTCTGCCCTGCTCAGACCAGGCTTCCCTTGTCCTTTCCTGTCTGTATGAGGTGCTCCCTTCTGCCCTGCTCAGACCAGGCTTCCCTTGTCCTTTCCTGTCTGTATGAGGTGCTCCCTTCTGCCCTGCTCAGACCAGGCTTCCCTTGTCCTTTCCTGTCTGTATGAGGTGCTCCCTTCTGCCTTGCTCAGACCAAGCCTCCCCGTGTCCTTTCCAGTCTGTATGAGGTGCTCCCTTCTGCCCTGCTCAGACCAGGCTTCCCCGTGCCCTTTCCTGTCTGTATGAGGTGCTCCCTCTGCCCTGCTCAGACCAGGCTTCTCGCTCCTCCCTGCCTTCCTCATCTCTGTCAAGGGTCCATATCTGCACCTCTGGCTTTGTTCTCTCACAGTACAGAAACATCCAGTCTTCTTCTAGAGACCCCCCTCAAGCTCAGGACCACGTGAAAGTGTCCACTTGCCACATGTCTGCAGCAGGTCCTCTTCAGTCAAGCAGACAGAACAGGAAACGAGCCATCCAGTGGGAGAGGTGGGAGAAGGCCCAAGCCGTGTACAAAACCACTCGCACCGCAAAGAGATTCAGAATGTCAGATTACCATGTAAAGACTCAGCTGAGCAGCCCAAGAAAGAAATGAAGACAGCAGTTCCATTTATAATAGCACCAGAAAGAATAGGATGCATAGAGAGAGAAAATGGGCATGCCTGGGCCTCCAGCTATTGCCAGTGAACTCCAGAGGCATGTGCTACTTTGTGCATCTGGCTTTACATGGTTACTGGGGAATCAAACCTGGGTCCTTGGGCTTTGCAGGCAAGCACCTTAACCACTAAGCCATCTCTCCAGCCCACACTTTTAAGACTCAGTCAAAACTGTGGTGGTGGCAAAGAGTAACGGACATGACAGGCCAATGAGACATCGTTAGGCTGCAGAAATACTTAGGCGCAATTGGGTTTAGATGGTGCTAAGACAGGTTGGTGAGAAAGAAGTCTTTTCAACAAGGAGCAATCTGAATGTCTAGGGCAAAAGAAAGAACGTGATTTTGGCACAGTCAAGAGATCGTTAGATATGACTTGTGAACGTGTGAAGGAAAGTGGACTCGGTCTCTCCCACTGCACACTTTCACCTGGATCCCTTCTGGTGCCAGGTGGAGGGGATGCCCACACATACCAGGCAAGCCGTTCTGCAGTGGCCCCTGACTGGGTGCCTTGTGGTCCTCTGACGCTATTCAGAAGGGAGTGTCTGCCACAGCTGCTCCGTCCTCTGTCACTTCAGATGCCAGTCACAGCCCCGGGTTGTTTTGTCTGTGCTTATGACCAACCAGCAATAAACTCAGGATCCCAGGCCCTGTTCCTGGGCAGCTCCCAGAACTTGGGAAATTCATAAACCCTTTTGTGCTAAAGGATGTTGCAGACAACGCAGATGAGATGTGAGGCATTAGGGAGGGGGCCATGGATCACCTTCTCTGCTCTGGACACTCACCTCCAACCCTGTCGTTGGGGCCAGTGGTCTTCACTGCACAGTTAATGCGAGTAAACTGTGAGGAGACCCAGCAAGATCTGCTTGTCCGGGTTCTTGGCTGCTATGGCGGTTCTCCCTCCACAGAGTGTGGAGGAGCCCTCTGGAGAGAGGAGGAGTCTTAGATTTCCCATCAGACAAGGCAGGGCAGAATTTATAAGCCAGGAACAATGATGAAAACCCAAAACTAACACTAGAGAGGTAGCTCAGTGGTTAAAGGCACTCGCTTGCAAAGCCCGATGACCTGGGTTCGATTCCCCATTGCCCACATAAAGCCAGATGCACAAAGTGGTTCATGTGTCTGGAATTGGTTTGCAACAGCAAGAGGCCCTGGAGCACCTATTCCTCACCCCGCCTCCATCTGTTTGTCTCAAACATAAATATATCTATCTATCTGTCTATATATATATATATCTCCAAAACTGAAAATGCATTTGACTCCATCCAGATGATCTTTGGGGCTTCAAAGGAAACAGCTATGGTTCAGCATCTAACACTCGGGGTGAAGAGATGGGGTCTCCAAGAGGCTTTTAAGGCCTTTGCTGTGAGGGCGAGGGCTGGGCTTTTGCCCTGCTTGCTTTACTGAGGTATTATGGGCTAAATAGGAAGTTTTCCTCAACAGAATACGTGTGTCAGGAGGCTTTGTCTCTAGCTGGTGGCACCATGTCAGGAGGTTCTAGAGACTGTGGGAAGTGAGTTCTAGCTGGAGGAAGGGGGTCACTGGAGGCATGACCTTGGGCCCAGACCTCAATCTCTGCTTCCTGCCCTCCATGTTGAGCACTGTCTGCCACATGCTTCCACCAGGGAGATGCTCTGCCCCACACGGTCCTGGAGCAGACCGAGCCAAGGAGTGCGGACCAAAACCTCGAAGCCATGAGCCAATTGTGATTAATCCCTTCCCTTAGGTTTCCCACATATTTGGGCCACAGCTGTGGACAGCTAGCAGACAGGTTAGCTCTGTACTGGGCAAACAAGCCCAAGCCACTGCTGGGTGACTTCCTGCAGGGAAGGCAGTATAAAGACCTCGGGTCGAGGTAGTCACAGCACTGCAGGTGCTGTGCACCGGGTCAGAACATGTCCTGACAGAGACGGGAAGCGGCATGGACAAAAACAGTTCCAGCGGGGGCCAGCGTTATCTTCTCTCATCCAGGCCTCTGCACATCTCACCGTGACATTTGATGAACTTGGCTTTCCCCCTCGAGGGTTAGCTCTCTGTACATACTCAACTGTCGCCGTCCACTGTGGCTCCAGTTCTTGCTGCTTTTGCGACCACCATGACATTAACATTAACAAGTATGAACTCGATGGCTGTTACGCACCATATCCCATTTCTTTGTGATCTAAAGCCAGGCACCATCGCAGCTTATTGAGCTCTGGGCTCTTCACTTACCCTCAATCTCTCATTGTCCTCAGCTGAGCCCCAGGAGCTGGGCTGTTGTCGCTGGAGCTGTTGGGGTCTGAGCTTGGACCTCCATAGCCCAAACAAGTGAGGGTCGGCTTCCCATCCCCAATATGCCAAATGAAGAGCAGAGAGGTGTGGACACCTTGGAAGAGGAATAAAGAAAGAGCTCCGGTGACCCTCCCCCCACCAGTCCACCTCTGTGGTCCCGACATGAGGCTTAGGTTTAAAGAGAGGGCGAGAGGTCTGCGCGGATAGCTAAGCAGGGCTGGTCGGGCTGTGCTGCAGCCCGTTGTTGTCGGGACTCTGGTAAAACGCTCTAATAAGCTGTCAGAACTGGGTGACATTTCTTCCCTTGGCTAGCACCAGGTTTCCCGGGGGAAACCCCCCTGTGCGGGTGCTTTATTTCAGGAGTCTGGATCGCTGAAGGGAGGGGCACACGGTCAGTCTTTAGAATATCTTCCCTCCTGCCGGGACAGTTACTCTGTGGGGGAGTGGAGGCGGGGAGTAGAGGCCAGAGTGAGGCTGAAGATGGGCCTGTGGGTGGAGGTCAGATTCAAATCCAAGTGTTAACATCAAAGGGAGTCTGTTCCCTTCAGTCCATCCAGACTTGCAGGGCAGGCCAGATCCTGAAGCTCCCTCGGAGCAGGGTTAACGGACGTGGTTTACTTCTCACCACTCCCAAGGGGAGCTTCAGGTGAGTCCCTTTATTTGAGCAAGTATGTTTCTCCAACTGTCGCCCCAAAACCAGCATCTGCTATATGTCATAGGTGTCCCTCAAACACTCGTGAGACATCCGGTTTCGCCATACATCCACCTTGTTCTCCTGTAGCCTTTCCAACTCCAGAATACGTCCAGAAGGTGTGGGGTTTCCTACGCCCTTGTGACACTGACGTCCTTGGCAACTTCTTTCTTTCCTTCCTTCTTTTTTCTTTCTTTCTTTCTTTCTTTCTTTCTTTCTTTCTTTCTTTCTTTCTTTCTTTCCAAGCAGAGATAGAAGAGAGACAGAGTAAAAGGGCGCACAGAGGCCTCCAGCCACTGCAAAGGAGATCCAGACGCATGCACCACTTCGTGCGTCTGGCTTAACGTGGGTCCTGGGGAATCGAACCTGTGTTGTTAGTTTGCAGGCAAGTGCCTCAGCCACTGAGCCATCTTTCCAGTCCCAGCACACCTTTTGTGTTTTGGGTCATACCACCTTTCCTGTCCATCCACAGCACCCTCTTTGAGCCTCTGAGCCCCTCCCCCAGCCTTTGTAACCCCCATCTCATCTCTACCTCCTGGTCCCGGCTCAGACCTCCCACTCTCCACCTGTCAGCCAGGGTTCAATGCCTTAGTCACGAGTGTTACAGGTAAAAGAAAGCCAGATGCAGAGTGGAACAAGCATGCCAGCCAGGGTTCAACAGCAGCAAAAGAGCCAGGTGTGTGGAACAAGTATGGCGTTCACAGCAGCAAAAGACATACACACACACGTGCAAATAAATGAGTCAAAGTTAACAAAGAAAAGGGACTTAGGCAGACTGCAAGTCAGCTTTAGGCCAGGCTCTGCCCCAGGCCAGGTTAAAGGCTTTCCTTCTGGAAGCTCTACAAGGTGGCTGATCTGTTCCTGTCTGCTGCTGAATTTTATCTCACAGGCTGTCCAGCTTGTAGGACTTTGCTTTGGAAGGACCCCTGCTTGTGTTATGGGGGCTGAGTTCCAGAGAAGGTGAGACATGGCCCCAAGGCGCTTCCAGTAGAACAGGAACATCTGGACCCAGCCCTGCCCTGTGCAGTACCCGCTTGCCCACCCACTCCTGCCTTGTTGAACTGTCACCACAGGAGTGTTTTAGCTGGCTTCTCTCCACAAGGCTGCTTGGGGCTCTGAATAATACCCCGTAACTGCAGTAGGCAGCTTCATTGACCCTGGTGCTGTGGCATTTGTGTGTTGGTGGCTCTGGGAAGTGGACTCAGCTGCTGGCAGCTCAATGGCTGGGCCAAGGCCTAGTGCAGGCAGGCAGTAGTTCCTGGCTGTGTGTTCGATTGCCCTGCTTCTGGGTCCAGCAGGAGCCTCTCTCCAGGCCCGCTACTCTTGGAACTGGGATGGCAGCCATGCCTGTGAAGCAACTGGAGGGCTTTTCATGAAAGGGAATCATGCAATAGGATAATGGCCTTGTGTTTCATGTTGCTAGCATAGGGAATCATGCAATAGATGATGCATTAGCATGGCCTTCAGGGCTGGATAACACTGTGTGATCCTGGGCCTTCAGAGAGCCATGCAGGACACAGGCCCAGCACCTGTGATCCATGTGCGTTAGCACACAGCACCCTGTGCTCCAGAGAGCCATGCAGGACACAGGCCCAGCACCCTGTGCTCCAGAGCCATGCGGGACGTGGGCACAGCACCCTGTGCTCCAGAGCACCCGTGGGCATGCTCTACTCCCAGGGGCCATCCTGGGAGCAGCCTCTATCTCAAAGCCCTGTAGCTGAAGAAAGCAACATTTCCTTGCAGGCTGAGGGCTGATGTACCTGGGTGAGCATTAGGACCGTGGGACCTGAGCTCTTCCTCCCGGTCATCTCTCCAGCTCTTTTCGCTGCTGCCGTGACCCCATGACAACAGCTGTAGTGGTGGCTCGCAGACAGATGCAGACCAGAGTGTATTTTCAAATCCCAGAAGGCCTAGAACCTGAACTGGCTGGAGACTAAGGATCCATTCTCCAAGCCCTTTGAAAATAAGAAATAAGCCTGTGTTGCAGCTCTGTACTCCCCAAATCTACTTTGTGAGGGAATTAAAGAGAGGCCTGAGGCCTGGAGAGATGGCTTAGTGGTTAAGGCTCCTGCCTGTGAAGTCTAAGAATGCTTGTTCAAATCTCCAGGTCCCACATATAGCCAGACGCAAAAATGACTCAAGCGTGCAATGTTGCACATGTGCACAAAGGGGCACACGCATCTGGAGTTCGTTCCCAGTGGCTAAAAAGGCCCTGGTGCACCCATTTTCTCTCTGCCTCTTCCTCTCTCTCTCTCTCTCTCTCTCTCTCTCAAATAAAAGAGAAAGAGAGAGAGAAGCCCAAGAAACTGAAGCAGGTCCTGAGGCAGGGGGAAGGAGGTATATGAACCATAAGAGACAGAGGGCAAGGGCGTGGTTCCAGCAAGGGCTGGAGATGCATGAGACTGTGTGTCCTTGGGTGTGTCACAACCTTTCATTGCCATGTCACCTGCCTTCCTGTCCAGAAAAGCCAGAGGGAAGAAGAACTTTGTTCCTCACACTGAATCCCTCTGCTTAGCCAGTGGCCAGTAGATAATGGCTGATCAATGTTCCTAAAGTGGATGGATGGGTGAGAGGCCAGAAGACGCAGGTCTGACCCAAAGCCATATCCAGAGCCTTGTGGAGCAGGGCAGTGAGAACTGGGCTGCAGAGCCACGCTGTGCACCTTGTCCACAGGCAGTCAGGGGTGTGAAGGTCACGTGACCACTTCCAAATGCTTCTGTCCTTTCTGCAGCTCACAGAACTAGGACAGGAACACAGGTTTGGGGGCCTTTGTTCCAAGTGCTGTAGGAGTCACAAATGCCGCTGCAATCCACAGCAGAGACCACACACTGCAGGCTCCATTCTCCCACTGTCCACAGTAACCTCAGGACTCAAATCAGATGATGTGCTTATATCCTGCCAGCCACCTCCTTGAGACTTGTCACGGTGCTCCCTCACAATGGAGTAGCCCTCTGACTCCTCAAGGGGGCCACACGGCACCTCCCCAGCTCGACTTTCTCTTAGTTGCCCCATTTCATCTCCTCCCGTGCCTCAGTCATGGGACCTCAGGCTGGAGAGATGGCTTAGTGGTTAAGGTGCCTGCCTGCCAAGCCTAAGAACGCCGGTTCCAATCTCCATTTAGCCAGATGCAAAAAGTGATGCAAGGGCGCAATGCCGCACTTGGCCACAAGGGGGCGCACGTGCCTGGAGTTTGTTCACAGCACCTGAAAGGCCACTGGTGTGCCCATTCTCTATCTGTCCCTCTGTCTCTCTTTCTCTCTGTCTCTCTCATGGATGTGTATTCATTTTGTCACCAGAAATCATCCCCCCACGTGCCTGCCAGTCCCACGGTTGCACAGGTGAAAGATGGCCTCTGTCCCCTGGAGCTCACAGGGAACCAGCTAGTGACCATAGCTTAAGGAGTCACAGTCTACTTGTCCCTCACAAGAAATTTCCAGCCTGGCGCCTGCCCGCTAAGCCTAAGAACCCGGTTCCAATCTCCAGATCCCACGTTTAGCCAGATGCAAAGTGACGCAAAGGATGCAATGCCACACTTGCCCACAAGGGGGCGCACACATCTGGATTTCATTCACAGCAGCTGAGAGACTGCTGGCGCGCCCATCTCTATCTGTCTCCCTCTCCCTCTCTCTCTGTGTCTTTCTCCAAAAATAAATAAAATTAAATTAAAAAAAAAAAAAAGAAATTTCCAGCCTAAGTTGGCTGGGCAGCAGAGAGACATTGGGAGAGATCTCGGTGGGGGAATTCCACCAACACACCAGCGCCTCTGCTGAGCCTCCTCCATCGCAGTGACTCTTCAGAGTCCCCGTGGTGACATCAGCCTTCCTCAGGCACTGGTAGGAAGCTGAGCCAAATCCACTGCCCCCGCAAGGCACCTGCCTTGCAGTTAGCTGTTCTTGTAGCTTGTGGCAGTCCTCCTCCGTCTCAGCCCCGTGTTACCAAGGGAGACCCGAAATCAAGTACTCAGCGCCCCCACACTTGGCTCAGACTCAAGTCATTTGCTTCCATAAAAAAATAAAATAAAATAAAAAACTCTTTAGTCTCCAGTGACACTTGTTCCCCTGGCTTCTAAACTGCTTGTACCTCATATCTGCTCATCCAGGGATACCTGTGTGCACGTGGTGCACTCAACGGCACCCCGCAGGGAGAGCGAGGGTTCCACAAAGTCCTCTCCACACACAGGAGGAACCGGTTAGTGATGGCTGTGTCACACACCATAGCCCAGCCTGTCTGCTTCTCAAGGTGCAGACAAACCACACAGCCCCTTAGAATGTTCCTTTTGGACACGCAGGATGTACCCCACAGCCTACCCAGATGCCAGGAGTTGTCATGGGAAGTCCAGGGGGTGGCCCAGGGGAGCCAGATGGTCTTTCGTTGATGGTGACCCTGAGCTGAAGGTTAAGGAGTGTTTCCTGAAAGGAAAGAGTCCCTTGCATAAAGCTTGCTTCTACGGCTGGAGAGATGGCTCAGCAGTTAAGGTGCTTGCCTGCAAAGCCTAAGGACCCAGGTTCAATTGCCCAGAACCCATGTAAGCCAGATGCACATTTGCCTGGAGTTGGTTTGCAGAGGCTAGAGGTCCTGGCATGTCCATTCTCTCTCCCCCCTTCTCAATAAATAAGTAAAAATAAAAAGAATTTTTAAAAATGTCCACTTCCTAGGGAGCTGAGCACAAACTGCAAATCAGTAGCTAAGTGTGACTTGCAGATACTGGTACCCAGTATTGTGTGACCCTCCTGAGGCCTCTGTCTATGCCCTGTGGGGCCCAAATGCTTCATCTGCACCTTGGAGGCAGACGGGCTGGGTTCTGGTATGTGACACTGCCACCATCTCCTTAGGCTTTCTGAGCTGCTTTGTAACTTTCCCTCAGCTCTGAGTCAGAGGCTGGATCAGGCCTCTGCAGACAGAGACAGCAGAGCAACCCCCTTCCTCTCCCTCGGTATGTTCCCATTTCCTGTGGCTGCTGCTACAAACTACTGTGAACTTTGTGGCTTAAAAAGGTACAAGTTAGGGCTAGAGAGACGGCTCAGTCAGCAGAGCTTGCCTTGTAAGCATGAAGACCTAAGTTCAATGCCCAGAACTCACATTAAAATAAAACAAAACAAACAAGCCCAACCTGCCGGGCGTGGTGGCACACACCTTTCTTTAATCCCAGCACTCGGGAGGCAGAGGTAGGAGGATCACCGAGAGTTCGAGGCCACCCTGAGACTACATAGTAAATTCCAGGTCAGCCTAGACCAGAATGAGACCCTACCTTGCAAAACCAAAAAAAAAAAAAAAAAAAAAAAAAAAGCCCAACCTGGGGCTGGAGAGATGGCTCAGTTAAGCGCTTGCCTATGAAGCCTAAGGACTTCGGTTCGAGGCTTGATTCCCCAGGACCCACGTTAGCCAGATACACAAGGTGGTGCATGCCTCTGGAGTTCGTTTGCAGTGGCTAGAGGTCCTGGTGTGCCCATTCTCTCTCTCTCTCTCTCCCTCCCTCCCTCTCTGTTGCTAATAAATAAATAAAAATAAACAAAAAAAAGCTGGGCGTGGTGGCGCACGCCTTTAATCCCAGCACTCGGGAGGCAGAGGTAGGAGGATCGCCGAGAGTTCAAGGCCACCCTGAGACTACATAGTTAATTCCAGGTCAGCCTGGACCAGAGTGAGACCCTACCTCGCAAAACCAAAATAAATAAATAAATAAATAAAAATTTAAAAAATTAAAAAAAAAAACCCAACTAGACACGGTGGTTTGTACTTGGAGTTCGTTCGTGCGTGAGGAGGCAGAGACAGGCACATCCCCGCAGCTCACTGGCCAGCCAGTCTACACGACTTCGTGAGCTCCAGGCCAGCGAGAGACACTGTCTCAAAAAACAGTGGACTCGGCTGGGGACATGGCTCAGCTGCTAAAGGCCTTTGCTTGCAAAGCCTGCCTGCCTGGCTAGGTTCGATTCCTCAGTACCCACATGAAGCCAGATGCACAAAGTTGTGCATGCATCTTGAGTTGGTTTGCAACAGCAAGAGACCCTGGTGCATCATATTCTCTCTTCTGTCTCGAATAAATCAAAATAGTTTTAGAAAACTCCTTAAAGAACATGGACAGAATTCTGAAGGAACAGTAGCCAAGGTTGTCCTTGGGCCTCTACCAGCATACACATAGACATGCACCCTCCCACACACACGTGAAACATGTAAACACATGAATTTCTTATGATTCTGGAAGTCAGAAGCCTGGAATGGGTCTTGCTGGGCCAGAGTCAAGGTCTTGGAAGGCTGTATCCTGGGGGCCCCAGGGGGCCATACACTTCCTGGCTTTCCCCCTGATAGAGGCCGCTCATGGACTCCCAGCCCCTCCTCAATGCCCCACATCCTCAGGTGCAACACTGTGGGATGATGTTCAGCTCTCTCTCTCTCCAACTCTATCCCCTGTTTCACACACAGGGGCCTGGTGACTTTACTGGTCTGCCATTACCTTTGTAACTCACTATTTTCAGGTCAGATGACAAAGTATGTTAGTCAGCTTTCTGTCACTGTGACAAAATACCTAAGGGGGGAAACCTTATAAAGAAGAAAGGTTTGCCACACAGCCTCAGGGGTTTCAGTCTATGGTTGCTTGGCCCCATTGCTCTTAGGAGGCGGAGCATTATGGCAGAGTGTCTAACCTGGCACAGCTGCTCATCTCCTGACTGTCAGAAGCTGAGAGAGAGGACGAGGAGGGGCCAGGGTCCCACTGTCATCTTCAAGGGCCACTTGGCCCTGCAGAGTACCCTAAGGAGACAAGACTACTATGCATGTGTGCCTGTGTGAGAGCTCTGTAGGTAAGGAAACTTGGGGTGCTCTCAGACAGAGGTGTTTTGGTTTAAGTCAGAAGCCGGTGTGGAAGTAGCTGTCCAGCCATACGCTCCGGGCACCATGTGGGCTGCAGGCTAGGTACCCATTTCTCTGGCTTATGCCTCCACCCCAGCTGTTGTCCCATGTGGTTGTCTGCTATGAAGCTGCCACTGCCCACTGACGGCCCTTAGGCACATCCCAGCTCCTGTCCATGGTTGCCCTGTCTGTGCCAGTCTTCCTGTGCTTGATCTTTGTGACACAGCTCCGCCTACCTACTACACCATTCACGTGACTGTCCTCCACCCTCTTAAGGTCTTTCATTTTAAGGTGTCTCTCCCTCCCTAACAGTGTGCCACTATATAGCCTTGGATAACCGAGCACCCATGATGTAGACCAGGCTGGTCTTGAGCTAGCCGCAATCCTCCTGCCTCTGCCTTCTGGGTGCTGGGATTATATATAGGGAGGTGTGCCCACCGCAGCCAGCTGACAAGACGTTTCCAGTCACTTCACGTTCTGGGACCCGGGTGGCGCATTCCCGTCCGCCTTTCCCCTGATTGACCTGTTTCCCCTCCCCCGCTCCCATCTCATTTGTCATAGACTTGAGTTTCCCGTTCTAGCTGTCTCTCTTATGTGTCTCCAAACATTAGTCTGAGGATAGCGAATTGGCATGAGGGCTGAACGGTGGCTTCCTTCTGCCTCCTGGTTGATTTGGAGGCAGATCTAAAACGCTCTGTTTCCGCCCGAGTCCGTATTCCCTTCTCACGGGAGATTGACCGCTCCTGGCACAGTTTCCTCATTCATGTTGCTCGGGTTGGCTAGATCCGAAGCCAAGTACCAAGACTTGAAGCCACAGGCTCTTCTCCAAGCTTCTGCTGAGGTGCCCCCTGGCAGAAATGGGGCAGCGACTGGGGGGTAGGGGAAGGGAGGGACCCACAAGGCTGGACAACCAGGGCAGCTGGATTGGGGAAGTGCTTGAGGGGCCTGACTCTTCTCTTCCAGAACATTCCAAGCTCACCACAAAAACCTGCCAGAAGGTCACTTGGATGAACAGATGATGCCCGTGAACAAATGTGTGTGCAGTTTTCAGTGTTTTTCACGCAGTGTTGAAGTGTTGAAGGGTCACAGGACACTCAAAGTAGATGGCTTTCTCTTGGCTAAACGCCAGAAGTGTCCTTGGGCCTGGAGGGGATTATCTAGGCCATTCCACTCTGCTGCGGTTAGAAATGTCAGAAGGGAGAATCTGGCTTTTTTTCTTCTCTCTTAACATGTCACCCAAGGAGGTGGGTAAGCAAATGCCTTCGTTCTTCTCTCTTCCTTCCCTGGGAGAGGAGGGGATTAGCCCTTCCCAGACACCTGACCACTAGACTGGACTAACTAGTCCAGCCGCCATCCTGGGGGCTCACATAAAAGACCCCAACCTGGGTCTCGAGGGGACCTCTCATTTTCTGGGAACCCCTTCTTGCTTCAGTTTTGGGCAAGAGTTCTGAATGAGTTCTTTTTCTTAAGCTGTCCTCTTAAAGACACTTGAAGCTATAATAAAACCTTTCTGAGCCTTAGCCTTTGGTCTGTGGATTTCAGTTCTCTGAATTCATAAGACAAGAATCCGGAGGCCTCAGCAGAAGTTTTGTGTGACTGTGACAGTCTGGGACCCTACCTTCCTGAGACACTGTCCACCCCAGAGCTCAGATAGGGCTCTGACACTCTCAAAGACACTCTAAAGTGCCTGTATCAATATGGCACACAGTGGCTTAAACATAGAGTACTGCTTTTAAGTGGAGATACCATGAAGGGGTGTCCTGCTGCCCCCTGTGCTGTGCTGGCCATAGGTGACCTCATCATACACACACACATACACACACACACACACACACTAAACTGTTTGCTTTTTGATTTTGGGTTTGATTTTTTAAATGTTTGTTTGTAAGGGGAGAGACAGAGAAAACATGTGCTAGGGTCTCTAGTTGGTGAAAACTGATTCCAGATGCATGTGCCACTTTGTGCATCTGGCTTTATGTGGGTACTGGAGAATCAAACTCAGGTCGTCAGGCTTTGCTGACAAGCACCTTAACTGCTAAGCCATCTCTCCAGCCTTGATCTTTTTTGAAGACAGGGCTTCGTTATGTAGCCCTGGCTGGCCTGGAACTCGCTATCTAGACCAGGCAGACCTCAAATTCACAGCAATCCTCCTGCCTCTGCCTCCCAAGAACTGGGATTATTATAGTGAAGCATCACCATACCTGGCCTTAGCTCCTGTACTTTTAAAATATTTCATTTACTTACTTACTTGAGAGAGAGAGAGAGTGAGAGAGCAGATAGAATGAGCATGGCAGAGCCTCTAGACACTGCAAACAAATTTCAGATCCATGTGCCACTGTGTGCATCTGTCTTTATATGGGTGCTGGGGAATCAAACCCAGGCCATCAGTCCTTGCAAGAAAGCACCTTAACCACTGACTCTCTTTCTCTCTCTCTGCCTCTTTCTCTCTGTCTCACTCAAATAAACAATAAATAACATTTTTTTTTGAGGTAGGGTCTCTCTCTAGCCCAGGCTGACCTAGAATTCACTATGTAGCCTCAGGCTGGCCTCGAACTCACAGCGATCCTCCTACCTCTGCCTCCAAAGTGCTGGGATTAAAGGTGTGCGCCACCATGCCTGGCAATAAATAAATAAATAATTTTTTTTGTTTTGGTTTTTCGAGATAGGGTCTCACTTTAGCTCAGGCTGGCTTCGAAGTCACTATGTAGTCTTAGGGTGGGCTCGAACTCACAGTGATCCTCCTACCTCTGCCTCCCAAGTGCTGGGATTAAAGTCATATGCTACCATGCCCAGCTAAAACATTTTATTTATTTATTTTTTTATTTTTATTTTTTGTTTTTCAAGGTAGGGTCTCACTCTGGCCCAGGCTGACCTGGAATTCACTAGGTAGTCTCAGGGTGGCCTCGAACTCACGGTGATCCTCCTACCTCTGCCTCCCGAGTGCTGGGATTAAAGGCGTGCGCCACCACGCCCAGCATATTTTTTAAAAGTCTCTGAATTGAAGAAATCAGATGAGAAACATCTGAATTATGGGTTGTAAGTCAGAGGGAAATCTATACCACTAGAGCGCCTGAGGCCACCTAAAGGTCACCTGTGGGGTGGAGGAAAGAGACATCTACTGTGCCTGGCTCTGAAGAGCCACCTGTGCAAGGCGCATACATACTAAAGCGCAGCGCCTTGGGTTGAGAGACAGACGTGACCTGATCCTTGACAAGGAGACAGTCACACATGGGGGACGTGAGGACTTGGTGCCCCTAAACATAGGTGACAGGTGACAGAGGCAGGTCACATGGCAGCATGCCATCCAAGCATCGATTCTGTAAGAACCACCTCACGTGAGAGGGACAAACAGGAAGTCAGAACAACGGGGGCTCTGGGTGGATGCCCACGGTAAGGCATTAAAGGGAGGGGTTAACCGGAAGGACTGACTGCAGAGCAGGGCTCTGTCACAGATCTTGGGGCAGTCACCCACTCGTCACAACACTCCGTGGCGTGGCAGCTTCAGAGCTCATAGCACACATGTGCACCCAGGAAGGGGGAGTGACCTGGCCTCGAAGACAGGCCTGCCTGGGGTAGGAGTTGATGTGGGGAGAAGGAACAAATTACCTGAAAACTTCTAATGACAGGTGAGCACAGGGTGGATATTGGCATGTTAGGCTCTGGATATAGACACGTCGTCCTCGTGTGGCTGGCTCATGGAAACCCACCCCCTCGGGAACTCTATCAGGCTGCACATCCAAGTGCACACAGCTCCAGTACCCAGTGTACCCCTCCGGCTGGTCCTTGGACTTCAGGTAAGCACCACGGGCCGGGGGGCTGCAGGATGTGTGTTCCTCTGTCTGTGTCAGTTGTGACAAACTGTCATCTGTAGCCCAGGCTGGCTTCAGACTCTCAGTACTCTGACTGCTGAAGTCTCCCAAGTGCTGGGGTCACAGGCCCGAGCCACCATGCCCAGCTTACATCATGCATATGCTTACCATGGGCTGGCGCAATGGAGAACTGTGCAACGTAGCACATCCTGTGAGTGCTGGATTGGTCGTCATCTCCCTTCCTTCACAGACGTGCGTCCAAGTGGGGGTTTACGGGAAGACACGTTGATACAGTTGTCCCCGCTGGGGAAGGACTTGATCCTAGCGGATGGACCGAATCTGTGAAATGCAGAAACAAGCCATTTCCCCAACACGCAAGATTGTTTGATCCCACATCCTAACCAAGGAAACCCCCCAAGAGCTGTAGAAAGACAGTGAAAGTGGGAAAAGAATGCAAGGTCACCCCATCCCCCTCGCTGGGCAAACGGCCCCTCCAGCACCCACCTTTGCACTGGACAGCATTCATTGCTTTGGGTTCTTGCTGTTGGCTCCGTGGTGGGGAGCACTGCCTCAACAAATTGGGGTGCTCATGAGTTAATCCAGAGGGGAGGAGACCGCATAAGCTCCCTCTGTTCCACAGAGACAATGCATCACTGGTGTGAACTCTAAGGAATGATGGCTGTCAACGTGTGTTCCGACTGAAGAACAACTTTTCTTTTTTCTTTTCTTTCCTTTTTTATTTTTTGAGATAGAGTCTTGCTGTAGCCCAGGCTGACCTGAATTAACTATGTAGTCTCAGGCTGGCCTCAAACTCATGACAATCCTCCTACCTCTACCTCCCGAGTGCTGGGATTAAAGGCTTGTGCTGCCATGCCTGGCAAGAGTGACTTTTTAAATTAATATTTTATTTATTTGCAAGGAGAGAGAGAGGGAATGGGCACACCAGGACCTCTTACCACTGCAAGCTAACTCCAGACACATGTGCCACTTTGCACATCTGGCTTTTTGTAGGGGGTGGGAAATCGAACTGGACCATCAGGCTTTGCAAGCAAGCACCTTGAAGCACTGAGCCATCTTGCCAGTCCACGACTTTGTTTGAAATCAGCTGTGCATGAGCTCTACCCTGTGATTATTTACATAATAACACACACGAATGAAATCGGCCATGAAGTTGGAACCCCAGAATCTAACAACGGACATGGTCTAAGTCACTTAGAAATCCTTTTTTTTTTTTTTTTTTAATTTGAGAGAGAGAGAGAGGAAGAGGCAGAGAGAGAATGGACATGCCAGGGCCTTTCAGCCACTGTCAACAAACTCCAGAAGCGTGTGCCCTCTTGTGTGCATGTGTGACATTGCATGCTGGCGTCACTTTTGTGTCTGGCTATACGTGGGGCCTGGAGATTTGAACAAGCGTTCTTAGGCTTCACAGACAGGCGCCTTAACCGCTAAGCCATCTCTCCAGCCCTAGAAATCCTCTCTTGATTTAGGCCTGTGAGGAGAGGGTTTAGGAAGTGCTTATCATAGCACATACAACTGGAACCCAAAGGAGTTGCCAGCAGCAATAATGTGCGGGCCCTAATCTTCTTGAACACTGGACAGGCCTTGCCTTGGTGTGACCCCAGAGCAGACCTTTCTAACAGGGACCAGAGCACCAATGAGCTCAAAGGGTGGTGCATCAGGACTCTGCTATGAAAACTCACCATTTGGTAACAGCTGGACTGGGCCACGCACGCTGACGTCAGTGTTTTGTTTCGCTAGGTGAATTTATGCACACGTAAGTGGATCACTTTGTGGCTAAGATGCCTTACTTGAACAGCAAATTATTCTAAAATAATGACTCATGTGGTTTCCTGCTACAATAGCTTTTGTTTTTCCTCCTTACGTCTCAAATTAGTGAAAAGTGCAGCAGAAAGGATCCTGTGGAAATGTTCCAGTCACGTCTTTGTTTTTGGATAGGTCTTGCTGTGTGGTGCAGGCTAGCCCTGGACCCACAGTTCTTCTGCTTCTGACTCCCAAGTGTCCAAGTATGGGAATGACAGGCTGAACCACCATGCTTGTCCCTTCTTTTCATTGAGAGACTTCTCTCCCTCTCTCTCTCTCTCTCTCTCTCTCTCTCTCTCTCTGTGTGTGTGTGTGTGTGTGTGTGTGTGTGTGTGTTGGGGATGAAGCCAGGGCCTGTGCATGCTAGCCACACCCCAGCCTATGTCTTCCATTCTCAATGATCTTCCCCTGGGATTCATCTCTGGGCAGGGTCACTGTTGCTCTCCAGACTTGCTCTCCTTGGCTTCCTTCTTAGCTGCACTTTGGGAAACAGGCCAGGCCAGTGTTGGCAGAAATCATGCCACAGCCAACAGGACTCACCAGCAGCAAGCTCTCTCGCCTCCCTGTAAGACGGAGGCCTAAGGAAAGTCTCCAACTGTTGGAGACAGACACACAGTGAGGATGCCATAGTTTAAGACTTAAATAAAGCCTTCCCTATGTGTACACAGATATGGTGAGTCTTCTATAAACTTTTGGGGGTTGAAGAGATGAGTCGTCTCACAAATAAACCAGGTGCCTATGGTCAAACCCACAAGCTAGCAGCAGATCTGAGCCTGGGATCAGGTTTCCAAAGCTTTGCCCACCTCTGTGAGGGAGACAGACTTCTCTACTGAGAGCGTGCGTACGTACACAGGGGCTTTTCTTCCGGCTTTCAGATGCTGGCATGGTTGGAGAGCTCACAGGACAGGGCCTGTGCTGCGGTTCATTCTCTCCTAGGTATATACATTATTTCTAAAATGCATGTGTCTTAATCCATTCCTGCTGCTATAATAAAAATAGCATGAGTGGGTGTGGGGGCCACTGGAGAGATGGTTCAGTGGTTAACGGTGCCTGCTTGCACAGCCTGCCAGCCCAGGCTTGAGTCCCAGTATTCATGTAAAGCCAGACACACAAAGTGGAGCATGCATCTGGAGTTCATTTGCAGCTCTGGTGAACCCATACTCTCATTCTCAAATAAATGAATAAAAATATTTTTAGCTAGGCATGGTGGCATATTCCTTTAATCCCAGCACTCGGGAGGCAGAGGTAGGAGGATCACTGTGAGTTCGAGGCCACCCTGAGACTAGTAGTTTCCAGGTCAGCCTGGACCAGAGTGAGATCCTACCTTGCAAAACCAAAAAAAAAAAAAAAAAAAAAAAAAAAAAAAAAAAAAATTTTAGCTAGGCATGGTGGCATATTCCTTTAATTCCAGCACTGGGGAGCAGAGGTAGGAGGATCACTGTGAGTTCAAGGACAGCCCGAGACTAGTGAGTTCCAGGTCAGCTGGGCTAGAGTGAGATCCTACCTCAAAAAAAAGTATTTTTAAAGTCTGTTTTCAATATTTTATTTATTTATTTATTTATTTATTTATTTGTTTATTTATTTGAGAGAGAGAGGCAGATAGAGAGAGAGATAGAGAATGGGTGCACCAGGGCCTCCAGCCACTGCAAACAAACTCCAGATGCATGTGCCCAGTTGTACATCTGGCTTACTTGGGTCCTGGAGAATCGAACCTGAGTCCTTTGGCTTTGCTGGGAAGTGCCTTAACTATATATATATATATTTGGGTTTTTCGAGGTAGGGTCTCACTCTAGCCCAGGCTGACCTGGAATTCACTCTGTAGTCTCAGGGTGACCTTGAACTCATGGTGCTCCCCCTACCTCTGCCTCCCAAGTGCTGGGATTAAAGGCGTGCTCCACCACGCCTGGCTTAAAAAAATATTTTTAAAAACTTCCACAGGCTAGCTGTGTTGAAAGTGGTACAAACAGTGTGGAAGATTCAAGGTCAAGGTTCTAGCACTGGAGTTCAGTGGGGACTCAGTCTCTGCTTCCAAGGTGGCACCTGTTGCCACAGCCTCCCGTGCTCCCTGGTTTCTCCGAGACTGCAGGGACTTTGAGAGGCCTTGTGCTCATCCCCCTGGTCCTTTCATATCTTTAGCCACAGTGACACTGGCTCTTTGTATATTTGGGTTTAACCATCCACCAGATGGATGCTATTTCAAAAACCAGAGTCAAATGTTTACCTAGCATTTACATGCTAGCAGATACCACAAGGGTTCTTGAGATGTCAGGTCGGCGGGGCATGCGCGGGTTATACAGAGAGCATATTGTTTCAAGTAAGGAACCTGAGCCACCCTGGACTGGTATCTTTGGGGGCACTGGAACCAGTCGTTCATAGGTCCTTAGGGATCACTGTACTCACGTGAGCTCAACACCTTTACGTCACTGCTGGCTGACCACGTCATCCACCTGCCATGACTTATCTTGACAAGAGCGCACAGAGAGAATTTACAGTGCCTCGGGCCCATGGTCCCCATGCACGCAGTTTATAAGGACAGGTAAGCCTCGTGGTTTTACTGGTTTGCTAAGACATTTGTTTGCTGTTGAGAATATTGGGTTTCATCAAATGCCTTTGAGTAATTACTGAAGTGATCGTATGGCGTTCCACTTGGAATTTGCTCAGAGGGCAAATTGCATTCATGGCTGCCTTCCACTCACCCACTCTTACCCTCTGAACCAAGTCTACTGTGCTACAGCTCCGTCTTTGAATGGGTGAATGCTGCCCCCAGCCATGGCGAGTCTGGGATCTTGAATGCCCAGTGTCCTCGAATTTGCTCCAAGTCCCCCCCCTCCCTCTCCTTATACAACTGACATGTCTCATGTCACAGGTTTGGGGTCCAAAGTCAGAGGCTGAGGCATCTGTGGGGGCCCCACCAGGCCTCTTCTGGCTTCTGAGCTACTTGCTATTCCTGGGCTTGCAGAAACCTCGTCTGACCTCCGTCTGCACATTCATGTGGCCTTCTCCCGTGGATGACCACATTTCCCCTTTGTAAAGACACCAGTCATGTTGGGTCAGGTCCCATCCAATTCCAGCATGACCTCATCTAAGCCAACTACCTCAGAGCTGACCCTATTTCCAAATAAGGTCACCTCCTGGCTGGCTGTTCTTTCTTCAGCCCAGGAATATGGGAAGGAGATCTTTCTTGGAATCTCATTCTCCATGGGATGGGTAGCTGTCACATCCTTGCCTCCTCCTGGGCATTGCCCTGGTCTGTTTTCTTACAGTCGTGTACTTCCTGGAGATGAGTTGACCTCTTTTAGGGAGCATGGAGCTCCAGGGGGAGTTTGTAAAGGGTGCTGGGCCTGAGAGGAGATGGAAATCCACCTTTCCAGAACACCGAATGGGCTCTGGAGTATGTGTCAGGGAAGCACATTTTGGGGACATTCTCCTAGAATTCCCAGTTGGCGCATTAAGTGGGGCTTGCAGATCTCCCACACTTCTTCCATTCCTCTTTGCTTTAATTTTTTGTTTTGTTTTGTTTTTTGAGGTAGGGTCTTGCTCTAGCCCAGGCTCACCTGGAATTCATTTGGTAGTCTCAGGGTGGCCACCACACCCGGCTTTTTTTCATATTTTTATTTAGTTGAGTTAGACAGAAAGAGGCAGGCAGAGCAAGAGAGAGAGAGAGAGAGAGAGAATGGGTGTGCAACTGCAAATAAACTCCAGCTGTGGGCATTGTGCTGGGCATGTGCATTTACATGGGTACTGGGGAACTGCACCCAAGTTGTCAGACTTTGAAAGCAAGCCTTGAACCACTGAACAATCTCTCTGGGCCCATGTTTTTTTTTTTCCTGTGTGTGTGCATGCCCATGTGCCTATGTGTGTGGTGTAGTGTGCGTGTGGTGTGTATGTGTGTACATGGTGTACAACTGGTGTGCATGTGTGTGCTATGTGTGTCTGTGTGTTGTGTGTGTATGTGTGTGTGTGTGTGTGTGTGTGTGTGTGTGTGTATGTGGTGTGTGTGTGTGTATGTGTGGTGTGTGTGTGTGTGTATGTGTGTGCTGTGTATATGTGTGTGTGGTGTGTGTATGTGTGTGTGTGTGTATATGTGTGTGTGGTGTGTGTATGTGTGTATATGTGTGTATGTGTGTGTGTATGTGTGTGTGTGTGTGTGTGTATATGTGTGTGTGTGTGTGTGTATGTGTGTACATGTGTACATGTGTGTGTGCATGTGTGTGCATGTATATGTGTACATGTGTGTGTGTATGTGTGTACATGGTGTACAACTGTGTGTGTGTGTGTGTATGTTTGTATGTGTGTGTGTGGTGTGTGTGTGTGTGTGTGTGTGTGTGTGTGTGTGTGTGTGTATCTGTGTGGTGTGTGTATGTGTGTGTGGTGTATGTATGTGTTTATATGTGTGTATGTGTGTGGTGTGTGTATGTGTGTGTGGTGTGTATATGTGTGTATGTGTGTATATGTGTGTGTGGTGTATGTGCGTGTAAGCATGTATATGTGTGCGTGTGGTATGTGTGTACATGGTGTATAACTGGTGTGTATGTGTGTGCTGTGTGTACATGTGTGTGTGTGGTGTATGTGTGTGTGTATATGTGGTGTGTGTGTGGTGTGTGTGTGTTTATGTGTATGTGCATATATGTGTGTGTGTGGCATTTGCACATGTGTGTATACAGATATCTATGTACCATGCATGTGTGTGGAGGCCAGAGGATGACTTTGGGTGCCCATCTCATCACTTTCCCATGTATTTCCTTGACACAGGATCTCTCCTTCAATCTCCCAGAGTTGCTGTTTTTCCAGTCAATGAGCACCAGCAATTCTCTAATCTCTGCTCCACCCCCACAAACTGGGGTTACAGACAGTTAAGTGGGCTCTAGGGGAATCGAAGCTCTTGTGTTCTCAGACCCTCCCAGTTCTCATTCTTAAGCAGCAAGCTCTCTTAATGGCGGAGGCATCTCCCTAGCCCTCCTATTTCTTTATTTTTAAATTTTTTTGAGAGAGACAGAGACAGAGAGAAAGAGGCACAGCAGAGAGAGAGCATGGGTGCGCCAGCAGCCTCTCAGCCACTGTGAACGAACTCCAGACGCATGCGCCCCCTTGTGGGCAAGTGCAGCATTGCGCCCTTGCGTCACTTTGCATCTGGCTAAACTTGGAACCTGGAGAATCAAACGGGCGTTGTTAGGCTTGGAAGGCAGGCACCTTAACCACTAAGCCATCTCTCCAGCCCTAGCCCTCCTGTTTCTGATTACAGCTACACTCTCGTTCCCAAGTTGTACTCGAGGCTTCTCTCATGTCACGATTTTCCGTTTATAGACATTTGCGTGTTTTCTTGACTGGTTTTTGATTCCTTTGGAACCAGGTCTCACTGTGTGGAGCCCAGGCTGTCTTCAAAGTCAGGATCTTCCAGCCTCCACTCCCAGAGTGCTGAGATGATAGGCACGTGCCACCACAGCTGGCTTGGTAATCTTCTTTTCTTTTCCCTTGCACATGTATTCTGTGTGCTTGTGGTGTATATGCACATGGGTTCACATGTATGAAGACCAGAGATGGTATCTGGTATCTCCTTCCATCATTCTCAACTTCATTCACTGAGACAGTCTCTCTGTCGAGCCCAGATCTCACCATTTCAGCTAGTCTAGCCGGCCAGCTTGCTCCTAGGATTTCCTGTGTCTGTCTCCCAAGCACTGGATCACAGGTGAGCCGCCGTGCCCACCAGCTATTTATGTGGACGCTGAGGATCTGAACTCGGGTCCTCACCCTTGTGCAGTAAGCACTTCATCCACTGAGCCATCTCCATAGCCCTGGATCTGTTCAAACATTCTGGCTTTGACTTTTATATGTGGAATAAATTCTCCCCCAGTCAGGAAGACTGGGCCTCAGTCTGGCTCCTTTCTTAGCTCTGGTTCCAGCGTAAGTCGCCATGGCTGCTGTCTGGTTCAAGCCAGCTCCCATGTTCATCTCTCATCTCCCCTGGAGAGCTGTGTGCATCCACGGCTCTCAGTCAGCTGTGTGCAAACGTGAAGTTTATTTTTATAATTAATTGCTCAGACGTTCCTTTGACAGCGCCTCTCTCCTGCTAGGCAACAAGAAAACTAAATTTAACTTAATTTAACCTGTAAACAGCCCCATCAGGCTTTTTTTTCTCTGAAACACCAACTAGTTAAACCTTCGTCCCTCTCAGGTGCATTAGAGCTTGTTCAAGTGTTGGTCCCACAGCCTAGGGTCCCTGCAGGGGAGGAAAATTTAGGCATCTGTCCCTTCCTGGGTGTAGCTGTCACACATTCAAGTTGCCAGGGACATGTATTGTGGACATCACCTGGGGGGGGCGGCTTCACATCCATGGTTGAAGGATGGGGTGGAGGTTTCATATCTAGTTCCTGGTGACTTTTCTGGTAGCTGACACTCCTTTGGCACCCAGTCAGGGCACTCTGGAGGATTCAGGGCACCACCGTCCACTAGCCGTCCATTATTGGGGTCCTATAGGGACATGACTTTTCACTGTCCCATCATGTTCCAGGTCAAGAGGCCCACTGTGCCCTAGAGGGTGCCTTCTTGGCTTTCCTGCCCAAAGGAACCTGAAGAATCCACCGTGGCAGGTAGAGGGAGCCCCCCCGCCTACCCTGACCACTCACTGAGCAACCCAAGCCTTTCCCAGCTCAGCTCAGGTGTGGGGCAGTGGACACAGTTTCCTGAGCCCAGGGCCCTCCTCGGCACTCAGGAAGACCGACTGGCCCATGAGTTGAGGTGGGGAACAAAAACAACAACAAAGCCAGGCGTGGTGGCGCACGTCTTTAATCCCAGCACTCGGGAGGCAGACGTAGGAGGATCGCCGAGAGTTTGAGGTCACCCTGAGACTACAGAGTTAATTCCAGGTCAGCCTGGGCCGGAGAGAGACCCTACCTTGAAAAACCAAACAACAACAACAACAACATCAAATCCAGCACTGTGGGACTTAAATGGCTTTTCTTCGTAAACCCACTATAATGCTGTCCTCAAAACAGGACAGGCTCAGAGAGACAGGTTCAGAGAGCCCCGGCCCGCTCACGGTGGGAAAGCATTTAGGGACAGAAAACATAAGTGACGAGCAGGAAGGAGTCAAGGTGCCGCACTGGCTATGACTGGGGGTGGCCACGTTTGAAGGAGATTTGGATAGTTGGTGTCCTCTACTGGTCAGGGCCAGCCATGGGTCAGCTGCGACATGGCTGCTTGTCCCACAAGAGCACGTCCCTAAGGGCTCACGAAGGGGCTGGGAGATACTTAACTAAGACACTTGCTGGCAAATTCTACTGGTGTTCGACCCCCCAGTACCCATGTAAAGCCAGATCCACAAAGTGGTGCTTGTGTCTGGAGTTCATCCACAGCCGCTCGAGGCTCTGGTGCACCTATAGTTTCCCCCCCCCCCCCACCCCGTCTCTTGCAAATAAATCCTTTTCAAAAAATGGAGGCTTCCCAGCACTTGGGAGGTAGAGGTAGGAGGATCACCGTGAGTTCAAGGCCACCCTGAGACTATATAGTGAATTCCAGACCAGTCAGGGGTAGAGTGAGATCCTACCTCAACCCCAAAAAAAAAGGAGGCTCACGAGGAGTACACATGCCACCTTCATGTGCCCTTTCTTACTCAGGGAGCCCTGACAGCAGTGTCCCCAGGCAATTAGTTGCTCACGGCCCAAACACAGTGGACTCTACTGTCCTCTGCCTCACTTGACGATCTGCTGGGATATATGGGAAGGAGAGCAAGGTGGCAGGGTGTCTGAGTTCTTGACCTGGATCTTTTGGGGTGCAATGTGCTTCCTTTTGCTCAGTTGTTTTTCTGCATTAAAATGGGCCAATCTAGCCGCACACCTTTAATCCCAGCACTTGGGAGGCAGAGGTAGGAGGATCGCCGTGAGTTTGAGGCCACCCTGAGACTACATAGTGAATTCCAGGTCAGCCTGGACCAGAGTGAGATCCTACCTTGAAAAACCAAAAAAAAAAAAAAAAAAAAAAAAAAGCTGATCTGTAGCCTCAGGACCCGAGCTTCAGAAGTGGCGGGGATGCAGTCTGCAGAGGGCGAGCTCTGCTTCCCTTCTCTCTTGTGCATGTAACATGGTGTGCCCTGTGTGGTGGATGCGCATGTATGTACCCTTGAAGCGCCCCACGCACCTGCCTGTGAAGGGTAGGGCAGTGGGTGAGCTTGCCTGCAGTGACCAGAGCAGAACTTTGGGAGTCTTGTGCTGGCACTCGCCCATCTGTTCTTGTTGAGCCAGAGTCGCGTCTCTCACACACACCACTGTCTCTTACACACACCAGCCTCTCACACACACACCAGTATCTCACACACACACCAGCCTCTCACACACACACCAGCCTCTCACACACACACCAGAGCCTCTCACACACACCAGAGCCTCTCACACACACCAGAATCTCTCACACACACCAGTCTCTCACACACACACCAGAGCCTCTCACACACACCAGTATCTCACACACACCAGTATCTCACACACACACCAGTCTCTCACACACACCAGAGCCTCTCACACACACCAGTATCTCACACACACCAGTATCTCACACACACACCAGTCTCTCACACACACCACAGTCTCTCACACACACCAGAGCCTCTCACACACACCAGTATCTCACACACACCAGAGCCTCTTACGCACACCAGAGTCTCTCACACACACCAGAGTCTCTCACACACACACACATCAGAGTCTCTTACGCACACCAGAGCCTCTTACGCACACCAGAGCCTCTTACGCACACCACAGTCTCTTACGCACACCACAGTCTCTTACGCACACCAGAGCATGTTGCTTTTCACGAGCCTGGTTAATTCCCTGTTCTGTGCTCCCCTCTGTGGGACTTGAGGTTTCGGATCCCCCTCAGGGCCTCAGGCTTGTGCTGGAAGCTTACTCAACATCTCTCCAGCCCTCCTCTGACTTCCTTTTCTCTTGCCCTCTTGGGTGCAAGGTGGGAATTCTTGAGGATCTAGTGAGCAGGGGTGGCCCTCACGGTGGGAGAGGGAAGATTGGCTGCTTGTCTCTCCCCATTGTCAGCATCGTCTGCTCTCCACCTCCATGGGGGCAGGGGGAGGCCAAGACGGGGGTCTCCCCCCATCCTACTCCGTGGGTCCAGCTGAGGCCTATTTGGAGGGTCATTTTCTCCAAGAATAAGTGGCAGGGGTGAAGGTGGGCTCCAGATGGCCACTGTGGGGTGATGTCTTTAGCTAAGTCATCCAAGCTTGGCTGCATATTAGGCTCCTTAGAGGAGCTTTTACAAGCCCAATTCCTGGCATCCCC
This sequence comes from Orientallactaga sibirica, assembly GCA_036365145.1. Taxonomy (NCBI): domain Eukaryota; kingdom Metazoa; phylum Chordata; class Mammalia; order Rodentia; family Dipodidae; genus Orientallactaga; species Orientallactaga sibirica. Next base: position 4,856,504 of record JAEOAD010000013.1, read on the forward strand.
CATTAAGTCAGAACATCTGTGGGCAGGACCCAGCTTCCTTGTTGGTTACAGGAGCTAAGGTGGTTTACATGTACAGCTCAGGGGGCAGGTGGCCTGGCCCTGGTAGCCAGATGTCACATTGGTGAGTGCCACTACCTGTAGCAAGGTCTCTCCCCCCCGTCCCCCCCAGCACCAACAGGCCGAGGAAGGTGGGGAAACAGCAGATCCATGGTGGCCGGGGCTCTGCTAGCCCTGGGACCCACCTGGTGACCATATGAGGTCAGCATCCACGACTTTGGGGGCGGTGGTCAGACCAGGGTGTCAAACATCACCTCCTAGTGTCGCAGAGCCAGGGAGAGCCAGGCGCGTGGCGGGGTCTCGGCAGGCTCAGCTCCAGAGCCACCATCGAGAAATGGTGGGCTCTGCCCCGGTCTCATGGCAGACCTTGGTCCAGCCACAGTTGGCAATAGCAGCGACCCACGAGGAGCCAGGACCTTGGTGACCCACATGGACTTCTGGGTCTTGGGCAGTCCCTGGGGCGTTCTGTCACACAGCCCTTGAAGGGAAGCAGTGCTGTGGGAAGCAGTTAATTTCCTCAGTCACAGCCAGTTGGACACCTGTGGTTTCTCAACAGGATTGCAAGACAGCAGTTTCTTGTCCCCCAGGTCTTCCCAGGCATGCTTTACGCTAGCAAACCGAAAGAAATATAAACAACTAAAACCGGAGAAGAGCAACAGGCCTGGTTTCTGTGCAGGGGAGCTGTGCCTCACCGTGATTTCTGGCACACTTCCAGGCTTACACACTGTCTTCGTTCCTGCTGGACCCAAACATTGCTCACCGGTGTTTGTCAGGTTCTCAAGGTGGGAGGGATGCCTTGACCTGCCAGTGCTGCCTGCACAAGCCCTGCGTGGCTGCCCGCCGCCATCCCTGGCTATGTCATCGAAGGAGTGTCACTTTGGAACTTCACGGCACAGAGGAGGCAAGCACCTGGGTTGTGAGCATAGAAAGCTTGCTGCTGTACTGTGGGCCCAAAGAAGTAGGCTCATGGTTTCTGGTACAGTCCAGCCCTCTCTCAGTTCACACCCACTCTTTCCTCGCTCTGAGCCATCCATCGGAGCCCTCAAGGTGGTGGCAGAATTGACAGCATTTCAGGTTTCTTGGCATCAGCGAGAACTCAGATTGTGTGGTGGTTTGAGTCAGGTGTCCCCCACTGACTCATGTGTTTTCAATGCTTGGTTCCCAGCTGGTGGCAATTTGGGAGGTGGAGGCTTTGCTAGAGGAGTTGTTGGGGGATGGGCTTAAGGGTGGTATAGCTCCACGTCTCCCCTACCCGAGCTCAGCTCACTATCTTGCTGCTTTCTGCCAGCTGCTGTGGCAAGAAGTGATGTCCAGCCTCTGCTCTGCCTTCTGTTCCCTGCCACGCTGAAACTTCCTGTTGAGACTGTAAGCTGAAATAAACCCTCTCCTCCATTAGCTGCTTTGGGTGGGGTGTTTGGTCCCAGCAACATGAAGGTAACTACAACAGACCCTTGTCCAACAGCCCCTGGAAGCCTGGTGTGCTGTGGTTTGAAGGTATGTGGGGTCCACCTTGTTGAAGATGCTTCAAACCACGCTTCTCCCAACCCGCATGTCTTATCGGATGGACTGCCTCCCTCAGGTCTAATCACTGCGTCTTCAAGAGCGCTACCGAAGGAAGAAATCAGAGTGAGTCCCCCAAGGGTCGTGTTGGGAGCTTGGCCCCTGGTATGGTGGTATTGAGTTGGTGGTCCCTTTATAAGATGAAGCCCAACGGGAGATGGGTTGAGTCTCTGGGATGCTGCCCTCAGAAGAAATTGAGGTAGTTCTCAGGGACTTGTGAGTCAGACCTCACCCGAGAAAACAGCCAGCCTGGCCCCTCCCTACTCTCTGGCTTCCTGTCTCCCTGTGTGATTGCTCTTGCCTGTGTACCCGCCGTCGTGCCATCCACCATGGTGGGACACTGTGGGGATGGTCCTCGCCAGAATCGGTGCCATGCTGCTTGGATTTTCAGCCTTATTTATGAAGCGCCCATTCTCCAGTGAGTTATTGGTCAGGAGGTCTCCCAACCATCACAGTCTATTGCCAAGGCTCTTGGTTGCCCATGAGAACTAGCTGGTAAGACCCTGTTGCTGAAGACTCCATGTGCTTGGGCTGCAGGTCACTCCCTATTGATTAAATGTCATAGTTCTGGGGCCTTTGGTGTCCAGTAATAGCCACCTCGTGTGTTGCTCACACAGCTCTGACTCTGGACTCCAGGAAGAAAGTGCCCAACTCGCTATTCATGATTTAGAGATACAAAATCTTCCAGAGGCGACTAGACCACAAATCATAAGTTTATACAGTGTCTTGACTCACAGGAGAACATCAAGCATGTATGGAGGGCTGGAGAGATGGCTTAGCGGTTAAGGCGCTTGCCTGCAGAGCCAAAGACCTAGGTTTGATTCCTCAGGACCCACATAAAGCAAAAGGTGGTGCATGCGTGTGGAGGTTGTAATTTTCTTTCTCTCTCTGCTTCTTTCTCTGTCTCTCAAATATATGTTTCTCAAATAAATAATTTAAAAACTTGTGAAATATGCTTGTCACGTTACAAAGCTCAGAGACACAAGGGAGAAGAACCTGCATGTGAACAGTTTCTAAGGACATGGCTGAATCCAAGCCTCAGAGTCGGAAAGCCACGTAGAGCACGTCGGGCGCACGTCACTCTTTCCCTGCCTGGGGGAGGGGAGGAGTCGCGCTGGTCTCCACAGAGCCCGGAGGAGTCCAGTCCTGCTCAGACAGCTCAGTCGCAAATCACCAAGACCGTCTCATGCAATGCATAGCTGCGGTCCAGCGCAGAAGCACAGCTGTGTCTGGGACAGTGGGAGCAGATGGAACGACCCTTCTGTGCAGCCTCACAGTGACCCAGGCCTGTGCGCTGTGAATAACTTCCCCACCACACTGTTCTCATAGCTACTCCCACTGGAATTCTTTCTTCCCCATTTGTAACAGGTTTTTTTTTTTTTTTAACTTATTTTATTTGCTTGAGAGAGAAGTAGAGAGAATGGGTGCACCAGGGCCTTCAGCCACTGGAAACAAGCTCCAGACACATGCGCTTCCTTGTCCATCTGGCTTACGTGGGTCCTGGGGAATGGAACCTGGGTTCTTTGGCTTTGCAGGCAAGCGCCTTAACCGCTAAGCCATCCCTCCAACCTTGTATCATGAGCGCTGAACTCATTAGTCAAGAGGCGGGTTATGTTAACTCAGTTGCCACACTGCATTCACTCTTCATGTTAATTAAGCCAGGTCCCTTTTCTCCCTGATGCTCTTAATTAGCCTAAACCCCTGGGGCCCTCACTTGGCCAGCAGGCAGCATCCGGTCCTGTCTTGCTCCAGTCAGGATGGGCTGCCAAGGGGGTCTCGCAGGGTGCTGCTTCTCCTCGCAGCGGGTATCAACTCAGACAGGGACATGGAGTCGGCCTCTCTGAGTTGAGTGACAATGTTCAGAGCTTTTGCTGGGGTTCTTAGACCCATTTTTTCCTCAGTCATCCTGGCTGCTGATCGCCACCTTAGGGTTGGCTCCTTCGCCTGTCAGCTCGCAGCAGGTCTCTGGTCAGTCTCTGGTCTCGGCCCCTGGTTGCCATGGTGATCTTGTCACTGCTGAGTGTGTGCCCCATTTTTATTTCTAACTATTGCTCCTAACACCCTGTAACAGAGTTTTTGATCATTGGTTGTTTCTGTGTTTTGTTTTGTTTTTGAGACAAGGTCTCACGTAGCCCAGGCTGGCTCAGTCTTGTTTTGTAGCTGATTCTGGCCTTGAACTCCTGATCCTCCTGCCTCTCCCTCTCAAGCGCTGGGATTCCAGGCATGCGCCACCACAGCAAACTCAGGCCATTCGTTTTTGTGCATGTACCGATCCTGTGTTCAGTCTGCTTAGCCATGGTTTCCCTGGATGGGACCAGGTGGCGTTTCCACGTCCACAGCCGTCCGTATCCGGTGGCGCACAATCCCACGCCACCCTTCCTAACACTTAGCGCAGAACAGAAAGCTTGGCAGTTCTGTTGGAAATAAGGAGGAACTGAGTTCTAAAAGAAGAGAGGAAGGGGAGGGGAGAGGGACCTCGGCTTAGGTGTCTCTCTCGTCACTTCCTCTGCATTCTGGTTCAGAGCAAGTCAACTGGATGGGCCACATTCAAGGGCTGGGACACAGGCGTCATCTCCTGGTGGCAGGAACAGAAAAACCACACTGCTGGGGCACCCGTATCTTAATTGTCAACTTCCTGTCCCTGCTTGGAAGTGTGCATTGCTTCTGCTCCTCAGACATGATAAGGTTCAGAGCCCTTGGCATACATATTCTTAAAAAAAAAAAAAAAAAAAAAAAAAAACTTTATTTATTTATTTATTTATTTAAGACAGAGAAAGAGAGAAAGAGGCCAGGGCCTCTAGCCACTGCAAACGAACGCCAGATGCATGTGCCACCTTGTGCATCTGCCTTAAGTGGGTCCTGGGGAATTGAACCTGGGTCCTTGGGCTTTGTAGGCAAACACCTTAACCACTAAGCCAGCTCTCCAGCCCAGTGTGCATATTCTTTTTTTTTTTTTTTTTTGGTTTTTTTGAGGTAGGGTTTCACTCTAGCCCAGGCTGACCTGGAATTCACTATGTAGTCTCAGGGTGGCTTTGAACTCATGGTGATCCTCCTAACTCTGCCTCCCGAGTGCTGAGATTAAAGGCATGCACCACCACGCCCAGCCTCCAGTGTGCATATTCTTTCTTTCTGTCTTTCTTTGAGAGAGATACAGAAATAGGCAGGTAGAGAGAGACAATGGGCACACCAGGGCCTCCAGCCACTGCAAATGAACTCCAGATGCATGCGTCACCTTGTGCATCTGGCTTACGTGGGACCTGGGGAGTCGAACCTGGGTCCTTTGGCTTTGCAGGCATGCATCTTAACCACTAAGCCATCTCTCCAGCCCCCAGTGTACATATTCTTGACGGTGCTATCCAGGCCTGTTCTTGCTCTTCCCTTTGCCCCATTTACTACCTCCCCTCCATGGACACCCAGGAGCTCTGCCCAAGCCTTGCTCTCTCAGTCCCCTCCACAGCGCCACACCCACCGTCAGTCCCCAGGAGGCTCACACTACTGACCGTCCACCCAAACCCTTTCCTGCCTGTCTTCTCCGCCGTCCGCGCACAGCCTACCCAGTGCTCTAGTGGATCCCCTCCAGCTGTCTCCCCTCATCCTTGGCACTCTGCCTTCCAGTGTTTAGGTTAGCTTTCAGTCTCACTTCCGTTTCCCAGGCTTGCTTCTCATCAAGACCTCAACTTCCTCCTCCTTCCACCCCCAGCTCCCTGGGGGCCTCGCAGGGTGAACTCACACAGCTGTGCAGATGTGCATGGGGTAACTACCTGCTAGAGGACGCTGAGCTGTGACAGTCAGGATTGGGCCAAACACGGCGTTGAAGGTGAGCCCATTTCAGCCCAAGGTGGTTCCTTGATGAGTGCATGGTCCAGATATTCTGGACTGGACCCCAGTAAAAACATAAAACCATCTCACTGGTTGTTAGCAGGGACTCAGCTGTCATGGCAGAGGACAGAAACAAGGCAAGCCATTCTGTCATGTCGTCGGCCTGACAAGTCACAGGACCACACAACAGAGAGGGTACAGGAATGGGATCCTTACTGGGTACCCAGAAAGAAGAGAAATGGGTTTTCGTTTTGTTTTGCTTTGTTTTTGGAGACAGGATTTCATTCATCCCGGCTGGCCTGTAGTTGAGGATGACCTTGAACTTCTTTTAAAATATTTTATTTATTTATTTGAGAGAGAGAAAGAGAGAGAGAGAGAGAATGAATGCGCCAGGGCCTTTAGCCACTGCAAACAAACTCTAAACACATGCACCCCTTGTGCATCTGGCTTACGTGAGTCCTGGAGAGTTGAACCTGGGTCCTTTGGCTTTGCAGACAAGTGCCTTAACCACTACGCCATCTCTCCAGCCCTACCTTGAACTTTTGATCCTCTGTCCTCCACCTCCCACCACCACACCTGTTTTTTTTTTTTTCTTCTTTTTTTTTTTTTTTTTTTTTTTTCGAGGTAGGGTTTCACTCTGGTCCAGGCTGACCTGGAATTTACTATGTAGTCTCAGGGTGGCCTCGAACTCACAGCGATCCTCCTACCTCTGCCTCCCGAGTGCTGGGATTAAAGGCGTGCGCCACCACGCCCAGCTTAACCACGCCTGGTTTTATAAGGCCGGGGGGGGGAACCTAGTCACACATGCTCGATGCAGACTCTCTGACCACTGAGCTACATCCACAACCCTGATAAATAAAACATCTGGGAATGGCTCCTGACCTCTATATTGGGCCTCTGTCTTCCATCCCTCAAACAGTGATGTGCATCTTGTAAGGCTCACGTGAGGATCACCCTGCTATCTGCAATACTCCTCACCGAAAGCCCTGCCATTGCTGTGGCCTGGGGAATAAACACACCTTCCTGCCCCCAGGGGCCCAGATAACTGCAGTCATCTCCCCGTCTGCTTCTCCTGATGGCTGGGTGAGCCTTCAATCCAGGACTCTTGTACCATGTCCTTGTGTCCAGGTGACTGTAACGTCACTGCCGAGTCTGTCAAAGTCATTGCTCTGTGGAGGCTGGGGGCATCAGAGCCACCCTAACAACCCTGCCCATTCCTTCAAACCATGGGATGTTGGCTCTCTCTCCAGTGGCCACCTTGCCAGCTCCCAGCCTCAGCAACCCATGTGGGCATGTGTGGAGCTGATGTGCTCCGACTATTTCTCACTGCTGTGACAGGTACTAGACAAGAGCAACTTAAATCAAGAACCGTGTGTTTTAACTCACGGTTTGAGGGGATTGTCCACCACCCATGTTTCAGGGAGGCGCTTGAAGAATCTGGGACCGGAGAAGCCAGCCTCTACGTGGCACTTGGCCACTTGCTCTGTGGCCTGTGGTGGGCGCAGACACCTCCCTGAAGGGCAGATCAGCAGTGGTCACAAAGGAAAGGCTCCGGCCAGTTACCAGGTTCATGGGAGACAAAGCTCAGCCTTAGAAGCGTGACATACCATGACGGGCACCATCCGTGTCTCAGAAGTGTGAGATTCCATGGTGGGCACCATCCGCGTCCACAAGACTGCTTCTTTTAAGCCTGGAGTGAGCAACTCAGAACCAAGAACCCAGAGAACCTGCCTGGTACGTTGAATGAGAACATCAAAGTCCCCGTCCATCAGGAACCAAGCGGCCACCAGTAGCCATGGATCCACATCCCACAGCCTGCCTTTCCACCGCGCCGTAGCGGAGGCATTGTTTCCGTAAGCCACTTAAGCCCTTCAGAATCAAGTTCTTGAGCCAATAAAAAAGGGTTGGGCTTGCCCCAGCACCTTCCATCCCAGGACACAAATGGTGGCCCTGTGTATACATCTTAGGTTTGGGGGCATGACCACACTTGCTCCTTCTGTAGTGTTCCCATGCTGGGTAGGTGGTGGTGGCTTTGCATGTCAAGGAAGACCCTTGCAGCCATCAGGCCTTCTCATGGGCAGACATTTCCCATTGTTTTCTGATTTCTGTGGCTGAAGGATCCTCCAATATTCATACGGTAAATCTTAGTTGTTGGCGTGATAGCCAAGCAGAGCCCTCACGGTGATGAACAAGTGACGCCTTCATGGTGATGGCGTAGCAGATGGAAGTCCTTTTTCAAGAGCCCAAGAGAATGGGTTCTCCCCACATCCCTCTGCCATGGGAATACACATATCCACTAATAATGAGCCTACCCAGTGCTCTAGTGGATCCCCTCCAGCTGTCTCCCCTCATCCTTGGCACTCTGCCTTCCAGTGTTTAGGTTAGCTTTCAGTCTCACTTCCGTTTCCCAGGCTTGCTTCTCATCAAGACCTCAACTTCCTCCTCCTTCCACCCCCAGCTCCCTGGGGGCCTCGCAGGGTGAACTCACACAGCTGTGCAGATGTGCATGGGGTAACTACCTGCTAGAGGACGCTGAGCTGTGACAGTCAGGATTGGGCCAAACACGGCGTTGAAGGTGAGCCCATTTCAGCCCAAGGTGGTTCCTTGATGAGTGCATGGTCCAGATATTCTGGACTGGACCCCAGTAAAAACATAAAACCATCTCACTGGTTGTTAGCAGGGACTCAGCTGTCATGGCAGAGGACAGAAACAAGGCAAGCCATTCTGTCATGTCGTCGGCCTGACAAGTCACAGGACCACACAACAGAGAGGGTACAGGAATGGGATCCTTACTGGGTACCCAGAAAGAAGAGAAATGGGTTTTCGTTTTGTTTTGCTTTGTTTTTGGAGACAGGATTTCATTCATCCCCGGCTGGCCTGTAGTTGAGGATGACCTTGAACTTCTTTTAAAATATTTTATTTATTTATTTGAGAGAGAGAAAGAGAGAGAGAGAGAGAATGAATGCGCCAGGGCCTTTAGCCACTGCAAACAAACTCTAAACACATGCACCCCTTGTGCATCTGGCTTACGTGAGTCCTGGAGAGTTGAACCTGGGTCCTTTGGCTTTGCAGACAAGTGCCTTAACCACTACGCCATCTCTCCAGCCCTACCTTGAACTTTTGATCCTCTGTCCTCCACCTCCCACCACCACACCTGTTTTTTTTCTTTTTTTTTCTTCTTTTTTTTTTCTTTTTCTTTTTTCGAGGTAGGGTTTCACTCTGGTCCAGGCTGACCTGGAATTTACTATGTAGTCTCAGGGTGGCCTCGAACTCACAGCGATCCTCCTACCTCTGCCTCCCGAGTGCTGGGATTAAAGGCGTGCGCCACCACGCCCAGCTTAACCACGCCTGGTTTTATAAGGTGCCGGGGGGGGGAGGAACCTAGTCACACATGCTCGATGCAGACTCTCTGACCACTGAGCTACATCCACAACCCTGATAAATAAAACATCTGGGAATGGCTCCTGACCTCTATATTGGGCCTCTGTCTTCCATCCCTCAAACAGTGATGTGCATCTTGTAAGGCTCACGTGAGGATCACCCTGCTATCTGCAATACTCCTCACCGAAAGCCCTGCCATTGCTGTGGCCTGGGGAATAAACACACCTTCCTGCCCCCAGGGGCCCAGATAACTGCAGTCATCTCCCCGTCTGCTTCTCCTGATGGCTGGGTGAGCCTTCAATCCAGGACTCTTGTACCATGTCCTTGTGTCCAGGTGACTGTAACGTCACTGCGAGTCTGTCAAAGTCATTGCTCTGTGGAGGCTGGGGCATCAGAGCCACCCTAACAACCCTGCCCATTCCTTCAAACCATGGGATGTTGGCTCTCTCCAGTGGCCACCTTGCCAGCTCCCAGCCTCAGCAACCCATGTGGGCATGTGTGGAGCTGATGTGCTCCGACTATTTCTCACTGCTGTGACAGGTACTAGACAAGAGCAACTTAAATCAAGAACCGTGTGTTTTAACTCACGGTTTGAGGGGATTGTCCACCACCCATGTTTCAGGGAGGCGCTTGAAGAATCTGGGACCGGAGAAGCCAGCCTCACGTGGCACTTGGCCACTTGCTCTGTGGCCTGTGGTGGGCGCAGACACCTCCCTGAAGGGCAGATCAGCAGTGGTCACAAAGGAAAGGCTCCGGCCAGTTACCAGGTTCATGGGAGACAAAGCTCAGCCTTAGAAGCGTGACATACCATGACGGGCACCATCCGTGTCTCAAGTGTGAGATTCCATGGTGGGCACCATCCGCGTCCACAAGACTGCTTCTTTTAAGCCTGGAGTGAGCAACTCAGAACCAAGAACCCAGAGAACCTGCCTGGTACGTTGAATGAGAACATCAAAGTCCCCGTCCATCAGGAACCAAGCGGCCACCAGTAGCCATGGATCCACATCCCACAGCCTGCCTTTCCACCGCGCCGTAGCGGAGGCATTGTTTCCGTAAGCCACTTAAGCCCTTCAGAATCAAGTTCTTGAGCCAATAAAAAAGGGTTGGGCTTGCCCCAGCACCTTCCATCCCAGGACACAAATGGTGGCCCTGTGTATACATCTTAGGTTTGGGGGCATGACCACACTTGCTCCTTCTGTAGTGTTCCCATGCTGGGTAGGTGACGGTGGCTTTGCATGTCAAGGAAGACCCTTGCAGCCATCAGGCCTTCTCATGGGCAGACATTTCCCATTGTTTTCTGATTTCTGTGGCTGAAGGATCCTCCAATATTCATACGGTAAATCTTAGTTGTTGGCGTGATAGCCAAGCAGAGCCCTCACGGTGATGAACAAGTGACGCCTTCATGGTGATGGCGTAGCAGATGGAAGTCCTTTTTCAAGAGCCCAAGAGAATGGGTTCTCCCCCCACATCCCTCTGCCATGGGAATACACATATCCACTAATAATGTTTTGATTATAACAAGACTTTCTTTTTGGTTGTTTTTAAATTTTTTTAAATATTTTATTTTGTTTATTTATTTATTTGAGAGAAAGGGAGATACAGAAATAGGCAGAGAGAGAGAGAAAGAGAGAGAGAGAGAGAATGGGTGCGCCAGGGCCTCCAGCCACTGCAAACAAACTCCAGATGTGTGCACCCCCTTGTGCATCTGGCTGATGTGGGTCCTGGAGAATCGAGCCTCGAACTGGGGTCCTTAGGCTCCACAGGCAAGCGTTTAACCACTAAGCCATCTCTCCAGCCCTTTTTATTTTTTTTTGAGGTAGGGTCTTGCTCTAGCCCAGGCTGACCTGGAATTCATTCTGTAGTCTCAGGCTGGCCTCAAACTCACAGTGATCCTCCTACCCCTGCATCCTGAGTGATGGGAATAGAGGTGTGTACCCCCACGCCTGCCTGGCATAGCAAGACTTTCTTATCAATGAGCAAAAAGGCATCCAGGGCAAGCGTGATGCCCACCCAGAAGAAAGCAGAGAGGAGGAAGGAGGAGAAGAGGCAGATGAATGATGACACAAAAGACAGCTCCCATGATGCTTTGCTAGGGAGAAGGAAAAGGCTCTCAGGCTAACTCAGCCCCTGAGTCCTATAAACTTAGCACTGTGCTACAAGCTGAGGAGTCATTAATCTTGTGTCAATTAGCAATTGTTTAGCAATAGTGAGGGTGTTCGTCTATGAGAGGAAAAGCATGTGTTCTGGCAGCTGCAGCGGAGTGACAGGACTGTCTAAGGCTGTGGTTGAATTAGTGGCTCTTAGAGCTCTCAGTGCAGACATCCCAGGAGGCCACATGAGGCTATTGCATGACTGGGCCACCCATAATACAGAGACGAGGGTGACGGCACAGAAGGCCTGAGAGATGGCTCAGTGGTTAAGGCGCTTGCCTACAAAGCCTAATGACCCAGATTTGATTCCCCAGTACCCACATAAAGTCAGATGCACAAGGTGATGCAAGCATTTGGAGTTTGTTTGTAGTGGCTAGAAGTCCTGATGCACCCATTCTCTTTCATAAATGAATAAATATTAAAAAAAAAAAAACACAATAACATTGGGCTGGAGAGATGACTTAGCGTTTAAGGTGCTTGCCTGTGAAGTCTAAGGACCCATGTTCTACTCTCCAGATCCCACGTTAGCCAGACGCACAAAGGTGAGGCAAGCGCAAGGTCACACGTGCCCACTAGGGGGCACAAGCATCTGGAGGAGTTCGATTACAGTGGCTGAGGCCCTGGTGCACCAATTCTTTCTCCTCTGTCTCTTTTTAAAAAAATTTTTTTAAATTATTTTATTTATTCTTGAAGAGAGACAGAGACAGACAGAGAAGGAGAAGGAGACAGATAGAGAATGGGCGTGCCAGCAGTCTCTCAGCTGCTGTGAACAAAATCCAGATGTGTGCGCCCCCTTGTGGTCAAGTGCGGCATTGCGCCCTTGTGTCACTTTGCATCTGGCTAAACGTGGGACCTGGAGATTGGAGCTGGCATTCTTAGGCTTAGGAGGCAGGCGCCTTAACCACTAAGCCATCTCTCCAGCCCTCTCCTCTGTCTCTTTCACTCTCTTGCTTGCTCTCAAAATAAATAAATAAATAAATAAATAAATAAATAAATAAATAAATAAATAAATCAAAAGAAGGCCTGGCCTACTTTATTTGGGTGCTCAGTGTCTCCTCTAAGACACAACTATCTCCAGGACCTGGTTCTTGGCAGCTCCCAGGAGTTCCATGTGCTGTGCCCTGATGGTCCAGGTGCCGAGGTGGGGACAGAGGGATGTATGGTGGTCATAGATGAGACAAACCACTCTTGTCTGTCCCTGGGAGCCAAGTTACAGCCACCTGCATCCCCCACAGCTAGAGCATGGACAGGAAGAGGGCTCACTCACCACCTCAGCCCCGGCTCTGCCCGCTGCCTCCAGATGGGTCTTCTGTGCCCCACTACAAGCAGAAACCAGGACTGTCCCCAAGATCAGGCCAGAGCTCAGATTCTCCAGCTAAGGGGTTCATTTCACAGCCAAGCCTCATGCATAGCAGTATGGACTGAATTTCCCAAGTTCATGAACAAGACCCAAGCATCCCCACTACACTGCCCTCACCTACCTTTGCCTTTATGGGAACCCCAGGGATCCCACATTCTTAGCTGGCATCACCTTTGGGCTTAGGAAGTTCCCACCGCTCCCAGCACGTCCTCCTGCAGTGTTAAGGTAAGTTACTTTCCATTGTGAGTTCTGCTTACAATTTTGTTAATTAATAATTAATTTGTAGTCAATTTTTAATTGTTTTATTTTTATTTCTATTGTGCTTTTAAGTAGTTTTATTTATGTATTTGCAGGCAGGGAGAGAAGAGACAGAGAGAGAGAATAGGTATGCCAGGGCTTCCAGCCACTACAAACGAACTCCAGATGCATGCGCCACCTTGTGCATTTGGCTTTATGTGGAAACCAAACCTTTATGCATTTGGCTTTATGTGGGACCCATGGGTCCTTTGGCTTTGCCAGCAAGTGCCTTAATTACTAAACCATCTCTCTCTAGCCCATAATTATTTTGTTTTTGAGATACAGTCTTGCTATTTAGCTCAGGCTGGCCTTAAAATTGCTTAGTAGCCCAGGTTAGCATTTCACTCGGGATCCTCCTTCCTAGCCCTCCACAGTGCTGGGATTACAGGCCGCAGCAGTACACACAGCTCTGCAGAAACAGTTCTTGTCATAAGAACTGTGCTCAGGCAAACCCACCCAGCCTTTGCCCTGGTGATACTCACACTATGTCTTCCCCAACCTTAGCCCACCCATCCCATGGGTCCTAGACCCCTTTGTCTTGGGGGGACCTGACAAGCAGTATCAGCCCCCACTCTGCATATGGAGCCCCCCTGAGAGGTAGTGCATGTTGCTAGGATGGGGCCTGGGGACTGACTACATGCCTCTCGACCATCTAGCACAGGCTTAGATATCCCTGACGATGAAAAGGTGTTCCCCTGCCCCAGAATTTTCCTCCATGAAGAAAACCAGCGTCAGAACTAGCCTATGGGGCAGAGGGCCCCTCGTGGGGAAGAAGAGCCATGGCTTTGGCCGAGGCTCTCCCGTTCTCCACCAGCCAGACATGGTCACGCTTTTCATAAACACACTTAGGCTTGGAGTTCTGGAAACAAGTCCCAGCAGCCCCCAGCCCAGGACCTCACACACAGCTGGCCACCTGAGAGCAAGCGTGTTGAAGAAGCAGTGATGAGTGAAGGCAGACATCCTGGAAACATCCCAGGTGTTGGCTGTCTTGCAAATCCAGGTGGACCCCTTCTGACTTGCTGTTTGATGTTTCAAGTCTGAGAAGTACACTCAATGCTTTTCCTTACTAGGAAAGAGATGAAGAAGTCAGTGGGGGGAGTGATGATAGCTAGAAGCCCCCCATGTGTACTTGTGACCCACTTCACTGCACATGCGCCTTCTTTCTAGCAGGCCCTTCTGCTGCAGTAGTATGCCTGGGGCAGGGTCCCTTTCTTCCCTATTCAAAAGCCCTAAGGTCTAGCTGGGCGTGATGGCTCCTGTCTGTAATCCCAGCACTCGGGAGGCAGAGGTAGGAGGATCACCATGGGTTCAAGGCCAGCCTGAGACTACAGAGTGAATTCCAGGTCAGCCTGGGCTACAGTGAGACTAGAACAAGCCCTGAGGTCTCGATCAGAATCTTTTCTCATCCGTAGAGAAGCTTCTCGCAGTCCTCCCGTCCTTCTCCCATCCTTCCTCTGCTCTGCCTAGGCGTCCACCTCTTCCCCTCCATTCCGGCCTCACTCCATGCTGGGAGATCCATGCATCATGTGATCTCTCACCTACCTCTTATGTGTGTATGTGTTCATATGGGTATGTGCACATGTATGTGTGGAGGTCAGAGGTCAATAACAAATGTCTTCCTCAGTTACTTTCCAGTGTGGTTTTTAAAGACAGAATCTCCCTGAACCCAGAGTTCACAAGCAGCCAGGCCCAGGATGCTCCCAGTCTCCACCTCCCCAGGATTATCACACCTGGCTAGAGGTCCAAACTTGAATTTTCACACTTGCATGGGAACTTGCTATCTTCCTGTGGCTTTTGCAAACCTCAGGGCTGACTCCAAGGACCTCTGCTTTTCCTCCCTCCCTCACCCCACAGGACTGCCCACTAGATGTGCCACTGGTCCCTTTTTATTGTGGACACCACAGGATCATAAGCAAGCACATTCCAGGAACTCCAGGCAAAGCTGCAGCACTTCTCATATCTTTGGACTGGAATTCCAAATCCACCGCCATGCCTTAGAATTGGAAGCTAGAGTCCACCCACAGTAACACCTCCTCCAGCCAAGCAGCTGGAGATCTAAATTACAATCTTTTTAAAAAATTTTTATTTTATTTTTATTTACTTGAGAAAGAGAAAGAGGCAGAGAGAGAGAGAGAGAGAGAGAGAGAATGGGTGTGCCAGGACCTTTAGCCACTGCAAATGAATTCCAGATGCATACTCTACCTTGTGCATCTGGCTTACATGGGTCCTGGGGAATTGAACCTGGGTCCTTTGGCTTTACAAGCAAGTGCCTTAACTACTAAGCCATCTCTCCATCCCTAAATTACAAGCTTTAATAAACTCCTGAATCAATTGTGGGACATCCATTCAAACCACCACATTCCACCCCTGTCCCCCAATAGATTCATAACCATCTCACATTGTATATTGTCAAATTCAAAGGTCCTCACAGTGTTTTCCAACTTAAGATAGTCTCAAAGTCCTAATGTCATCTAAGATTTGAGATTGTCTCTTAGCTGTGAGTCCTATAAAATCAAAACAAGTTATATACTGTCAACATCTGAAGGCACAGAGTAAACATTTCCAACTGCTATAAAGCAGAGCAAGGAGAGACTGGAACAATGCAAATTCAACAAGCATCAAACAAGCATCAAACTGCTGCAGTTCAAGTCTGATATAACCAGTGACTGACTTTCTCCAGATTTTCCAATCCTGCCCTCCAGCTGGGCTGAATAGCTGGGGAAAACTTCCAAACTTCCATCCTGAGCCAATGGCACTACATGAGAGCACTTGCACAGTCTGGTATATCCAAAACATTGTTGTGCTGTAATGGCCTGAAAATCGCTGAAGGAAGACCCCAGAGTCAAGTTATATGTAAAAGCATAGAGTGTTTTTTCTGCAGAATCAGCCAGCATGCTGGGGTCAACCACTCGTACAAAATGGTGGTGACCCCAGGAGCTTGTAGGCTCCCTTTTAAGCACAGCTAAAGGAATTTTGGTGGGCTTTTAGTCTTTTAACATGATTGGCTAATTTGAATAGTAACTGTACTTGTGTTTTTTTGATTGGTCTTAAGGTTTTGGCGGCCAGGTCTAGGGGAATTTCAGGCAGAGGAGGTAACCTCCTAACGTGATTGGCTAAGCAAGCAGCAGTTTCCCCCACAGATGGCCCCTCCTGGAAATTGAAACTTTGGCATTGTCAGGGCAGCACCTTACTGAGGCCTGTCATGGTGTCAGTTTGGTCTCTTCAGTGTCTCCATGCAAACCATGGTCCATTTTCCAATGTCTCCACTGGCCTATCAGGGTCATCAAGCCCTGACTGTATGCTGTGACTCGGCAGCGGTTCCTGGAACCGTGTGCATTTCATGACACATTCCATGCATTTTCATGCTTCTGAAATCAATATCACGTGTGCAGGACCCAGCCACATCTTTAATTCAAGGACCAAAATAAATCAGTGACTTGAAGAGCAAGCTCCTTCCTTTCAGTGAGCTCCTTACAAAATAGTTTGCATTTCTATTATTCAGATTATTATTCAGGCATTCTCTCCATTGTTTTCCCATAAAGAAATTGGGCCATCTTTCTTAAGATTGCTAATGTGTTTGACAAAAGCAGCTTTAGTAACCTAAAACCAGTCTCTGTGCCAGTAAATTTTAAATTTGTTTGAATTTTTCCAACTGTAAATCTTAAATTTCTCAGTCCCATATCTTTAGCCAAGCCCATCAGTCCATTATAAATTTAACTTTGATCAAACTCTCTGGACATGGGCAGTAGAACACAGCCAGCAGTAGCCCTGTTCCAACAAAGTTTTCTTCTGTCTTTCCTTCCCCTTAGAAAGTTCATAAGTCAAGCCTCCAAATACAATTCTCTCTGTACTTAGCATTTTCAAACTCTCATTAGAATAGTCAATAATACCTGGCTTACCACTCCAGAAGGCATCTTCAGTTGCCAGCACCAAATTTCCCACTCCTCCAGCACACAAGTTCCAAAAGACCAAAATCCACATGGCCAGATTCATCTCAGCAACTCTACCCCACTCCTGGTACCAATT
Source organism: Orientallactaga sibirica (assembly GCA_036365145.1). Classification (NCBI taxonomy): domain Eukaryota; kingdom Metazoa; phylum Chordata; class Mammalia; order Rodentia; family Dipodidae; genus Orientallactaga; species Orientallactaga sibirica. The sequence goes on from JAEOAD010000013.1 coordinate 4,873,154, forward strand.
CTGTTGTAGACAGTGTCAGATCCAGACCAGACACAGTTATGGGAGGAAGAGATTTATTGAAGCTTACAGGTAGAGGAGAAGTTCCATAATGGCAGAAGTTGGACCCCCCCTTCACAGGTCCCCACAGACAGAAATACAACCACCACCATCACCATAAGCAAGCCCTGCTCCCCCTTGAGTTACTTTTGTCAGGTGTGTGATCACAGCAACAAGAAAAGTGACTAACACCCCCCCCACACACACACACATGCACACACAAGCACCTTCCCTTTCAGGTCTAAGTTCTGGGTTTGCTCTATTAGGAATCCTGTTGGGTTAATTTAATAAGATGCCCTCCAGCCCCAGCCAACCCTCTGACTGGTTCCCCTTGCTCCACACCTGAGCTATACACCCACAGCTGTCTTAAATCTGCCTGTGGCTTTGAACTGTGTCCACCTCTAGCTTTCTTTGACTTCCTTCACAGATGTGCCTTTTCACAGCTGCCTGGGACCCCCACATGTGACACACTGGTCCTCTTCAGCAGGACCCCTCACAATCTTCACATGGATGCACTATCAGCTGGAAAATTTGGGTTCCGCGTACTTCCCTGCTGGATGGGGCCTTACCCTTGGGGCTTGTACACAGAGACCCCAAGTGAGGAAAGGTACCCAGGACCACAGTGCCCACCATGACCCTGGGCACCAGAGAGGCTAGAAGTAGCTTTCTGGCTACACTGCCCTGTTCATCGAGGAACAACCTGCTTGGACTGGCCTGGCTGCGTAGAACTTGGCCCTTCGTTTTGGTACCATAGAGGATCAAAGACAGGAGGACAAAGGGCTAAGGCTCCCATCACTGTGCTGAGACCTCAGCCTGAGGACAGGTGGCCTGGTCAACAGAGAGGATGTGGGGGAGCCTGGCAGACCCACATGGTCGGGTCCCTGCTGACTGCAGCTTCCTCAGCAGGGCAGAGTCCTGTCATTTGACTAATGGTGGGTCAATCTTTTATGGAGAACTCCTTCCCAGTCCATTATCAGACCACAAGCAGCGCCCTTCCAGCTCATTCTGCTCCCACCCCGTGTGGCCATGACAGTCGGAAGCAAAGGAAATGAGGGAACGATTGCCCAGTTGGTGGCCCTGGCACAAGTGCACCATCACTCTGCCCATCTGCTCCAGTTAGGCAAGTAACAGCACAACTTCATACATGTAACTCTGGCCTCTTTTTTTTTTTTTTTTTTAATCTCTTTATTTATTTATTTTTTTATAAATCCAAATGGTTTTATTTATTTATTTGAGAGAGAGAGACATACAGAAATAGGCAGGTAGAGAAAGAGAATGGGTGCACCAGGTCCTCCAGCCACTGCAAATGAACTCTAGATGTGTGTACCCCCTTGTGCATCAGGCTTATGTGGGTCCTGGAGAATCTAGCCTTGAACCAGGGTCCTTAGGCTTCACAAGCAAGCGTTTAACCACTAAGCCATCTCTCCAACCCATCTCTTAGGCCTCTTTCTCAAGCCTACTGGTTCAACGGAGATATGGATGGAGCATCTGCATGGAAGGCTGGGGTGCTCCCACAGAAGGATGTTTAGGGGCTGGGGAGATGGCTCCATGGTTAAAGAGCTTGCTTCAAGGACCTGAGTTACAACCCCCAGGACCCACACAAAAGCCAGAGGCTGTGGCGGCCGTTTATAGTCTCAGCTTCCCCTGGAGAGAAGGAAGGAAGGCAGAGACAATTGCCCAGAAGCTCACAAGCCAGCTGGCCTGGCAAACACAGCAGTAAACCTTGCCTCAAAGAAGGTGGACGGTGGCACCCAAAATTGTCCTCTGACCTCCATATACATGCCATGGCATACATGTACCCACATTTGCACACATGAACATGCCCACATATATGCACCAAAAACATGAAAATAGGGCTAGAGGGATGGTTTGATTCCGTTCTCTCCCTAATAAATAGAAATATTTTTAATATAAATAAAAATAAAAAGAAGGGGATCCTGTCTACTTCAGGCATGACCTGGGGGAGTGGGCAGGTGCTTTCTTCCATGCTATCATTAGTCAACGCCAGGCATCTCCCAAGACTATACTTCACTGTTAGATATCCATGGTGTTTCAGGCTCTTGAACTTAAAGGCCCTGGGGAAGCCTGATTTGGAGGACATTGTCCTGTCTAAACGCCGTGCCTATAGCTCCAAGGAAAGACCACGGCCAAGTAAAGTGGGGAAACACAGTGAGGTGAGGTGAGGTGAGGTGAGGCGAAGCCTAACAGCTCTCTTGACAGCAGAACTTCCCCAAGCCTTTGTTCCTTCTGTCACGTTCGCCCAAGGCCTGCTACAAGCCAGGAGCAGTGCCAGATCCCGGAGTTACCACACTTATCAGAAAGGGTGGACACCAGCAGTGAAGGAGGCAGGCGGCATGCGACCAACCGTGGAGATGACTGCAGCTGTGCTGGGCCAGAGCCCAGGGAGCTGGAAGAGCTTTGCAGAAAGGCGGAGGGACTGCAGGGGGCCCTTGCTTCAGCTGCCATCCTAAGGGGTTGGGGGGGCATGTGTGGGTGATGTGTGGTACGTGTAGTATGTGTATGTATATGTGTGGTATGTGTGCATGGGTAGTGTGTATGTATGTGTGTTGTATATATGCTGTATGTGCATGTGTGCTGTGTGTATGTGTGGTATATGCAGTGTGGCTATATGGTTTGTGTATGTGGTGTGTGTTTATATGGTATGTCTGTGTATATGTAGTGTATGCAGTTATGTATTTGTGGAGTATGGGCATGAAGTGTGTGTGTGTGTGTGTGTGTGTGTGTGTGTATGTGTGTGTGCACTTGCACAGGAGTATAGGCCTGGAAGGCCAATGTGGCCAGAGAACAGTCAAGGGTTAGGACCAGGGGAGAGCGAACAGGGCAGGGATGAGATCATACGGCTCCATTGAGACACTTGGACTTTCTCCTAGGAACAAGAGAGCTGCTGGTGGTGTGAAGTGGAGGACCGACGTGATAGAAGTCATCTGGTGTGGGTCCTTGCTGTTCCTGGGGGGTCATTGGGCACAGGAGGAGCCGAGGGGAAGCAGGGTCTTGGAGCAGGTGAGTGTGACAGGCAATAAACCACCCGGGAGGCCGTCTGATGGATAGCGTGCTCTTGTTTATTCAAAAGGGGAGTGGGTTTATAAACACTTGAGAAAGGCTGAGAAGGCATGTACAGACTATAAGATGATTGGATACATAGGTTTATGGGTTTCTGTCTAATTGGCTGGTGTTGGAAGGCAGAAGTCATGAGGGAGAAGCTGCAAGGGAGATAACAGAAGTGGCGGGAAAAGCTACGTGACTTCAGCCACATATTGGATGGGCAGCTGCAGGGAGACTGTTGACTCCCATATAAGGGTCTCTTGGGCAGCTGGCCACAAGGTCAGGAACTGTGGGGGGTGGGTGGGCAAAGCCTGACTATTGAATGGTCAGGTGCTTTTGGAATAGGAGGGAGGGCCTGCCAGTTCTGCCCACTCTGGGTGAAGATAGGGCACACTACAACGTTGAGAGAAGGGAGAGCCACCTCCATCACCAGAGTGGGTTCCCGACGATAAGGCTGGCTGCAACCCCCACAGCCCAAGGTCCCCAGCCATGTCCAACAGCCCAAGCCAGCTTCCTCACAGTCCTAGCCCAGGTTTAGCAATGCCCAACAATCTGTCATTTTTTTTTTTTTAATTTGAGAGAGACAGAGAGAGAATGGGCATACCAGTGGCCTCTTAGCCACTGTGAATGAACTCCAGACGCATGCGCCCCCTTGTGTCACTCTTGAGTCTGGCTAAATGTGGGACCTGGAGATTGAAACGGGCGTTCATAGGCTTGCGGGTAGGTGCGTTAACTGCTAAGCCATTTCTCCAGCCCCCATCTGTCATTTTAAAGATGCTGGCAATGGGCTGCTGGGAGACAAGGGTGGGCGGAAAGAACGCAGTGAGAGTGTTTCTGAGCCCAGGTCGGGTGAGAGCGCTTTTAACTAAGAGCAGTGCCTGTGGAGGGTTGTGGCAGAATTCAGAGGTGTTGAAGGTATTGAAATGGGCCAGGCGTGGTGGCACATGCCTTTAATCCCAGCACTCAGGGGACAGAGGTAGGAGGATTGCTGTGAGTTCGAGGCCACCCTGAGACTACAAAGTGAATTCCACGTCAGCCTGAGCTAGAGTGAAACACTACCTTGAAAAACCAAAACCAACCAAACAAACAAAAAAGGTACTGAAATGGCTGGTGACAGCCAGAGTTGTGGCTGGGTATGTGACTTGCTGGAGACTCAGTCATTGAGCCAGTGAACCATGAAGGAAGACCAGGGACATGGTAGGTATGGAGGGTGTGGTGGTTTGATGCAGGTGTCCCCCACAAACTTAGGTGTTCTGAATGCTAGGTTCTCAGCTGTTGGAGATTTGGGAATTCACGCCTCCAGGAGGCAGTGTATTGTTGGGGGCAGGTTTATGGGTGTGATAGTCAGTTTTCCCTTGCCAGGGTTTGGCACACTCTCCTGTTGCTATTGTCCATCTGATGTTGACCAGGAGGTGATGTCCACCCTCTGCTCATGCCATCATTTTCCCCTGCCATCATGGAGTTTCCCCTCAAGTCTGTAAGCCAAAATAAACCTTTTTCCCCAGCAATGTGAACCTGACTGCTACGGAGGAGATGAGTTATGAACAGGGGCACATGACAAATTCATACCAAGATGTAGTCACACCATGACATATTCACACCATGAAGTATTCACACCACGACATATTCACACTATGGCCTTGCACTCTAAGAAGGATCTGGGCTAGTGTGGGAGAAATAGGCTCTCATCCATGGAATCCTCCTCATTCGTCTACTTAGCGCTCTAAGCCTGGGGGTCACATGGTTGCCACCTAGAAACTACATTTCCCAGACTCCCGTGCAGTTAGTGATGGCCCTGTGACCAGGCCTGGCCCAAGATGATGTATCAGTTCATTTCTTGTTGCTGCGAACAAACCCCTGAGCAAAAGCAGCTTACAGAGGGAAAAGATTTATTCTGGTCTATGGTTGCAGAGGGTGGGGTCCATCATGATGGGGAAGGCAAGCAGAACAGGAGTGTGGGGGAATACCCCACTTTTGCGAATTATACAGTGAAGAGGCTCAGAAACTGTATGGCTGACTTCCCAGATGGTTAGTCCAGATAGTGCTAGAAAGTGCTACATGAGCTGCTGGGGGAAAGTGGACAACATTGTGAGCAATGAGGAGACGCTGCTATTTAAAAGCAACCAGCCTGACGAGATGTACACACCTGTGCAATGGTGGCACCCAGCCTTGGTGGGTAACCAATGGCTTTCTGATTGGCTAAGAGATCTGTTCGTGGAAAGGAGCCCATGGCTGAAACTGGGAACCAAATCAGAATCCTATGGAGACAAAGATAATGGACTCCAATGAGAAAGGAGGGTTATACCCATCAAAGTCTCTCTAAATTGAGCTGGAGAGATGGCTTAGCTGTTAAGGTGCCTGCCTGCAAAGCCTAAGAACGCCTGTTCAAATTTCCAGGTCCCACATTTAGCCAGACACAAAAGTGATGCAATCACACGATGCTGCACATGCCCACAAGGGGGGGTGCATGCACCTGGGGTTCATTCATAGCAGCTGAAAAGGCCCTGGTGTGCCCATTCTCTGCCTCTCTCTCCTTCTCTCTTTCTCTCTCCCTCTCTCTCTCTCGCTGTGTCTCTCAAAAAAATCTCTCTAAATTAATGCTTGTCCCCCTTAACCTATGCTGATCTCACTCTCCATTGGAGAATTTGTTTTTTTTTATTCAGAAGGCAATAAGAACCAAGGACAACCAAAATCTGTCAACAAGACAAGAAAAGATAACTGACTCCCTGGCAGGAGATGAACTACTCCTTGCACAACAACCAGGGCCCAGGTGAAACCACAGAGGAATTGGCGAGATGAGCAAGAGTGCTGCTTCCATGATGTTGCAGTCAGCGTCTGAATGCTGGCATGAATCACCTGACCAAGAGCAGCTTGTGGGAAGAAAGGGTTTATTTTGGCTTACAGACTCAAGGGGAAGCTCCATGATGGCAGAGGAAAATGGCATGAGCAGAGGGTGGACATGACCTCCTGGCCAACATCAGATGGACAACAGCAGGAGGAGAGTGTGCCCAACACTGAGGAGGGGAAGCTGGCTATAACACCCATAAGCCCGCCCCCCACTATACACTGCCTCCAGGAGGATCCAATTCCCAAATTGCCACCAGCTGGGGACATAGCATTCAGAACATATAAGTTTGTGGGGGACACCTGAATTAAACCACCACATTCCAACCCTGGCCCCCATAAACTGACAACCATCTATGATATAAAATGCAATGTAGTCAGTTCAACTTTAAAAGTCCCCATAGTCCTTTTTTTTTTTTTTTTTCTTATCAATTCCAGTGATGTTCAAATATCCTCAAAGTTCAAGGTCTTTTAACTGATCCATAATACCAAAACAACAACAAAAAACCTACAAAACCATAATGGCACAGAATAGACATTCACACTGCAAAAGACTTAATTTGGCATTGCAAAGAAATACTTTACCAATATAAGATTTAAAACAAACAGGGAAAACATCAACCTTGTAGCTCCAAATCTGACAAGTACACTCAGTGACAAATCTCCAAGTCCAGGCTGACCTGGAATTCACTATGTAGTCTCAGGGTGGCCTTGAACTCACAGTGATCCTCTTACCTCTGCCTCCTGAATGCCAGGATTAAAGGCATGCACCACCATGCCCAGCCTAAGTCCGATAATTCTAGCCAGTGACAAGTCTCTGGAGTTCTAATTCCGCCCCTCTGGCTAGGCTACTCACAGGCCCAGAATGCTTCATCTGGTGCAGCAGCTGGCTTTGGCAGCCATTCCATAGTCCTGACATCTCCACTGAGTCTGAACCTGCAACCCACAGTCCATCCTCATGGCTCCATTGGGTCTCCACACAGGTAATTCAACAAGCTTGCTTCACACTGCCCATGGCCATTTCCAAAATATGAAACTGTGTTGCACATTCAATGACCCTCTCTTTTCTGTATTTGTTATACTCCATAATACCAAGTGGGCTACCAACTTGTTAATTCAGGGGGGAAGAAAGCAGATGTTGAAGAACAGGACACTCCTTCAGCATTCAGGCCCCTTCAAAAGACTCTGCAATCTTCCTGTTGTCTTGATGCAGATCAACTGGCCCAATCTCAATGGTTGTAATCTCTCAAACAATTGCAACTGAACAAGAAGCAATTTTGGCTCAAAGATTTCTTTTTTTTTTTTCTTCCTGTGACATATACCTCTGCACACCAGTCCATTTCTATGCAATACAACACTGCACAAGTTCTCAGGACACAGGCTTAACAGCAAACCTCTCACACAAACTGCTTCTAGCCCAATCTAGGCAAAGCTCTTTCTCATTGTCATAAGCCAAACCTAGCAGTCCATAGTGTTTACCACATTCAGGTCTTTCAACTCTGACCAGAATGGTCCATCAAGCTGTAGTTACAGCACTGCAAGGCATCTCTTAGGCCAAGATTTCAAATCCATCCACATCCATCTTACAAATCAGTTCCAAAAGGCCAAACCCCACAAAGTCAGGTTTCTAGCAGCAATGACCCCACTCCTGGTACCACAATCTATATTAGTCAGTGTTCTCTAGAGGAACAGAACCAATCAAATGAATTGTATTAGAAAGGATTTTATTAGATTAGCTTATGACAGTCCAACAATGGCAGTTTGTAGGCCCAAGAGTTAAGAAACCCTGTAGCTGCTCAATCCATAAGGCTGCATGCCTCAGCAGTCCCAATCTGGCACTGAAGGTCTGGAGGCTTCCTGGAGAGCCACTGCTCTTCAGTCTGAGCTGATCTTCAGTCCATGTTGATCTTCGGTCCACACAAGTAGCACTGGCAGCCAGGTGGGAGAAGGGGATCCTTTCCTTCCCAGAACTTCCTCAGATAAACTTCCCCACTCCAAGAGGGGCTGCCCACTCTGGGGGAATGACTCACTGTGGGGGAAGGACTTCCTCCTTCAGTTAATCCTTCCTGGAAGCAACCTCAGAGACCCACTCAAGAGGAAATGTCTACGGATTCCTAATCCCATCAAGTTGACAACAGAACTTCACCATCACACATGGCAAGCCTGACAACCTGCACCAGAGTGAAGGAGACAGACCCTGAGGATGCTCAATACATACCAAAGCAAAAATCCAGAAGCTCCTGAGAGCTCAACACTAAAGTGGACTTAAAACACACCCACCATGGCTCAGGGAATTTGCAGAAGAGGGGGTGGAAAGATTGTAAGAGCCACAGGGTGGGAGGAAATATCCAGAGGTATTACACTCCACAATGACAGACGGCTGCTCTCACAACTCATAACCCACAACCCCATGGGGAATACCAATAATCCCATTGAGGAGGACCCTCAGTGGAAGGGGGAAGGGAGGAGGGAAATGATGGTACCAACATATGATATGTCCATCAAAGTATATACTTAATAAAAAATTAATTAACAAAAGAAAGTGTGTGGCTGGCTTGGAGACTGAAAAACTACATGGTTGACTAGGGGTAAGTCAGCATAGTTGGGGTTCAGATAGTCCTTGCTCTGGGAGTTCAGCCAAAAACATTGTAGTCAGCCAGGGAAGTTAATCCTGGCTTCTTCAACCAACCTGCCCTATTCTCTCCTCAACACAAAGGGTTTCCTGGTTACGACTAAACCTTCAATAGACAGTAAATCAGCTTAAGACACTCTCAATCATGAGTGGTGACAGTCCCAAAATACTTAACCCCCCTGAATCCAGCCCTCATTTGAGTTTCCCCCTTTCGGGGACTCCCATCCATGTCAATGGATATTTTCTTGCTTGTCTGATATTCCTGCCTGTATTGTATCTACGAATCATGTTTAATAAAGCCTATTCCATACTTTCCTCTACCTGCCTATGATTGTCTTGTGGCCCGGAAGGGTAATGTTTTACCACTCATGGGGAAAGGGCTCTCTCTGGCACAGCTCACAGAGAGCAGAGAGCAGAGAGCCGCTGTCCCTCCCATGTCAGAAGCAGAGCTGGTCACAGTGTGTTCAAAGCCAGGAAGCAGAACGTGAGCAGGAAGCGGAGCCCACCTCCCAGTGGCATACTTCCTCCAGCAAGGCTCTGCCTCTTAAAAGTTCCATAACCTTTCCAAATAGTATCACCATCTGGGGATTAAGTATCCAAACATATGAGTTTATGGGGGACATTTTATATTCAAATTATAGCAGAAGTAAGGCTGATGGCTTAGTGGTTAAGGCGCTTGCCTGCAAAGCCTAAGGACACATGTTCAACTCTCCAGAGCCCATAAAAGCCTGACACACAAAGGTGAAGCAAGCACAAGGCTGCACATGCCCACTAGGTAGCGCAAGTGTCTGGAGTTCGATTGCAGTGGCTGAGGCCTTGGCATGCCAATTCTCTCTCTCAGTGTGTCTCTCTAAAATAAATAAAAATAATAAACAAATAATAAATAATAATAGCAGAAGGGGCAAGAGCACCCTGGGCTGAGGCATCTTTTTCAGGGTCATTTGTCCCCTACCCAAAGACAAATCCAGGGGACAGTGAAAAGGCTAGCAGGGAACTGCTTTCTGAATTCACCACTAAGTTCTTCACTGCTAGTGTTTAGAAATACAATGGACTCATACGCATCAGTCTACCCTGGCAGGCCGTGGTGGCACAGGTCTATAGTTCCAAGTACTGGGGAGGCTGAGACAGGATCGCTTGAGCCCAGGAATTGGAGGCTGGCCCCAACAACAAAGCAGGCTTTGGGAAGATGGAGGCTGGAAGCGGTTAACCCCTGTGGAAGCTGGAGACACAGGAGAAAAATAAAAGGATGAATGTGGTGGAGGAGGACTATTGCATATTTCTGGACATACCAATGCTAGCCATATTATTTAATGATGAGGATTTGAACTGCGGTTCATGACAATTGCTATGGCTTTAATGTGCCCCAGGTTTTGCATGTTGGAAACTTGGTCACTGGTGTAGCAGTGGCGAGAGCACAGGAGGTGACTGAGTCCCAAGTGTTCTGCCCTATCTGTGACGAATGGGTTACCACGGGCTTTGCTACACAAGTGAGCGCTCTCTGGCCCCCTTGCTCAGACCTCCATTGGGTCATGATGAGAAAGAAGGGAGACCTCCTGAACAGCAGCTGACGCCAGGCTGAGACTTCCCTGCTTCCAGGGAGCTAATAAACCTCTATGTTTTGTAAACCACACAACCTGGGGCAATAGAAAACCAAGTAAGAGCCCAATGGTATATAAATGGGGAGATATATCCTTGGGATCAAAGTGTTCAGAGAGAGTGAGGAAATGGATGTTCTGCTTGGTAAGTCAGGATTGGTGACGTGATTTCCACAAACCACCTAAAGAGAAGCAGGAAGGTATGAAACCAGGCTCATTTCAACATGGATACAATAAAATTTGATCAGTCTAGAAGAATGGGAAGTGCTAAATAAGAAAGCAGATGTAGGGCTGGAAAGCTGACTTAGCACTTGCCTGAAAAGCCAAAGGACCCAGGTTCAATTCCCCAGGACTCACATAAGCTAGATGCACAAGGTGGTGTATGCATCTGGAATTCATTTGTAGTAGCCGGAGGCTCTGGGGCACCTAGTCTTTCTTTCTTTCTTTCTTTCTTTCTTTCTTTCTTTCTTTCTTTCTTTCTTTTTCTCTCTTTCTTTTTTTTTTTTTTTTTTTTTTTTTGGTTTTCTGAGGTAGGGTCTCTCTCTAGCCCAGGCTGACCTGGAATTCACTATGTAGTCTCAGGGTGGCCTTGAACTCACGGTGATCCTCCTACCTCTGCCTCCTGAGTGCTGAGATTAAAGGCGTGTGCTACCACGCCCAGCTGTGCCCATTCTTTCTATATGTCTCTTTCTCTCTCAAAACAAACAAACAAACAAATAAATAAATAAAATATATTTAAAAATACTGTTGTAGCCGGGCGTGGTGGTGCATCCCTTTAATCCCAGCACTTGGGAGGCAGAGGTAGGAGGATCACCGTGAGCTCAAGGCCAAACTGAGACTGAGACTACAGAGTGAATTCCAGGTCAGCCTGGACCAGAGTGAAATCCTACCTGGAAAAAACAAAACAAAAAAATTACTCTCTTAAGCACATAGGTTTATTTAAAAAAAGAAAGAAAGAAAGCGGAAATAAATCCAATATATTAGTTGTCCACAAGCTAAAGGTGGATCAAAGGCAACTGTAGGAGCTCCAGTTCCTGAGGCACTATAAAAGCAGCTCCAGATGACAGGCTAAGTCACAGCCACTGTGCAGCCTAGACCCCCCCCCCGCGCCACCCCGCTCTGCCATGGACCATGGGGCTGTCCACTAGCCTACTGTGCTACTTGATGGCCACTTGGGTCCCGAGGAGAAGGTTCTAGAAGTTCCATAAGACTTGCAGAAGTTCTGTGGCAGTTGAAGCTCCTTGAAGGACAGGAGCCATTTTCTTTCCTGGCTTGAGAAAGGAGAGAACTCTCTTGAGAGAAACTCAGTTCTTCGTGAAGCAGGTGAGCTGCCATGAGCTGTGTTAGGGGTTGGCGCAGAGCCAAGGAGGGCGCAGAGCAGAGTTGAGGCCTAGGTCCCGGCGGATGACAGACACAGCTCTGTCCTACCACTGTCCCTGCTGCCTGATTGGAGCTGGCCGAGCATCTAGGCCAGAGTGCTGGCTGCCTGGCCTCTTTCTCGTCAGGCTTCCTGGGGGCCTCGCTGCAGCTACTCCTGAGATGGTCCTTCCTTGGCTCACCGGCTTCTCTCAGAAGCCCAGTCGGAGGGACTGTGCAGGGCCCACCACCCTGAGAAGCCATCCCTGCCCTGAATGCCTACATGTGCTCCCTCTAGAAGCCTCCCGTGAGACAGCACTGTTTAACTGCCACCACCCCAGGAATGGCAGGGTGGAAGTTGAGATGAGACCACCTGATTGGAAGAGAGATCTGGGGCCTGTCGGATCACACACATATACAAGCCCAATCCACACAAATCGCTAAACCCTGGAGGATGTGCCTTCAGCCCCGTTAGTCACTGCACAGCAGGACTTGGAGGAAGCTCCCTTCAAGCCCTCGGGACATTACCTGGGAGCAGGCCCAAAGCCCTCCCGTGTACCTGACAAGCAGTGAATGCTTCACAAATGCCGTATGCCGTGGCTTCTCTGATGTGGCTGAGGTGCTGGGACATCTTTGTTTGTTCATAGATGGGTCTGACTCAGGCAGGTTCTGCCACCCTAAGTCTCTCCCCCTCACTTTATTTCTTGGCCCTGTGACCTCTCACAGAGGAGCTGGAGACTCCAAGCCCATCCTAGCCACTGAAGACCACGCAGCCCCTTCCTGCTCCCACCACAGTGGCCAGAGCAAAACACCACACTTCCTCAGGATGGCTCATTTGGGGACCGGCAGGCAGTAGCAGTCGCAGAGGCATTAGGTTAGGCAAACCAAAGGCCAGGGTCTGAGTGCTTCCGACGTGACTGCCAAAGTAAGTCTGTGGCAATTGTTGGGTCTGGAATGGACCCCACACAGCCCCACGTTGCTGAGCAGCCCAACTCCTCAGAAGACCCAGAGCTGTATGGGCCCCAGACTCTCTCCGGCCCTGAAACAGTATCTTGATGTTTTAGCATTCCTGAAATGCTGTGCCCACCACAAGTCCCTCACGTTTGGGGTGTCAGTGGTTTCTTTAAGGGGGTCCATTTCCCCCAACTTCCCAGTTAGCCCTGCCCTCCAAAGGAAGACCCAAGTAGGGTTCTCTCTCGGGCATTTGAGCGTCCTCTGAGGGGTCTATTGTGAATCTCTGGTGTGATTTCTGATAGGGGGCAGTTGTGTGGGGGGAGTGGTGCTGAGGGAGGCAGAAGGGAAGGGGTGTCAAGCAGGCACGAGCGCTGGCTGTGACAGGGAGCATAGCAAGTCTCACCCCTGCATTCTGGCTTGGCCACCCTCACTTTCTGGTTTCTTACATATTTTAGGATGTAATGCTTGTCACTCTTGCACTCTTTCAACTTCCCCCGGCCTCCTTTTTGGTTTTGGACACACCATTGCCTTCACACTGGCTTTATGGTCACAATAATGCAGTCACACACTATCCCACAGAGGTCCCCCACATCAGGACGGGGACAGGTGCACATGGACCCAGCCTCCTTGCTCCCTGTGTCAGTCCATCTACAGCTTAAAAACAGTGCAACAGGGCTGGAGAGATGGCTTAATGGTTAAGGTGCATGCCTGCAAAGCCTAAGGACCCAGTTCAATTCTCCAGGTTCCATGTAAACCAGATATACATGGTGGTGCATGCGTCTGGAGTTTGTTTACAGTGGCTAGAAGCCCTGGCGTGCCCATTCTCCCTCTCTCTCTTCCCCTCTCTCTTTGACTGTAATAAGTAAATAAAAATAAAATCTTGGGCTGGAGAGATGGCTTAGGGTATAAGGTGCCTGCCTCCTAACCCTAAGAACACTGGTTCCAATCTCCAGCAGTTCCAATCTCCAGGTTCCACGTTTAGCCAGATGCAAGGGTGCAATGCCGCACTTGGCCACAAGGGGGCGCACGCATCTGGATTTCGTTCGCAGCAGCTGAGACACTGCTGGTGCGCCCATCTCTGTCTTCCTCCCTCTCCCTCTCCCTCTCCCTCTCTCTCTCTCTCTCTCTGTCTCTCTCTGTGTGTCTCTCCAAAAAAAATAAGATAAAATGAAAAGTTTAAAAAAAATTTTAAAAAAATAAAATCTTAGAGAAACATCAATGAGCCCCTTTTCACTGGCTCATTTGTAACCCAAGGGAGATTCTGGGGGTCTCAGTGATGGGTGAGGGGTTGGGGAGCCCTGGCAGCAGTTAGCACGCGTCTGCTCCCTCTGCAGGGTCTGTGGTATGAATCGAGGTCGAGATGATGATCTCAGATGTCAGACTGGAGTACGTGGGGGAAATTGCCGCCCTCGTCCTCAAGTTCAAGCCGGACAAGTGGAGCAAACTCGTTGGAGCCGAGGAGAACTTGGCCTTGTTCAGTGAATTCTTTGAAAAGATAGATGTCTTTGTGCTGGTGTTGACCCTTAATGCCGCTGGCATGATTGTCCCCTGCCTGGGCTTCCCAGAGTCCCTCAAGTCCAAGGGGCTCTACTTCATCAAGACAAAGCCCGAAAATATCACCAAAGACAACTACAAGAGCCGCCTCCTCTATGGGGACATCAGCCCCACACCCGTGGACCAGCTGATTGTGATTGTGGAAGAGGTATGCTGCGTGGGGAGGGTGGGCTGGCGGGCCATGGCACTAGGGCTGGGGAGGGACTTGCAGTGAAGGGCTCAGCGCCCTCCTCCTCTGAGCGTGGCCCAGGCCCGCAGCTCACCTGGGAACTGGTTGGAAATGCAGACAGACCTATCTCCTCACAGAGTTGCCAGGGGCTGTAGAAGCCCCCCCTCCCACTACCCACTGCCCACCACGTGGTTCTCTGAGTAGCATTAGAGCCACCCTCCTGTGCCCGAGACAGCCCGTATGGTCATACCATAGCCACAGAAGCTGTGGGCCATCCAAGTGCTAGTAGGTGGTTTTCCCAGTTCAGATTGAGTTACAAAGGGCAGAAGGGTGGCATTTTCCGCACCTCTGTCTTGCTGCCATGCCTATGCCCTTGCTCTCAAACAGGTGCAGCAGGATGAGGGCACACTCTGGAGGGCTGGGCAGGCAGGCTCCCCCAGTCATCCCAGAATGAGGAGCCCGGGCCCCTGTTTATGCTCATTGAAAGGGAAACAACCCAAAAGTAAGCCACGTGAGAGCACCCAGAAGAAGGCGATGGACCCAAAGCTGGGAGCCCAGCACGCCTCATTCAGCTGGGCCACCGTAGAGGGTCCCGGTTCTGGGGTTGAGATTGGAGGCCAGCGGCCTGGCTCCTCGTGAGGCCTCTCTCATTGGCTCGTACACGGTGACTTCTCCCTGCCCCCATATAGTAGTCTCCGTGTGTGTCTGTGTCCCATCTTTTCTTTTTATTTGGACCTAAGTCCTCTTCTTGGGTTAGGACCCACCCTACTGACCTCACTGGACCTTAGTTGTTTTTCAAAGACCTCTTCCCAACTGCTGTCACATCCCAAGGCTTAAGGTTTGGGAACACAGCCTCGCCTACTTCAGCCTCTACCTTCAGCAAGCTATGTACGCTGCCTGTTAAAAGTGCATGCGTGCGTGCGGACGTTGGGGAGCGGGGGTGGGGGGTGGGGGGCGAGTAGTCCTCCATTCTTGCCAATGGCGTGGCCAATGCAAAGGCAAGGAGCTGGGCCATCCTCACTTTTTCAGGTACCCCAATGGCACCACCTCCTGGCATGGAGAAAGGATTTGGCTTTCCCATAGTTGGGGCATGGAGGTTGTTGCAGTTACCTCCACGGTTGCTGGAACAAAACACCTAACCCGAAGCAGGAGGAAAGGGTTCCGTCAGGCTTTCAGGTTCAAGGGGACGTTTCATGGTGGTGGAGGAAACACTTCATCACACATCCATAGCAGAGCGAGTAGCAAGCCCCCGATGGCTCTGAACACAGTAAGCGCGATTCAGGATCCACACCCAGGGACACACCTCCTGCCGTGCGGACTAAGGAGGAAACTTAACCCAAACTCCCCGAGGCTCTGGTGGACATTACATTCAAACCACCGACCACGGAGCTCTTCCCACTGTTCCCTGCTTACTCGGCTCCTCGGAGCGGCAGAGCCACGGAAGGCCAGGTGGGGCTGCAGCCGCATTTCCTTGCAGGTCCTCTACTCTCTGCTAAACCAAAGTGAGAACATGGCCGGCTGGCCCCGGGTGGTCTCGGAAGATATTGTCAAGCAAGTCCACAAGCTGAAGAACGAGATGTTTGTCATGGGGGGCAAGATCAAGGGGAAAACCCTGCTGCCCATCCCAGAGCACTTGGGGAGTTTGGACGGCACGCTGGACTCCATGGAGAGGTAGGGTCCAACTGCTTTCCTGGAGGCCTTTGGACAGGGAAGTACCTGAGTCGTGACCATGACAAAGATGTCAATGCAGACCGTTTCTGCGCTTTGAACCTAATGAAATGCTCAAGAGCAAGAGGGGGTGTCAGGGGGCTAACATGCCACCTAACGGTGTCTAATGGAAGGTGGTGGCACCAGGATCCATCTCAGCCAGTCCTCCGCAGACCTTTCATTAAGCTCCCGGCATGAGGTCTGTGATAAGCAGGGTCAAACTCTGTGGTAGGAGCTGTCTGGAGCAGGATTTATTCCAGAGTCCAGCCTTTCTTCCTCCTGCCTCCAGGCACGTGCCCCTCTGACAAGTGCTACCCCACGTTGGCTCGCTCGCTCAAGGTGTTGCACTATCTGGGGGATTTGGAAAATGCTTTTTTTTTTTTTCTTTTCCAAGGCAGGGCTTCACTGTAGCTCAGGCTGACCTGGAATTCACTATGTAATCTCAGGGTGGCCTCGAATTCACGGTGATCCTCCTGCCTCTGCCTCCCCAGTGCTGGGATTGAAGGCGTGCACCACCACACCCAGCTACTGGAAAATTCTTTAGCCCCATAAAATGGATGGACCATGCCAGAGACATAAGACCAAATCTGATACTGCTGGTGGTTTGGGGTTGCTGTTGGCTGCTGGGAGAGGGATGGATAGATTTCCTCCCAAAGACACGGGACTTAATGGCCATGTGGTCATGAGAGTATTGTCCCGAATTGCACTTGACAGGATTCCCTCGGCCCTGGACAACTCGCTGCTGCATGCTATTGAGACCATCATCATTGACTGGTCCCACCAAATCAGAGACGTGCTTAGCAAGGACTCCTCCCAGGCCCTGCTGGACGGCCTGAACCCCCTGCCCCGTGTGGAGTTCGAGTTCTGGGATGCCCGGCTGATGAACCTTCAGTGCATCCATGACCAGGTAGGGCCTCTGCTCTGTCCACGAGCAGGGAGGCCCTAGGGTCTGTCCACGAGCAGGGAGGGCCTAAGGTCTGGGATGCCTAGGGTCTGATGAGCTGGGGGGCTAAGGTCTGTCCATGAGCAGGGAGGGCCTAAGGTCTATCCACGAGCAGGAAGGGCCTAGGGTCTGACAAGCAGGGAGGGCCTAAGGTCTGTCCACGAGCAGGGGGGGGGGCCTAAGGTCTGTCCACGAGCAGGGAGGGCCTAGGGTCTGACAAGCAGGGAGGGCCTAAGGTCTGTCCACGAGCAGGGAGGGCCTAGGGTCTGTCCACGAGCAGGGAGGGGCCCTCCACGAGCAGGGGGTCTAGGTCCACGAGCAGGGAGGGCCTAGGGTCTGTCCACAAGCAGGGAGGGCCTAGGGTCTGTCCACGAGCAGGGAGGGCCTAGGGTCTGTCCACAAGCAGGGAGGGCCTAGGGTCTGTCCATGAGCAGGAGGGAGGGGCCAAGCAGGGGGGGTCTGTCTGACAAGCAAGGAGGGCCTAGGGTCTGTCCACGAGCAGGGAGGGACTAGGGTCTGTCCACGAGCAGGGAGGGCCTAAGGTCTGTCCACGAGCAGGGAGGGCCTAGGGTCTGTCCACGAGCAGGGAGGGCCTAAGGTCTGTCCACGAGCAGGGAGGGCCAGGGTCTGGAGGGAGGGCCTAGGGTCTGTCCACGAGCAGGGAGGGCCTAGGGTCTGTCCACGAGCAGGGAGGGCCTAGGGTCTGTCCACGAGCAGGGAGGGCCTAGGGTCTGACAAGCAGGGAGGGCCTAAGGTCTGTCCACGAGCAGGGAGGGCCTAGGGTCTGTCCACGAGCAAGGAGGGCCTAGGGTCTGTCAGCAGGGAGGGCCTAAGGTCTGTCCACGAGCAGGGGGGGCCTAAGGTCTGTCCACAGCAGGGAGGGCAGGGGGAGGGCCTAAGGGTCTGTCCACGAGCAGGGAGGGCCTAGGGTCTGTCCACGAGCAGGGAGGGCCTAGGGTCTGTCCACGAGCAGGGAGGGCCTAGGGTCTGTCCACGAGCAGGGAGGGCCTAGGGTCTGTCCACGAGCAGGGAGGGCCTAGGGTCTGTCCACGAGCAGGGAGGGCCTAGGGTCTGTCCACGAACAGGGAGGGCCTAGGGTCTGTCCACGAGCAGGGGGGGCCTAGAGTCTGACAAGCAAGGAGGGCCTAGGGTCTGTCCACGAGCAGGGAGGGACTAGGGTTTGGAGCAGGAGGGCCTAAGGTCTGTCCACGAGCAGGGAGGGCCTAGGGTCTGTCCACGAGCAGGGAGGGCCTAGGGTCTGTCCACGAGCAGGGAGGGCCTAGGGTCTGACAAGCAGGGAGGGCCTAAGGTCTGTCCAGGGAGGGCCTAGGGTCTGTCCACGAGCAGGGAGGGAGGGGACAAGCAGGGAGGGCCTAAGGTCTGTCCACGAGCAGGGAGGGCCTAGGGTCTGTCCACGAGCAAGGGGGCCTAGGGTCTGTGAGGGAGGGCCAGGGTCTGTCCACGAGCAGCAGGGAGGGCCAGGGAGGACCTTGGCTAAGGTCTGTAGCAGGGAGGGCCAGGGTCTGTCCACGAGCAAGGAGGGCCTAGGGTCTGTCCACGAGCAGGGAGGGCCTAGGGTCTGTCCACGAGCAGGGAACTATCAAGCCCTTCAGTCCACCAGCAAGGAGGGCCTAGGGTCTGTCCACAGCAGGAGGGAAGGGTCTGTCCAAGCAGGGAGGGCCTAGGGTGGCCAGGGAGGGCCATTCCTCAGGGCCCCTAGGGTCTATAGCAGGGAGGGCCTAGGGTCTGTCCACGAGCAGGGAGGGCCTAGGGTCTGTCCACGAGCAGGGAGGGCCTAGGGTCTGTCCACGAGCGGGGGGAACCTTGCTCTACTACCATGGTGCTCAGCTCCCTCCTGGGTCACCGAGACTATCAGCCCTTCGGGACTGCCCACCCAGGAAGCCCAAGGGACCCGGATGGCCTGGTCCATTCCTCAGCCCCAGTGGCACAAGTCAGGCGGCCTCCATCTGGGCCTTCAACTGAAAGGCCGTTGTCATTCTCTGCTTCTCAGCTCAACAGACCCAAAGTGAACAAGATAGTTGAGATCCTCGAAAAAGCCAAGAGCTGCTACTGGCCGGCCCTGCAGAACGTGTACACGAACGTCACTGAGGGTGAGACTGACCCCACGGACTGGTCCCCAGTGGAGCCACCAGGCCCTCAGGGAAGGGCTAGAGCATGTGACTTCCCTCCCTGGGGTGAGCAGTTTCCTTGGTCCCCTCCTAAGAATGACCCTGGTTCCTAGGGGACCAGGTCCCGAGAAATCCACAGATCTTCCCTGCCAGTTTCTCACTGACTCTCCCTCCCAAGTTGACCGGCCTTGTTCTTTTCCACTCAGGGCTGAAGGAGGCCAACGACATTGTCCTCTACCTGAAGCCCCTGCGCATCCTGCTGGAGGAGATGGAACAGGCTGACTTCACCCTGGTCTGTGGGCTGGAGCATGCGCACTGTGTGGGGGTGGGGTGGGGTGGGGGACCGCAGGTCTCCCGCTGTCCTCGGGTGCAGGTTCACCTTGGGAACCCTGTCCTGCAGGCCCAGCACTAGCCGTGGAAAGGGGCAGGGGGCACAGTGACAGAGGCCAGTCCCCTCAAATGCCCTGGGCTGGTCTTTTCTAGCTCCCCATCTTCATTGCCAAGGCCATGAACACCATCTGCTTCATCTGGGCCACCTCAGAGCACTACAACACGCCCTCCAGGGTCCTGGTCATCCTGCAGGAATTCTGCAACCAGATCATCGAGATGGTGACCGCTGCCCAACCCAGGCCTCCCCGTCCCCTGTCCCCCCACCTCCCCTCCCAGGCCTCCGTGTTCCCCATACTCCCCTCTCGCAGTCCTCCCCACTCCCCCCACTCCCCTGCCCCAGGTCTCCTCCTGCCTCCACTCTTCCTGCTATCCCACAGTTTTAAAACAGGCCAAGGGTGACGTGAGCTGGGGCAGAATCCCCTGGTGGCTCCCTAGAGTTTTCCAAGGGTGCCCCACAGCCTGCCTGCCATTGCAGGGGAGGAGGAAAGGAAGAGAAGGGTGGAGGGGGAGACTTGGCCCAGAATCCCAGTGTCCCAACACTCAGCCAGGAGCTTTGTGGCATTGTGGCCCTGAGTCACCTCCTGTGATCTGCAACACATCCACGCTCCCTTTTACAGCCCCATTAGCGGCCTATTCACCTGTGATCAAAATCCCTTTCACTGCAGCTCTGGCACAGGACAAAGTGCATTCAGCTTGGGCCCTGTGCCCAGGGGATAGCCCCTGTGTCCGATGTCCCCTGGGGCCCTGCTCCTCCTCGTCCAGCACTCACTGTGCTGGGACAGCGCCCTAGGGCTTGTCAAGGGTGTCTTACTTGTTCCTCTCTCTCCAGACGAGAACCTTCCTGAGCCCGGAGGAGGTGCTAAAGGGCTTGCAGGGCGAGATAGAGGAGGTCCTGAGTGGCATCTCGCTGACCGTGAGTGTCCTGAAGGAGCTCTTCAACACCTACGACTACTGCTGTGCCAACATGAACCTGTTCTTCAAGGTACCTGCTGCCTCCCACGGGAGCTCGGAGGGAAGGATGGAAGGACGATGGGAATGGGCCTGCCCTCCATCACCCTGACCACGGAGCAGGCCAGCGCTCTGAAACCAACATGGCCGCCTTTCTCACTCCCCTCCCCTCGCCTCTCCTCTCCTCTTAAAGAACAAGCCACCTGTGCCATGGGAGTTCCCTTCGTCCCTTGCGTTCTCCAGGATGAACTCCTTCTTCCATCGCATCCAGACCATTGAGGTAAGATGTGATTTTGCTCATGCTCACCTCCTTATCCCACCCTGCCCCTTCAGAATGGTCTCCCGGGGCTCTGAGGTAGAATGCCTTCCTGCCATGCATGGGGCCCTTCTAACTGCAGACCCCAGCACTGAAAAAAAAAAAACAAAAACAAAACACCAAGGCTCATTTCCTACTTAGAAAAGTCAATGTCAAGCCCAGGTCCCTGTGTCGCGGGGACACTGAATTGCTGAGGCAATGGTCGCTGTGCCTGGAGCAGGGAGTCCAGGGCCACAGTGACCCAGGTGGTTGCTTCCCCTCTGATTCTGTCTGTGGTTGACTTTGTCCATGAGCAGGTTAATGGCAGATCAGTGACTGTCATCAGCACAAAGGAAGATGTACGAAGGACCTGTGTGTGCACTTTGTGGACACGAGTGACACGTAGATATAACTGTGAAAACTCAGGAGTGGGGCTTTCTTTCTTTTCTTCCTTCCTTCCTTTTTTTCTTTTCTTTTTTTTTTTTTTTTTAATTTTTTCAAAGTACGGTCTCACTCTAGCTCAGGCTGACCTGGAATTCACTATGTAGTCTCAGGGTGGCCTCAAACTCCTGGTGATCCACCTCTGCTTCCCGAGTGCTGGGATTAAAGGCGTGAGCCACCATGCCTGGCTCAAGATGGTTTTCTTTGGGGAGGAGCAGCCGGCTCTCGATGGGCTAGATGGGAGAAAACACCTAACTAGAAGGAGCTTGTGGGAGGAGAGAATTTCTTTTTTTCTTTCTTTCTTTTTTTGAGCTCACAGTCTCAAGGGGAAGTTTCATCACATTAGAGCAAGCATAGCAGAGCTAGGCTGAGCATCACATCTTGCCACAGCAGCTGGGAGGGAGCGGCAAGAGTGAGCTGGTTAGCACTGGTGAGGGGGAGCTGGCTATAACGCGCCTAAGCTCACCTCCAGCAAGGTGCCACCTACAAAACTGCCACCAGTTGGAGTTTGAGTTGGATTGGACTAAAGGGGACATTCCACACTCAAACCATGACCATGGACGGTGCCCTCAGGCTGTTCCAGGCCCTGCTCTGGACATGGCTGTTTCTTTGCTTTGCCCTGGGTTTACTTTGGTCTTGTGGCTGACACATCCTAGACTCTGAGGGGACTTCCCCAACCCCAGCACTGGCTCAGGGGAGCAACACACTCTCTACAGAAGCATCCCAGTACTCAGCTTGCCTGGCCAAGAGCTGGGTACTGGGTGGAATGCCAAAGCATGCTGGCTGGATGTGGTGGCCGCACTCGTAATCCCAACACATGTGAGGCTGAGGCATAGGGCCTGTCATGAGTTTGAGACCAGTCTGGGCTACATAGTGAGACTCTGTATCAATAAAACAAAAAAAGCCAGTCTTGGTCATTCATGGCAGTGATCTGAGCACTTGGGAGGCTGGGGCAGGAGCATTCGGAGCTCAGAGTCATCCTCAGGCACACAGTCTAAGGCCAGCCTGAGCTACTCCATAGACCCTTGCCTCAAAAGAAAGAGAGGGCTGGAGAGATGGCTCAGCAGTTCAGGAACTTTCCTACAAGACCTGATGACCAGAGTTCGACTCCCCAGTACCTACATAAAGCCACACGCACAAAAGGAGCGCATGCCTCTGGCGTTCATTTGCAGTGGCAAGAGGCCCTGGTGTACCTGTTTGTTATCTGTCTCTCTTCTCTCTCTTTCTCTCTTTTTGCTTGAAAGATATATATATATATATATATATATTTAAATATATATTTAAGGAGGAGGAGAAGAAATAGAAGAAATAGGAGAAGCAACAGCAAGAGGAGAGGGAGGAGGGGAGGAAGAGGAGGAGCCCCTGGGGACCTGGGTGGGAAACAAGAACACCAATGTGTCAGCTAAGGGAAGAGCCCAAAGGAGATGAAATGCAAAACATGAACGGCAGGACAGCGAGCCAAGCTTCCTGGAAGAAGGCTGGGGAAAGCGGTGGGGGGTGGGGGCGGTCCTCATGGCAGAGGAAGCAGAAGGCCCACTTCCTGTCATGATGGGTTGCCCTCCAGGGAGCAGAGAGCTCGAGTTCAGGGTGAGCAGCAGAAATCAGCCAGGACCTTTCCAGCCCCTTCCAGCACTGGGGAAGTGTCAGTGTGGGAGCAGCTGAGGATGCTCTTCAGCTAGATTCCAACCTTCATTCTCCCTTCTTCCCTTACACTCCTAAATCAGGGGCGATTCCCAGAGGCCCCCCCATCCTCGCGTTCTGAGCTACAGAACCGGCTGCAAAAAAAACGAGCACAGAGCAAGCACCATGGTCACCTGGGCCAGCTGCTCGAGGGCCCTCCCTGCTGGGGTTGGGGCTGCGTTGGTCACTGGACTCTGGGGGGGGTGAATGGATAAGCACACGGGCTCTTACTTTTCTGTCTTCTCCGCTAGGATCTTTATAAAACGGCCATCGAGTTTCTAAAGCTGGAGAAAATAGAGCTGGGGGGCGTGCGGGGGAACACCCTCGGAAACCAGGTGACCCAGATCTACGACGAGGTCTTCGAGCTGGTGAAGGTTTTTGCTGAATGCAAATACGATCCCCTGGACCCTGGAGACTCGGTAAGCCCTGGACAGGCTCTCACCATCCCGGGCCCAAAGAGGGGGATGACGCTGGGAGAAAGCACATCAAGGGTCGGTGGTCCCAGCTCTTTTAAGGAGTCATCACAGAAACGTCACAAGACACTTGTGACGTCAGTGAGTGGATTCACTTAGAGGATTTGATTTGAGGGGGAAGGTTGCTGGGGATCCTTCCCAGGGTCTTGTGAACACTAGCGAGTGCCCCCCACCAGGCTGCACAGCTGCCCTGTGCATTCACTTAGACTTAACCCTGAGGTTCCCAGCCCCATGCAGGCTCATAGCAGCCTTGGCCCTGCTTGTGTGCTGACAACATTTCAGAGTTTCGATGACGACTTCACTGATTTTGAGACCAAAATTCAAGACCTGGACCGGAGGCTGGCCACAATCTTCTGCCAAGCCTTTGATGACTGCAATGCCATCGAGTCCTCCACCAAGGTAGGTCAGCGCCAGTTCCCAGAGAAGAGCCTTAGAGGTCCATGAGAAATGCAGAGGTGCAGGCTGGGCCCCGCGCCTCACTGAGCATGCACATGCGGTGGTAGCTATTCCAGACACAGAAACTAGCCTGAAAAAGTGTCGCTCTACCTTCATTCAACTCAGTTCCCCCACTGCTTAGAAAGAACAGAAGTCACACACCTTGCCGTGTCCTCACACAGCAGGTACAAACAGCCCAAACAAGCTTTTCCAACCCCCCGTGGTCCCTTCCCCAAGGCTCCATGCTTAATGCCATACCCATCACCTCAGCTTTCGGATTTCTCTGTGTTTGTGGTATGTAACTGTGGACAGGAAGGTGACAGGAAGACTGTCCCTGGACAAGGCAAATAGGCCTTTGTGGAAGCAAGCCAGCTCAGGAGATGTTTGTTTATGCAGAATGGGGTGGATGTAAAAAAAAAGTGGCATAAACATCCGTTGTTCACTTGCAGTGGCAAGAGACCTGCTGAGTGCTTGCATGCACACACACACACAATTAATTAATTAATTAGGGTTGGGGCAATGGGGCAGTGAAAAGGCATTTGCTTACAAAGCCTGATGGCCTGGGTTTGATTCCCCAGTACCCACATAAAGCCAGATGCACAAAGTGGCACATGCATCTCTCCCCACTCTCCTCCAAAATAAATAAATAATAGTAAATAAATAGGACTGGAGAGATGGCTTAGCAGTTAAGGAGCTTGCCTGTGAACCCTAAAGACCCATGTTCGATCTCTCTCCAGATCCCACGTAAGCCAGACACATAAGGGTGACACAAGCACAAGGTTGCACATGCCCACTAGGTGGCGCCAGCATCTAGAGTTCAATTGCAGTAGCTGAGTTCCTGGCATGCCAATTATCTCTCTTGCTAAAAATAAATAAATAATATATATATATATATATTTTTTTGGCGAGAGACACAGAGAGAGACAGACAGAGAGGGAGAGGGAGACAGATAGAGATGGGCGCTCCAGCAGTCTCTCAGCTGCTGTGAACGAAATCCAGATGTGTGCGCCCCCTTGTGGTCAAGTGCGGCATTGCGCCCTGGGAAGGCGGCAGGTGTACCCAATGGCAGAGTCCCCGGGGCTCAAGCGTGGGGCTAAGCATGCTAGCTTCTCAGGTAATTCTTAAGCCAATCCAAGCTCTTTGCTAAGCACTTTGCCTACCTCATCCACCTCATTTTACCTGCTCAGACAGATCAAGAAACACAGAGCCAGCAAGAATCCTAAGCTGACTCTGAGCTTGACTGTTTCCAAGGCCCCTGTTCCAAACCACATGGCTGAATGAGCTCCTGTGAATGACAGGTGGCCTGGGCAGCCCGGGGCAGCAGTCATCATTCCAGAAGATGTCAGAGATAGGCTTCCAGGGTCTATCTAATCTGGGGACCCAAAAACCACAAAGACATCTCCCTTGCCAATGCAGAAGGACCAAGGGATTTGAGAGTACAGTAAATGGGTTGGCTTGGTGCTCCAGGCAAAATATCAATAGATGCAAATTAATGCAGTGCCTCTGAAACCGTGGTTAGAGGGAAAGTTATTCAGTGACACTTGTCAAAGCTCAGTGAAGTAGAAGGCTGAGGAAATGGCTCAGCAGTTAAAGGCAATTGGTTGCAAAGTCTGCCAGCTCGGGTTCAATTCCCCAGCACCCACACGAAGTGCCACATGCACCCGGTGTTCATTTGCCTTGAAAAGAGACCCCAGCATACACGGACACTCACATGCATATGCAAATAAGTAAAATTTAGAGAAAAAAGTTAAAAAATAAAGTTCGGTGAAATCGAGAATTCACTCTACAACCCTTGATGGGTTCCACTTCCAGCGGAGCCCAGGCAGGTGTCTCCGACGATCAAGGGGCCGGTGTGGCCAGTGGACGGGGAAGCATTGGGAACATGCCAGGGTCTCTCGCAGAAATGCTCAAAAATGTCCTTGACTGATCTGTCATGCGTGTCTCGGTCCAGTCAAGTTGACAATCGAGCTTAACTGTCATGCTCTGAGGAGAACAGTGCTCAGGAAACGTGAGACTAGCTCAATCGCCGGTCACCTGGCCAGGGCAGGAGGCCCCAAGGCACAACAATTGTGTGTCCACGGATCTGGTTTGGAATGAGGGAGAACAGATGATGGGTGCATCTGGGTGTGAGCTGGTCTCTGCCACTGCTGCTTCCTGGGTCCTGGGGAGGGGCGGGCTTGAGGCCACACCTTAGGGTTTCTTTCAGGAGTGGGTTGAGTCAGGAAGAATGTATGTGGGGCCACCATGGAGTGGAACCTTGCTCACAAGAAAGTAATAGACGGATTGTCCCACCCCAGAGCTTCCTTATCAGAGACACATCCTACTCCCGTTAAAGCTCCAATTTGCTTCTGTGCTCAGAATCGTTCTCTAAATTCTCTTTCTTTCTTTCTTTCTTTCTTTTTTTTTTTTTTTTTTTTTTTTTTTGGTTTTGCAAGGTAGGGTCTCACTCTGGCCCAGGCTGACCTGGAATTCACTATGTAGTCTCAGGGTGGCCTTGAACTCTTGGCGATCCTCCTACCTCTGCCTCCCAAGTGCTGGGATTAAAGGCGTGCGCCACCATGCCCGGCTAAATTCTCACTTTCTATTATGCTGGGCTAGTGAGAATGGGAGCCGCCTGCAGCTACTCCCATGTCCTTGGCCTGAGGACTTTGCCCGTGATTGGTAACCCTCTGCCCTGGTAGCCCTGGTATTCCCTCTGCCGGCCCCGCCACTCCAAAGCTGGAATGGTGGCAGAACTATCACACTGCTTGAATATTAGCTCTCTCTGTCGTCACTATAGCCAGGAAAGTTCTGGAACATTTTCCACATGACCTCCTACAGGCAGAAAATAAAATTCCTTCCCCAAAGCTAGAAACCAGAAAATATATAAGCAAGGAAAGGGAAAGAGAAATGGAAAAAAAGAGAGGGAAAAAGTCTTCAATCAGTTGTCCACAATCATCATAAAAGTAAAGGTGAGGGGCTGGGGTGGTGGCTTAGCAGTTAAGGTGTTTGGCTGCAAAGCCAAAGAACCCAGGTTCGATTTCCCAGGACCCATGTAAGCCAGATGCACAAAGGGGCACATGCGTCTGGAGTTCGTTTGCAGTGGCTAGAGGCCTTGGCGCATCCTCCCTCTCTCTCTCTCTCCGTCTCTCTCAAATAAATTTTAAAAAGTAAAGTAAAGGTGAGGACCTCCCGTGTCTGCAGGAAACTTGGGGGGCATCTGATGGCAGTCTGGACGTCCTCTGCCGGCCTGCACTGCTCCCTTCAAATTTTGAAGTCCTGAAAAACCTCACTTCCTTTCGTCAAAAGGCTAGTTTAGAGATGCTTGTATGTGTCAAACCAAAACAGTTTGAGACCCACCCAGGTCTGTGGGCCCCTGTTGGTGGAATGTTATGGGAGCCTCAGGAAGCTCCAGGAGGTCCCCACTAGCTCCAGGCACTTGGTGAAGTCGGGGGATAGGGCAGAGACCCTGCAGTAGCCCTCTCCTTGTCTGCCTCCCATTGTTTTTATTATTTATTTATTTATTTATTTATTTTAATCTCCCTATTTTTTATTTTTTAATTAGATATGGACATACTTAGTATGTAAACAACACATGTGGGTACCTTCCCTTCCCTCCTCCCTGCCCCTTTTCTGAAGAGACCTTCCTCATTGGGGATGCAGGTCAACCCCATGGGGATTGTGGGTCATGCATTATGGGGAGAGAGGCAATGTCCCTGTGCAAAATGTCCCCCATTGTTTTATTTTAACAAAATGATCTTGCCGGTGGTGGGTTTTCTTGCTCACTCCTGTCCCCGCGGGCACCGAGCCTCTTCCTGAAGGACAAATCTCCCTGTGGTTACCAGAGTCCGTCCCAGTACCTGAGCAGCCTGTAGCTGCTTTGTCATCTTGGAGTCGTACATAGTAATGGCACAAATCTTCCTTGCTCCATCTTCGTTTCTCTGAGGCCTGGAATAAATCCTCCTGGGCCCTGGGCCCTGGGCCTAGCTGGCATGTCTGGTTTCTGAGCAGGGGCTTTGGGCCTTGGCCTCCAGCAGTGCTGGAATCTCACAGGCACGGGTTAACCAGTCGTCGCACGCATTGAAGAAAGGTTCCAGTGCGGTCTCTGCTTGGATAGGGCTTGTGTTCTGTCAATCCTGAAGTTTGGCCCTGCCCGTTTTGACCACGGCCCTAGGTGGGTTAGGGGCGATGTCAGGGACAAGGCAAGCAGCAGGGACTCTGGTGGAAACCTGCCTCCTCCTGTGTCTCCCCAGCTTCTGTACATGTGTGGGGGCCTCCTGGAGCGGCCTCTGATTCTTGCCGAGGTGGTGCCCAGGTACTCGGTCATGCTGGAGATGTTCAATACGGAGCTGGACAACGCCAAGCTCCTATACGATGCCCAGATGGCCGCCTCTGAGGGTGGCAGCATCCCACCCATCCACAAAAACATGCCACCTGTGGCGGGGCAGCTCAAGTGGAGCCTGGAGCTGCAGGAGCGGCTGGAGGTGTCCATGAGGCACCTGAAACACATCGAGCATCCGTGAGTCCCTGCGGGCTGGGAGGGCCCAGCGTGGCCCACACTCCCTTGGCTATGGGAGGGCACAGGTCCATGCCCAGCCTAAACAGCCCCAGGCCCCACTCCAGCCCAACCCCACTTCCCAAAGTGAAGTCCCAGAGGAAGGCCCTCCCCGCGGCTCAGCAAGTACGCTTCCACCTCACCCTTGACCCTTCCACCTTCCAGCTGTGTGGAAATGATTTCCAAGACCACCACCGAGGAACACAGAGACTGTTCACAGTGTTTTTCCGAGCAAGGGAGTCACCACTGTCACTTGCACTTGGCAAAGTTCCAAGGCAGACTGGGGCAGGGACAACTTCATAGCCAACCTGGGAAGGTGGCAGGTGTACCCAATGGCAGGAAGCTGGAGGCGGCTGGCCAGAAGCAGGCCCTCTGTGGTGCCTGCTGAAGCATACAGGCTGGGCTCTCGTTGGTCCTGAGTGGGAAAGGAAGGCAGGAATGAGGGAGGCGATGTGTACCTCATGAAGCCAGTTGGGGTCATTGCAAGGTGGGCTACGGTCTGCCTTTCCAGGCTGTTGCTTCAGCTTATGGTGGCTTTTAGGCTGGCTATAGCAGATTAAGAGCTCAAAGCACTATTTTTTGTTTTGTTTTTTTGAGGTAGGGTCTTGCTCTAGCCCAGGCTGCCCTGGAATTCACTATGTAGTTTCAGGGTGGCCTTAAACTCACAAACTCACAGAGATCCTCCTAGGTAGGCCTGGCCCAGGCTGACCTGGAATTCACCATGTAGTCTCACAACTCTCAGCGATTTTTTAATAGAGAATGAGCGATTTTTTTTTTTTTTTTTTAGAGAGAATGAGAGAGAGAGAGAGGAGAGAGAGAGAATTGGCACACCAAGGCCTCAGCCACTGCACTTGAGCTCCAGACGCTTGTACCACCTAGTGGGCATGTGCGACTTGCGCTTGCCTCACCTTTGTTTGTCTGGCTAATGTGGGATCTGGAAAGCCAAACATGGGTCCTTATGCTTCACAGGCAAGCACCTTAACCACTAAGCCATCTCTCCAGCCCCAGTCAGCTTTCTTGTCATACCGATGGGTCTTGGGTCCACTCGACATTTCTTGCCATTTGTATGAAGCAAGTTCTCTAGCCAAGAACGGGGGCGTCATGGATCAAGGGTATAGATACAGACATTTAGAAGACTTTTTGAGAGGCATAACCTCTCCTTTTAGCCAAACAGTGGAAGCTTCCCTTTAAGGCCTATGACCTTCCAAGCCACAGGCTTCTGACTTGGTTCTTAGTGCAAGAATGAGTTTCCGTCCACTGAGCAGGCCTCATCCAATCAGAGAGCAGTTAATCGCCCCCAGCCTGTGTGACACCCTGGCACCAGTGTGGACATCTTGCCTGGCTGGTTGATTTTGCAGCTTGCAGGATCCACTGCTCGTTCACACTGTTGGTGACCTTTATCCCCCAGCAGTTCACATAGTACTTTCCAGAACTAGGAGGGCTAACCAGCAGGAAGCTGGCTTCCATCTCAGAGCACTATTTTGATATGTGTGTCAGCCAGTATCCACTAGTGTAGTCATTCTGTCATTGCACTTCAGCACTGCAAGGTCTGGTAGTGGCAGAAGAAGATGTCAGGGTGAAGCCTGGTGCCTTACTGTTCCACCCAACTCTGCTCCAGGGTCATGTCCAGTGTGGAGGCCAAGCTGATCAACCAGAAATATGACGAGATGATGGAGTTGTTGCGGGCCTACCGGGAGAAGATCTACCAGCAGTGGGTGGAGCGGGTGGACCAGGACTGCCACTTCAACCTGGGGCAGCCGCTCATCCAGCGAGACCCCGTCACCAGCCTCATCCAAGTTAACTTCAGCAAAGCGGTGGGTCCCTGGGGGTGGGGGTTGGATCGGGGAAGGCACACCTGGGTGATGGACAGGAGAAACCCTCAGCCCTAGGCCCACCGTGCTGCTGACCTTGCCACAATGTGCGTTCATGGACACTGCTGTGTGTCACGGGAGACTGCAGCTTTGGTCAGTATCTTTAAGTATGGCCAGAGTGTATTTAAGGCATGAGGCAAAATGGTAACAGGCTTGAACTCTGCCTACTGTGTGCAAGGCTCTGTGTTCAATGATTCCTAGCACTGAAAGAAGAAAAAGAAAGAAAGAAAGAAAGAAAGAAAGAAAGAAAGAAAGAAAGAAAGAGACACAGAGAGAAAGAAAATAGCCTAATGATTGTCATTTTAATTTATTTATTTGAGAGAGAGAGAAAAGCAGAGAGAAAGAGAGAGAGGACCTCCAGCCACTGCAAATGAACTCTAGACACATGTGCCACTATGTGCATCTGCCTTACGTGGGTCCCAGGGAATCCAACCTAGGTCCTTTGGCTTTGCAAAACTGGGGATTGAACCCAGGACCTCACACATGCTAAGTATGCACTCTACCACTGAGTTATACCCCAGACCTCTTATTATTATTTTTATTATTATTTTTTTTTTTTTTTAGTCTCAGGGTGGCCTTTTTGATCCTCCAAGTGCTATTGGTCTCACCATGCCCGGCTATTCTTTTTTTTTTTTTTTTTTTTTTGGTTTTCAAGGTAGGGTCTAACTCTAGGCAAGGCTGACCTGGAATTCACTATGTAATCTCAGGGTGGCCTCAAACTCATGGTGATCCTCCTACCTCTGCCTCCTGAGTGCTGGGATTAAAGGTGTGTGCCACCATGCCTGGCTCTTATTACATTTTTTTATTTGAGACAGGGCCTCATTAAATTGCTCAGCCTAGCTTTGAATTCATTCTGTAGCCCAGACAGGCCTTAAATTTGTAATTCTCCTGCCTCAGACTCCCGAGTAGCTAGGATTACAGACCTGTGCCACCATGCCCAGCTAGATGCTATTTTTTAATTTTTAATTTTTATTTTTTGGGGGGTTTTCAAGGTAGGGTCTCCCTCTACTTCAGGCTGACCTGGAATTCACGATTACAGATCCTCCTGCCTCCCGAGTGCATTGCCACCAGCTAGATGCTATTTTTTAAAAGCTTGTCTGCCTTTTATGTGACCCCCAAGAAGAAACATCAATTTGAAAATTAAAAGACTGAAAGAAATAGACTGGCCAGCCAAGCTGGCTAGTTGGCTAAGGCGGCATACTCCAGTGCTGCGCCTGGCTGGTTCATATGTCACACAGGATGAAAGACGAGCAGGGCTGAGTTCCTGACACACTGCCTCATGACCTGTCCTGTCTGGACATGGACTGTGGCACTAAGAAGACAGAGAAGGACTTCTCCTTGGAAATCTTTAATTAAAATTCATTCTTGGGCTGGAGAGATGGCTTAGGGGTTAAGGCACCTGCCTGCTAAGCCTAAGAACCCGGTTCCAATCTCCAGGTCCCACGTTTAGCCAGATGCAAAGTGACACAAGGATGCAATGCCGCACTTGCCCAAAAGGGGCGCACGCATCTGGATTTCGTTCATAGCAGCTGAGAGACTGCTGGCACACCCATTCTCTATCTGTCTCCCTCTCCCTCTCTCTCTGTCTCTCTCTGTGTCTCTCTCCAAAAATAAATAAAATAATTTTAAAAAATTTTAAAAATCATTCTTTCAAGCTGGGCATGGTGACGCATGCCTTTAATCCCAGCACTCAGGAGGCACAGGTAGGAGAATGGCTGTGAGTTCAAGGCTAGCCTGGGACTACAGACTGAGTGCCAGGGCAGCCTGGGCTAGAGTGAGACCCTACCTTGAAAAAAAATACATAAAAATCCATCCTTTCATTCAGAAAACGTTTACTGAGCACCTACTATGTGTATGTCCTTATTGAGCCACAAAGACTAAAAAGTGTGTCCAGCCCACAGAGAACAGCTATGGATGCTGACTTAAAACTTCCTTAAGGGGCTGGAGAGATGGCTTAGCGGTTAAGCGCTTGCCTGTGAAGCCTAAGGACCCTAGTTTGAGGCTCAATTCCCCAGGACCCACATAAACCAGATGCACAAGGTGGCACATGCGTCTGGAGTTCGTTTGCAGTGGCTGGAGGCCCTGTTGTGCCCATGCTCTCTCTCTCTCTCTCTCTCTACCTCTTTCTCTCTGTGTCTGTTACTAATAAATAAATAAAATTAAAAAAAAAAAACTTACTTAAAATGTTATGGCCAGGCGTGGTGGCGCACACCTTTAATCCCAGCACTCAGGAGGCAGAGGTAGGAGGATCGCCGTGAGTTCAAGGCCACCCTGAGACTACATAGTGAATTCCAGGTCAGCCTGGGCCAGAGTGAGACCCTACCTCGAAAAAAAAAAAAAAAAAAAAAGTTATGAAATGCTTTTTATATTTTATTTATGTGTGTGTGAGAGAGAGAATGGGCGCACCAGGACCTTTAGCCACTGTAAATGAACTCCAGGTGCATGTGCCACTTTGTGCATCTGGTTTACGTGGGTTCTGGGGAATTGAACCCCAGTTCTTAGGCTTTGCAGGCAAACGTCTTAACCTCTGAGTCATCTTCCCAGCCCCAAGATGCTTTTTATTTATTTATTTTTTGGTAACTCACTGGTGTAGTTCTTGAGTAGATTTGTAGATGATGACATCATGTTTCAGTGACAAAAGGTTGGGCGTTCTGGGGCCCTCTCTGTTCTTCGGAAGCTTATCTGGTAGAGGAGGGCAGGAAAGAGGGAGGGAAGGAGCAGAGAGAGGAGAGAAGACGACCGATCGGCATGCACTAAGAGGTGAAGAACGAGGCATGTCAGAGATGACCTCAGGTACCTGAAGGAAAGGAAGAGAGGCAGGTGAAGAGGAAGCAGTGGGGCTGGAGGCACAGGGCACGAGCCGTTTTAGATATGAGCAGAGACTTGCCAGAGGTGAGAGAATGGGCCAAGGAGAGATGTAGGAAGCGGCTTTGAGTAGAGCCAAAAGCCACAGGAAAGCCTGCATGTGTGGGCCCGCGTGCACAGACAGAGATGAGGGCGAGGAAGAAGCTATTCACCCACTGGGATGATGTCAGCACGCTCTGGCTCAGGACCAGCGGGAAGCGTGAAGACATCCAGAAATGGCCAGCAAACACTGTATAAACACCTCCAACGTCCCGGCTGTGTAAACACCCACGGGCGGCACAGGCCAATGGGCGAGGTAACCTCCTGACCCGTTCCTTGGTCTTCTTTGGCCGTTTAGTTGGTGGCGGTCCTGAGAGAAGTGAAGTATTTGAACTTCCAGCAGCAGAAAGCGATCCCGGGCAGCGCCGAGAAGCTGTTCTCAGAGAACGAGACCTTCCGGAAGTTTGTGGGCAACTTGGAGCTCATCGTTGGCTGGTATAACGAGGCGAGTTGCTGCACTCTTGTTTTGTTTTGTTTGCCAAGTTTCAGTTTTCCTTTAGGGCAAATGATGGTGTGCCATCCCAGTACAGAACAGAATAAACAAGTCTATTTTAATATTCAAACGGGGTTTGGGCCACCCTTCATTATTTATGCAACAGAGGCAGACAAGATGGTTGACGATGCAAGCAGTTGACCATGGAAACTGTTGAGCCCTGGCTTCATTGCACAATTTGTTACAGATGCTTTATTTGCCTAGATATATTTTGGATAATATCAAGGTCACTCCACGTCACCTTCATTACTTCCATTAATATGGGGGAGGGGAAGGGTGCTTCATGGAATCCAGACTGTGTTGACAAATCTCCCAGTGCCTGATGGTGAAGGAAGCTGTGGGTGAGGTGCAAGGAGTGGTGGTGGTCCATCCTCAGCGCCATGGTTCAAGAATTCCTGACTCCCGTCGCCCATGGTTACAAACTGATCTGGGGAGATGGCTCAGCAGTTTTAACTTATAAACTTATAAAGTGCTGGTTTATAAACTGATCTGGCGACAAACCAGAGTCCCTATCATCAATCAGCTTTGGGGACCGTTCCTTCTAGTGGCAGGAGAAGCTGGCTAGAGCCTGGGAAGAGCAAGTGGGGGACACTGTGGGTAGTCTACGAGTCTGCCTTCCTTCTGAGCTTCCTCTCTCGTGACCCTGCCCACTGGCACGGAAAAGAAAAGACCATGCTGTGTTCGATGTTGTGTTCTGGATGGTCATTGTCCTTCAAAGGCCTCTAGCCTGTTGTACTGCTGGGAAGTGTGGCACCTTCCGGACTTTCAGGGGCTCAACAAAAGGGTTAGGCCATTAAGGACATGGCCCCTTCCTTTCTCTGTTCTGGTTCCTGGCCGCCATGAAGTGAGCAGTCTCTTCTGCCTCCCCCTCCCCCCACCATGATGTCCGCCTCACACAGACCCCACTGCCTCACCCCCCTAACATTCTGGTCTTCGTTCTGTAGATCAAGAGAACCGTGATGGAGGTCGAGTTTCCACTGATAAAGTCAGAGTTGGAAGCCATTGATGTCCAGCTGTTCACTGCCGAGACAACACTGTTCTGGAATGGTGAAGGTACCGAGGGCCACCTACGTTCTGAGGGGTTGAATCTGTGCAGTGTCCTCAGACCCCTGGAGTGACTAGAGCTGCTGTGGCTACACTGGCCATCGCACCAGTCCACGTGCTGGCCCAGTCCACAAAGAGCTGTCCATACAGGACTGGGCCAAGACCCCTCAGAGCTGCCAAGGCTCCCTCAGGTTTGTAACTGGGCCTCTGGAGACCTGGCATTCCTTGTGTCTCCCAAGGGCACATAGCCACGTCAGCAACGCGGGTATGTGTCTCCCCTGCACAGTCAGAAGAGAAAGGCAGTGTAGGAAGGAGTCTCCTTCCTCCCTCCATCCCACCAGAGCTTGGTTACAAGGCTAAGCCAAAAAAGAGTTTCCAGGGGCTGGAGAGATGGCTGAATGGTTGATGCATTTGCCTGCAAAGCCTAAGGACCCAGGTTCAATTCCCTAGTACCCACATAAGCCAGATACACAAGGTGGCACATGAGCCTGGAGTGAGTTCGTTTGCAGTGGTTGGAGGCTCTGGTGTGCCCATTCTCCCTCTTTCTATCTGCCTCGTCCTCTCTCCCTCTTTCTCAAATAAATAAATAAAATAATAATAAAAACTTAACAATATAAATTCTGCCGGGTGTGGTGGCGCACGCCTTTAATCCCAGCACTTGGGAGGCAGAGGTAGGAGGATTGCCATGAGTTCAAGGCCACCCTGAGACTATATAGTTAATTCCAGGTCAGCCTGGATCAGAGTGAAACCCTACCTCGAAAAACCAAAAAAAAAATATATATATATATGTAAATTCTCATGGCAATCCTCCTACCTCTGCCTCCCAAGTTCTGGGATTAAAGGCATGCGCCACCACGCCCGGCTTAAATTCTTTTTTTAAAAAGCTCTGTCCTTGCATAAGATTCCCTTATTTTTATACTCTTTCAGGTGTGTTTCAATATATTCAAGAGATGCGGGAAATTCTCCATAACCTGCAGAACAGGATGCAAAAAGCCAAGCAAAACATAGAGGGGATCACCCAGGCCATGCAGGTGAGTGAGCCTC
The DNA here is from genome assembly GCA_036365145.1 of Orientallactaga sibirica. Lineage (NCBI taxonomy): Eukaryota > Metazoa > Chordata > Mammalia > Rodentia > Dipodidae > Orientallactaga > Orientallactaga sibirica. Next base: position 4,908,688 of record JAEOAD010000013.1, read on the forward strand.
AGAGGACACAGCAGGGCCTCCGGGGTCCTGAGACACTGGGGCCATGCACACAGGTCCATGGCAAGGCCACCATGTAACAGGAGGCCCAGGGAGCCACCATCTAGTGCTCTGGACCAGCACGATGAGATAAGTGTGGTCCCAAGACAGAATGAGCCCGTTGTCTCTGCAGAATTACTTCTGTTTCAGTTCACTTTGAGAACTTTATTGTATGACTATATTGTATATTGGTCATAGTCCCATCGGGTTTTACTCTTATGTCCCTCATTCCACTGAGGGGCCCTCCTTAGTGGGGTTATTGATATTCACTGTGGGGTCATGAAATCCGCCAGTCAGTCTGTGTCTGTGTGGGGCGGGGATGGTCAATGCGTCAGAGCACACCTTCCCAATCTTTCCTCCCCCTCTTCCGCAACGTCCCCTGATGGTGCGTCACAAGTCTCCTTCGGTGTTGAGCTCTCTGCAGCCTCTGATCTTCTGCTTGGATGAGTTTTTGAGTCTCCTCCATGTCTGCTGCCATCTCCGTCCATTCTGTTCCATTCTTTCGAGCTCAGCAAATAGGCTCACAGGCCCCATCTACACCAGCCGGGTGCTAGAACACGGGGCATGAGGAAGGAATATGGATTCCACAGAACCCATGTAAACAGCTGGGCCTGGCCATGCACGCTTGTAAACCCGTGCTGTGGGAGCAGACTGGAGAAACACTGGGGCTTGTGGAAACAGCAAACTCTGGAATTAGTGAAGAGACTTTACACACACACACACACACACACACACCCTTAGGAAAAGTAAATAAAGGTGGATGGCACCATTGGGTGACACCATCAAGGCTGTCCTCTCACGTCTACATGCACACACATACATCTGCACGGGTACCTACACACACGTGCACCACCCACATACACACAACGGCAATAAAACGTGAGCGGTCAACAAACCTTTGCTCACTACCATTTTGCTCTTTTGGACTCAGTTCTCATTTGAATGGCACACTCAAGGACTCAGCTCAGGAAGTTAAAGCGTGCACACACTCCAGTTCCAGGTCCGCAAGAGACAGAGAGGAACCCGCCCCAGAGCATGGGCAAATGGGTGAGACCCAGTGTACTGTACTGTCTCCAAGACAGCCCTTCAGGCTCCCTCATCTCCTTCCAGGACTGGTCGGCCAACCCCCTGTTTGAGAGGAAAGACAACAAGAAGGAGGCTCTGCTGGACCTGGATGGGAGGGTGGCCAACCTGAACAAGCGTTATACGGCTGTCAAGGACGCTGGTGTGAGGATCCAAGCTATGGTTGCGGTAAGGAGACGCCTGGGGGCCTGTTAATATTGCTTGTCTTTCACAGAGGATGGGGGGAGAAAAAAAAGCAGCTCTAGAGATCTGGTAAAAATTACACCTGAAAGATGTTTTCGTGCTCACAAAAGTCTGTTCGTTTCCATCTAAAACAGCCTTATCCTGGGCTGGGGAGATGGCTCAGCCATTAAAGGCACTTGCTTGCAAAGCCTGCTGGCCTGGGTTCAATTCCCCAGAACTCTTGTAAAGCCCGATGCACAAAGTGATAAATGCACTTAGAGTTTGTCTGCAGTGGCCAGAGGCCTTGGCATGCCTAGATGTTTCCCCTCTCTCTCTCTCACCCACACATTCATAAATAAATAAATATGTAAAGAAATAAATAAAACTTATAAACAGCCTAGCCCTAAAATAGCTGGTCTTCCTCACGGTGTGCTCCGTTCTAAGGGAACCAGAGTCCCACACTCTGTGGTGGTATGATCATACTAGGCCAGCAAATGCTGTTTTCTTGGGACAGGTTGTGTGCCTGCCTGTGTACATCCTCTGTGGGTTTCCCACCCCCAAGTAAGGGCAGGAAATAGTTAACCAGTGAAGACTGAGGGCCCTACACGTGTGTACAAGATGATGGTGACCAGGGGCAACACGCCCAGCTTGCCAACATAGCACTCCCATAATGTTCCTTTTTGGAGTGGCCTCCACAGCCAGTGGGCCTGTGTCCCTGCTGGCCCCTGGGACAGTCCTCACTGTCTGCACATTGGCAGGGAGAATGCACAATGGTGGCCTGGCATTGCTGGAGGCTCTGCCTAGACCCCTGATGTCACAGGGTTTTTCTGACTCCAGTGCTTGGCTATCTAGCTGGCATACGGGCCCTACCCCAGCAGAGTGCCGAAGGCAGGCTGCGCATTAGCCTGGAAAGGAAAGAGTTCTACTCGAGCCCAAGATATTTTCAGAACAGTCTGGGGGTTTCCTGGTGCACAGTGCAAAAGCAATGGCGTGGGCTTTAATGAAGGTCACAGTGGCCCCCGGGGGCGTGGTCTATTGGCTGTTCTTGGAATCACCCCGTTGTTTTGAAGGTTGTCTCTCCAACTTGCCTGGAGCAAAACTATTCTGCCTCATTTCCAGGTTACCTCCCATCCCCCTTGACCATGGGACCAGAAGGTCCCAGTGGGGGTGGGGGGATTGGACAAACACGTTAAAATGTAAAAACTGGTACGTAGCACAGTTAAGCAGCTGTTTACTCTCAGAAGTATTGCATGCACGTGTGAGAGGAGGGCGGGGGGCGACTCTGCTTCTGAGCACAAGCATCATGGCTGAGCAGAGGGAGCCAATGAGGCAGACGCCAGGGAGTCAAGGCGACCTGAGTCGCCTGTTCCCAGTTTCAGTGAGACAGCCCTGCCTGGGTGTCGGCTTTGTCACCATGATCATCTACTGCTGCCACGGCCATTTGAGCCATTCTTTCCATCCTGCTCTCAAGTGATTTGAGCCCATGTCTTGTCTCCTCTACCTGCAAATACAGACTGGATTATGTTCATCTTTGTGTCCCCTGTAGAATTCAGTGTCTTAGGATCACCCACCCACCCACCCACCATCCCTTCACCATCATCCATGCCCCATCACCCTCATCCATCCATCCATCCATCCTCTTATCTACCCATTCACCTATCCACCTATCTATCCATCCACCTTCACTAGCCCCATCCTAGACATACTGCCAGGTGCTGGGGGCCCAATGGCAGAAATGTTAGCCCAATCTTATTCTCAAGGAGCTGGGCATCAAAGTCAAATAAAAGAAGTTAGACTTGCCATCTGATGGCATAAAGAACAGCTTGCTGGAGGGAATATAGATGAAGGGCAGGGATGGGCACCCAAGCTGACAGACAGTGGGTGCTCATGGAGCGCCCCTATGAGGAGATGGTATTTGAGCTGAGAAGGCGTGCTGCAGGGGGTGGGGCACCTGGGCAAAGCCCTGCTGTGTGAAAGAGCCCCACTCATTCAAGAGGCTCAAAGGAGGCCGACCCCCGGCTCGAACAAGGGTGAGCCAGAGAGTCAGGAATGAGCTGAAAAATGCAAACAGGGCTGGAGAGATGGCTTAGGGGTTAAGGCACCAGCCTCCTAAGCCTAAGAACACTGGTTCCAATCTCCAGCGGTTCCAATCTCCAGGTCCCACGTTTAGCCAGATGCAAAGTGACGCAAGGGTGCAATGCCACACTTGACCACAAGGGGGCGCACACATCTGGATTTCGTTCACAGCAGCTGAGGGACTGCTGGCGCCCATCTCATCTCTCTCTCTCTCTCTCTCTCTCTCTCTCTCTCTCTCTCTCTCTCTCTCTGTGTGTCTCTCTCCAAAAAAATAATAAAAAATAAAAAGTTTTTAAAAAATGCAAACAGATGAGCTGTGTGAGGAAAACCAACTGGGTGCTTCTGTGCGCAGGAAAACGCGGAGCTGTTCCGAGCAGACACGACCAGCCCGTCCTGGAAGGATTATGTCAACTACATTGACAACATGGTCTTAGATGAATTTGACCATTTCATCCACAATTCTCTACGTTACCTAACGGACAACATGACGATGGATGTAAGTTACCAGTATGAAGTCTGTGTGTGTGTGTGAGAGAGAGAGAGAGAGAGATGTGTATGTGAGAGGTGTGTATAAGAGAGAGAGAGAAGTGTGTATGAAACAGGTATGTGTGTGTGTGACAGAGAGAGACACATAAATTAAGTGTGTAAGTGCAGAGGCCCATGCCTCGGAGTGCGTGTGGAGGTCAAAGGACAACCTTGGTCTTTGCCCTCCACTTGGTTTGAGGCAGGCTCTCTTGTTTGCCACTGTGTTTGCCAGGCTGGCTGGCCCACAAGCTTCCAGGGATTCTCCTGTCTCCACCTCCCATCCTGCACTGGGGTGACAGGCTTGCACTACTGCATCCATAGCTACAGGTGTGCCTACGCCACACACACATAAACATTGACACACATGCATGTGTGCATTTGCTTGCACACACACACACACACACACACACACGATGATTCCTTGATGGCAAAATTTCTAGGAAGCCCTTGTCACAAGTGTCCCTGCAGCAGGAACAGAGCTCTGCGTGGGTGTTCAGGGTTGCCTGATGATGTAAGCTCGTGGCCAGTGACCATCCACACCACACAGAAGGTAGCAAACAGCCTCCTTGGCACAGAGAACTCGGGGGAGGGGAGGGCTCGGAGTTCACCAGCCACAGATGCTAGCAAGCTGGGCAAAGAATGGCAGCTGCAGGAAGGACCTTCCAGCCACCTGCAGGCCGTGGCCCAAGTAGCTGGGGTAGACCCAGGGTAGATTGCGATTGCACCCCCTGGGAGATGGATCCCACACCATCAGCCTTGCAGCCCCACCAAGGCCATCTGGGAATGGATGGAACCACATACAAGACTGGGGTCATGAGGACTTGTGCAGTGCTGCCGTGCACACTGTGTCCGCACAGGACCCAGGAGAGGCAGGCAGCCACCGTCTCCACCCCATCAAATGGTGATCCTGGTTTTATGCGCCACACCTTGCACCGTGCCAGAAGGCTGATGGCACTCACTCACTCCACATGGGTTCATTTCAGGAGAGCATCGCGCCCCTGTTTGAGATCCGCATGGAGCTGGACGAGGAAGGGCTCGTCTTCAACCCCTCGCTGGAGATGGGCGAAGAGGACGGCTTCTTGATGCTGATCGAGGGCTTGATCAACGACATCTACAACGTGGCCAGGCTCATTCCCCGGCTGGCCAAGGGCAGAATGAACTATAAGGTCAGTTTGGAATTGTTACTGCCATACCTCATTTCCCTGCATGAATAGCAGTTGGGTTTTTTTTTTTTTTTTTTTTTTGGCTTGTAATGGCCTTTTAACTCAGTGGTGCCTGCGTGCTCAGCTGCTCCATGGCAATGACTCAGAACTGGATAAGGAGCTCAGTTGGTTTAACCCTGCAGGGTCCCCAGGACTGCAGACCTGATTTTTCTCTCTCACTCCCAAATCTGTCCTCCCCAAATGGCTTCTGCCAAGTGACCTGCCCGGGTTTCATTCCGCAGCACGTCCTCAGCGTCTCCCATCACCTCCCACGCTCATCTGCTCCAAGGGCACTGAACGCTGAGCTGGGTCAGATTCTGGGCGCTCGAGTCTGAGAGGGCACTGGAGCAGGCACGCTGGCTGCAACATTTGTTTGTGCAATAATAAAACACAAATCAGGGAGGGCCTCAATGTCTGTACCACACTGGAATCATCTGATAGGTTCTGCCCCTCCATACTACGTCCGGGTCACTGTCCAGACCAGTCAAGTGGGTCAATGTTGAAATATGATCTCACTTGTGTAAACATCCAGAAGCCAGATGTTAAGAGCGGCCTGGTGGCACCAGGTGGGCTGAGGAGGGAGCAAAGACAGGAGGTGTGGGTGGGCTGTGGAGTCACAGGACTCTGCTGTGGTGGAAGTGTTAGGACGGACATGGGCTACCTGTAATGACAAGTAAATGCAGCGCGCTGCTTTCTGCTCTCAGGAAGGGAAGGCCAGGTGTGCAAGGGCCTGTGCGTGTCTGCACCACACTTCTCCTGCGAGTGGGCCCAGTCCTCCAGGCCCTCCTACTGAGGAGAAGAGATGGCTTGGGGTTTCTTGGCCCCAAGGTCCACCCAGAGGACACACCAGTTGGTCTCAGACTTCAGCATCCAGTTTACCACCAGTGACACAGACCCAAGATAAGCGAGTGCCCTCCAAGCTCACCCAAAGCTCACAAGAGCAGGCTGATCTTGAGACCCAAGAGGTGCCACAGGCAGGGATGCCCCTGCCCTGGGTACCCTGGAGCACCCAGACAGGCCATTGTAGATCTGAAAGACTCATTGCCAAGGTCTCTCCAAAGAGTCTGACATAATGCCTGGTGGTGGGAGATGGTGACAGGGTCAGGAACCCGGACAGCTGGGCCACAGCCACTTACCAAGTGCCATGCACTGCCGTGTGGGGTCAGAATCCAAGAGGTGCCTCAGATGGGACATTGGGAATCAGACCAGAGGAGAAGGGGTCAGGACCAAGAGGGACAGAGCACGGGACATTGGAGTGGTCTACATGGCCAGGGCAACCCTGCAGGGGAGACCCAAGAATGAGGAGCCCCAAGGCAGTGGCCTCTGCCCACCCACTGCAGGCCAGACCACAGCCCCTCACCCCACCCCCACCTCAGCCCATCCTCAGCTGAGGTCCCGCTTGGGACAAATGAAGGAGAGAAGAGATACTCCTGAACCCAGCTGACTCCTGGAATGACCGCATCTTACATCCAGAAGCCCTGTGGTTAGCCCAGAGCCCCATGGAGCAGAGGGGACTGTGAGTAGGGACAGTCTGTGCTGGCAGGCTGTGTTCCACACTCTAGCCTCTGTCCTGAGCCAGGCACAGCTATAGGCCTCCTGCCCTTCTGAGCCTGCACCAGCTTGCACCTTAGCCTCCCTCTCTGCCCTCACCTCTCAGCCACTCCACACCTCTATGCACACAAGATCACCGGGCTCGTGACATGGTGACAACCTCTGCCTCCTCCAAACAGCCCCACCCAGGTCGCCGTGCCACAGTCCTGGTTGTCATTCAGTTCTCTTGTCCCTCTCCTGTCCCTCCAGGGGTTCCCCAACTATACCCCAGTTGCTGTTCATTTTGCAGAGTTCGGTGGCTGGCCCCAGCTCTCCCCAGAGCTCTGTCCCAGGATTCCCAACAGCCTCCTTCAAATTCAACAATCCCAGGAGGGGCTCACTCTCTGCCCTCCTCCTGGCCTCTCAGCCGTCTGTCTGGGGATGTTGACTGCTTTAGGACGCTGCTCCCACTGGCCCAAGCTAACCAGAGTGCTCCATTGTCCTGATCATGGTGATGGGCTCCTGCTTGATCTGGGACCCATCTCAGCTTCAAAAGTCAGACTCAGGGGGCTGGAGAGATGGCTTAGCAGTTAAGGCGCTTGCCTGCTAAGCTTAAAGACCCATGTTCAGCTCTCCAGATCCCATGTAAGCCAGATGCACAAAGGTGAGACAAGTGCAAGGTCGCACATGCCCACTAGATGGCGCAAGCGTCTGGAGCTCAATTGCAGTGGCTGAGGCCCTGGCATACCAATTCTCTCTCTCTCATTCTCTGAAAAACTAAAAAAATAAATAAATAAATAAAAGTCAGACTCAGATTTGGGGAGATGGTTCAGTGGATTAAGTGCACAACTCTAAGCCCCTGAGTCCAGATCCCAGGCCTGTGTGAAAGCCAGAAGCTGTGGCAGGCCTCTACCCCAGTGTGCCTACAGAAGGGAGGGTGGTGGACACAGTAACATTTCCCAGGAGGTTTTGAGAATGGTCAGCATTCCTGTCTATGTCCCAGTGTCCACCCAGCATATGGCACACAGCATGAATAAGCCTGCCCATGCCCTTAGGGCCCACCAGACCAAGCCACCTGCAGCGCATGTCCCGTCTGGAGTGCTGAGCATCGCTTTTACCAACAGAGAGCCGTTCACCTGGGCAGGGGCAAATGTGCCACACACACACACACACACACACACACACACACACACAGAGCAAATGCCCTACCTGCTGTCCCCCTCCCGCCCCTCGTCCAGACGGATCTGGAGGACATGACGGACCTCCTGGAGATGAGGGAGGAGCTGTCCGGCCTGGTCATCGGTGCCATGAAGGAGGCCGAGGAGTTCCAGGACTCCTTTGAGAAGTACTCCTACCTCTGGGTGGACGACCTCCAAGAGTCCATGAAGAACTTCCTCATTTTTGGACATGCGCCCACGCCCGAGGAACTGGACGCCAAGACCGATGAAACCATCCCGAAGATGCCACCTACCCTGGCCCAGTTCCAGCAGCAGGTAGGTGCGGTCCTGGCCTCTTCCTGACTCTGTGGACGTCTTCATTTAAAACCTGTGTGATCTGACCCAGGCTGTGGGCTTCGCTGTTCAGAGTTGGTGAGGCCAAGGGAGCTGGCGAGGCCCTGCAAAGGAGGGCATGGGCCCCCAGGAGGAGGGCTGTGCTATGCCACATTCAACCACACGGGGGAGCACCAGGCTGGCAGAAGCAGAGGGACCAAGAAAAGCCTGTGGGAAGGGGGTGGGGGAAATGTGGCATATGTGTGTTAAGGTGTAGCGCCTTATGTGTGGTGTATGCACGTGTGTGTGTGCCCTTGCGGGCCCCCATACGCTCACCTTCAGTGGCTGATGGCTGGAGTAGAACATGGAGTGTCCCGTTCCATGGCTCCATGACTGGCTACGAGCCTTGCGATGGCGTGTCCAGGACGCAAGCAGGCTCAGAGCTGGTGCTGTGAACAACTTCAGCGCACTCAGGCTAGGGGCTCCGTCCCGAGCTGGCTGCTACCTGACCTTGGGGTGAATAAGACAGGGAAATACTGTTCCTCAGTGTGAGAGCCCAATAAGGGGACACGCCGAGGCCTGGGCTCTGGCCAGTGCTGGGTGCAGGAGGGCTTCCCTGTCTCTAAGAACCAGCCTCTGAGGAGGGCCAGGCCAGCAAGAGTCTGATGTCAGAACACCAAGGAATACAAAAACAGGAAAACCGTGACTGTGGGAGCCTCCAATTTTTTTCCTAGGGGTGGTGAGAAAGGGTCCCCTCAAGTGACAGTGGCCACATCCCACAAGCATGGGACAGCTGGTGGCAGCAGGTGGAGTTTGTGCCCACTATCAGCTCGTGAAGTGTTTCTCCTTTCCATCTGCAGAGGACTGCCGCATTGCCCAATCTTGTCCTTCTCCTCTCCTGGGGATAAACTTGGCTGCCTTGGAGCTGAGTCCTGGGTTATCCCTTGAGGCTGCGCAGGAAGCCGGGCCGGCCCCTGTGGGAAGGGCGCAGCCCAGGCTCTCTCGGAGCCCATGGTAGGGACTGACAGGGCCATGGCTATGTCTGGTAGATCGACTCCTATGAGAAGCTGTACGAGGAGGTGTCCAAGTGCGACAACACCAAGGTGTTCCTGGGCTGGCTGCAATGCGACTGCCGCCCGTTCAAGCAAGCGCTGCTGAACACCATCAAGCGCTGGAGCTTGCTCTTCAAGCGGTACCTGAGCAATCACGTCATCAACAGGTGGGCCACGTGCTCCCCACACCGACTCACCTGGGAGCTTTGTGCGTGGGGGGATCATGGGCTGGGCTGGGGCACATGTGAGGGACACGGGAGCGTGGCCTCCTACTGATGTGTGTGGTTTTGCCAGGTGCCTCGTCCGGGCCAGGTGTGGGGTGAAGGTCAGGTTTGGAGAGGAAGGGTGTCACCCAGCTGAGCGTTCCTTCATCCAGCCCCTGTTGATTAAGTGCTCAGTGTCCAGGCACCAGACGCCTAGGAAGTCTTAGGGAGTCTGGAGTCTGGCAGAAGGCTGCCATGGATCTGTCACCACTGACTGTAGAAGCAGAGTCAATGGCAGCATCTGGGCAGCATGTCCTCCAGCTATGTCTGTCTGGGCTCTGAGCTGTGTGGCTTGAGCTGGGCTCTGAGGAGGTATGGGTGACGTCCAGGCTTAGGGGGCCAGAAGGGCCCAGCAGCTCTCCCTCCACAGGTGGGGTCTTGCATGGAAGCCAGGTGTCCTCACTGAGTCTGACCCCTCTGACATTGAGGTGGCACCCAAAGTGGGGCCCCCAACAGGGAGTCCTTATCCTACAGCCTTGCCGAACTGAACGACTTCATGGACGCCACTCGGACGGGCCTGAAGAAGCCACTCAAGGAGGGAGACTATGATGGGCTCGTGGAGGTGATGGGACACTTGATGAAGGTCAAGGACAGGCAGGTGGCGACGGACAGCATGTTCGAGCCCTTGAAACAGACCATTGAGCTGCTCAAGACCTATGGAGAAGAGATGCCAGAGGAAATCTACCTGAAGCTGCAGGTGGGGTGGGGAGGGGTGACCATGCAGCCCTGGGGGAGGCTGAGGGAGGCCCAGCTGTCACGATAGTAAGAAGTGGTCACTGCTGGCTGGACATCAGCTAGACTCTGGGTCCCCATGGGTAGTAAAGCAAGAGGAGGAGGGAGGCTTCCTGGAGAACAAGGTGACTGGAGGTGGTTCCCAATTCTGCGCAAACCCCAGCGATTGCTGTGTTGGGTGAAGACTGCCTCCACGGGCTGGGGAGGTGAGCCAGTGCTTGCAAAGCCTGCCAGCCCGGGTCTGACTCCAGAACCTCTGTAGACCTAGATGAAGCAGAAAGTCTTGAGCACTTGTGCATGTGTGTGTGTGTGTGTGTGTGCGCGCGCGCGCACGCATGTGCACACACACACATACACATTCTCTCTCTCTCAAATAAATAAAAATAATTTTTAAAAAAGTCTCTGGGCTAGAGAGATGGCTCAGTGGTTAAGATGCTTGCCTGCAAAGCCCAAGGACCCGGGTTTGCTTCCCCAGAACCCACATAAATCTAGATGCACAAAGTGGCACATGCATTTGGAGTTCAGCTGGAGGCCCTGGTGTGCCCATTCTCTCTGTCTGTCTCTCTTCTCTCTCTCTCTCTCTCTCTCTCTCTCTCTCTCTCTCTGCTTGCAAATAAATCAACAAAAGAAAGTTTAAAAAAATAAAATAAAATGAAAGTCTCCATGCCCCACATCTCCTCCTGAGTACGGGTCATCTTGCATGTGTGTGCATGCTGTTGAAGACAGGGTCAGAGAGGACCCTGGAGACTGGCCACAGGAGGAGGGGCCGGAGACGGCTTTTGCCTCACCATTCTCTGCTGACTGAAACAGTGGCCCTTGTAGGCTGGACTGGGGGCTGAGCGCCATGGGGAGTGGCTCAGCCCCTCCAGGGGCTTCTGGGGAGATAGGTGCCACTCCTCTATGTCCCGTCCTAGACTTTCTGTCTCTTCCCATAGCCGTCTGCCTCTCTCTCCTCTCTCTCTTTCCCTCCCTCTATCCTCTCTGCCTCCCTGTCTTTCCTCTCTTCCTCCCCATTGTCTAGCCACACCAGGCCCACTCCCCTGCTCAGATGCACCACGTCTAGCCCAGAATTTCTCACTGGGAGCAACTGGGGTGGAGGAGTGGTCTCAAGGCAGGTGAAGCACATGGAGCACTAAGAGCCAAAAATGGGAGAAGAAATCGGGGCCATCTGCTCCCTTTGTAGGGAGAGGTCCGTGGGCCTCAGTGTCACCGCTGTTCATTGTGTGGCCATGGATCCACAGCTCTGCATGGGATCAAATGCTCAAGACTCCACACATACACTGGCATTCAGATGCACACACCTGTGCATCCATGCACACTGGTACTCACATGCCCACAGGCACACACATGCATGCATGTGGCCCTCACACCCCCCCACACCACATTCACAATGCAGGCACAGATGGATTCAGGTTGAGAGCACACTGTGGTCTCGTTGACAACTCATACACTGTAGAAAGCTGAGCGAGGGCTGTGCCAGGCACGTCACGCCAATTTTGCAGCTTCCCTAGAGCCTGCAATAATGTCACAACAAAGAGTTTCAAAAGGAAAAGTGGGGCTGGAGAGATGGCTTAGTGGTTAAGGCACGTGCCTGTGAAGCCTAAGGACCCAGGTTCAACTCCCCAGAACCCACATAAGCCAGTGGCTAGAGGCCCTGACATGCCCATTCCTCTCTTTCTCTTTCTCTCTCTCTGACTAATAAAAATAAAATAAAATATAAAAGGAAAAGTGAAGAGACCTCCCTGGCCTTTGCTTCACCTAGGAGCTGCCTGAGAAGTGGACAAACACCAAGAAACTGGCCATTCAGGTGAAGCAGAACGTGGCTCCCCTCCAGGCCAATGAGGTCAACATCCTGAGACGGAAGTGCCAGCAATTTGAGGTAGGTAGTGTGGGGGCTGAGGCCAGGGAAGGGTGGTGAGGGGCTGCAGCGTGGGGGCAGCCGGGGCTCGTGAGAGGCTGTGCAGCGTGTGTGTGCATGTGCATGTGAGTGTGTGTGCACCACGCCTCCCGTGCTCTTTTGCAGCTCAAGCAGCATGAGTTCAGGGAGAAGTTCAGACGCGACGCCCCGTTCTCCTTCAGCGACCCTGACCCCTACAAGTCCCTGAATAAGGTACTTACACGGAACAGGAGGGCGGGGCCCTGTGCTGCAGCTCTGAGAGCCTTGCGGCTTTCCGGTCTTTCCTCAAGCTGGTATCTTGAAAGCCCAGAGAGAGACTGGCCTGAAGGCTGAGCATGCATATACTCGGCATGTCTGGGCACGTGTGTATGTGTAATGTGTGTGTACATGCAGATGTGTGTGTGTGCATGTGAACATGCAGACTTGGGCTTCCCTCTCCCAGCCACACAGCCTCCACATAGTGCCACACTGCTCAGACGTCCGCCCATGGCTATGGGGACACTCTGTGAGCCTCACAGGCTGCCCTGTCCCTCCTCAGCCTGCCTCTGCCTTGCTTGTCCCCAAATCTCCTCCAATGCAGGGCACTTCCTGTCACCTGAACTTACTTCTCACTCAGCGCCTGACTCTTTCCTTTTTCTGGACGACTACATACAGCCAGCCAGCAAGCTTCCTACACGGCCCTACTCTATTCTCACTGCCCAAGTCCAACACACAAGTTCAACACAACCATGGACCGAGCTACCCACTCAATCTGGGGTACCATGGGCACACGTGGGACAGGACTGTGTGGGGTGCTCAGAGCCTGAGGGGACACTGACCAGGTCAGGTTCCCTACCAACACCTCTGTAGTATACCGGCCCCAGGGCCCTCTGCTCACTCAGCAGAACTGCAGGCTCCAGCCAACGGGACTCCAAGCAGGTCCTTCAGGCCAGAGCACACCTAAGCTCTGAGCGGCCGCTGCAGCTCACTCGGCTTGGGCAAGCCACGGTTTTCTCTTTCTTCGTGGGTTTCTCGTGCCGCTCTCCCCGAGCCACAGTGGAGATGCTGCCTGCCCGTCTCTGCTCCGGACGAGGCAAACGCCCTCGTCTGGGGACATTTGAGAGAAGAGAATGCCCATGGCCGTCAGAGTGAGGCTGTGCCCAGACTCTGTACATCCGTGTGTGGGAAAGGCTCTTACAGGGCAGTGTGACTAGACTCAGAAGCTGCCTGGGGGCCACGCGGATCATTTACTTCTTGTACACCAATATGTGAACTGCGCCCACACACTCACCCCTTAGTGCTCTATTCGCAGGAAGTTGGTTCCAGGAACCTGTGGATGCCAAAATCTGTGGATGCTCAGGGCTTTGTACAAGACATTGTAGTGTTTGCAAACAGGCTACACTCATCCCCCAGGCACTTAACTCATCTCAAGATGAGTTACTATATCTAATAAGATGGAAACTCTGGGTACAGTCATTTTTTTTTAGCAAAGAAAGAGATAGATAGATAGATAGAGAGAGAGAGAGAGAGAGAGAGAATGGGTGCACCAGGGCATCTTGTCACTGCTAATGAACTCCAATTGCATGCACCACTTTGTGCATATGGCTTTACGTGGGTACTGGGGAATCAAACCTGGGCCATCAGCCTTGCAAGCAAACACCTTTAACCACTTCTCCAGCCCTATCCTGTCTTTTACAGGGAATAATGACAAGAAAATAGTCTGCACATATTTAGTAAAGAACCTTTTTTCTTCTCCAAATATTTTCAATCTGCATCTGGCTAACTCCAAGGATGTGGGACCTGCAGATGCTGAGGGCCAGCTGTGTGCACACCAGCACCTGCAGACGCTGAGGGCCGGCTGTGTGCACACCAGCACCTGCAGACGCTGAGGGCCGGCTGTGTGCACACCAGCACCTGCAGACGCTGAGGGCCGGCTGTGTGCACACCAGCACCTGCAGACGCTGAGGGCCGGCTGTGTGCACACCAGCACCTGCAGATGCTGAGGGCAGCCGTCTGTATAACAGCACAGAAAGTTTGTAGCATCTGACACTCAGTACAGATTGAGATAGCTTTTCTTTTGAATAAGATAAAATACACATTTTAATATACACAAATGTAAGTATGGAAATGCTGGGGCATCAGAAGATTGATCACAGCATGAACAGAGGCATTCACACATGGGTCTGTTGAAAGTCAGCCTCAGGCCAGGTGTGGTGGGCACACCTGTAATCCCAACACTTGGGAGGCAAAGGCAGGAGAATCTAGAGTTCAAGACCATTTGGGCTACATGGTAAGACTGAGGCCATCCTGAGCTACATGAGACCCTACCTTAAAAATAGGTAGGTGAGGGCTGCAGAGATGGCTTAGCAATTAAGGCGCTTACCTGTGAATCCTAAGGACCCAGGTTCAATAAAAAAAAAAAAAAAAATAGGTAGGTGTGGGCCAGAGAGATGGCTCAGTGATTAAAGGCATTTGCCTACAAAGCCTGAGGGCTCAGGTTTGATTCCCCAGTGCCCACATAAAGCCAGGTGCACAAAGATGGTGCATGCATCTGGAGTTCATTTGCACTGGTAGAAGGCCCTGGCTCGCATATTCTCTCCCCTGCCCCTCTCCTCCCTGCTTGCAAATAATTGTTTTTTAAAAAATTTTTTGGCTGGAGAGATTGCTCAGTGGTAAAGGCACTTGCCTGCAAAGCCTAATGACCCAGGTTCGAGTCCCCAGTATCCACAAAAAGCCAGAAGCACAGTGGCACATGTGTCTGGAGTTGATTTACAGCACTGGGGGCCTTGCTGCACCATTCTTTCTCTCTTCTATCTTTCTGCTTGCAAATAAATTTTTAAAATATTTTTAAAAGAAACTTAAATAGCTTGATCACAGCATGAACAGAGGCATTCACACATGGTCCATTGAAAGTCAGCCTCAGGCCAGGTGTGGTGGCAAACATCTTTAATCCCAGCAGAGGTAGGAGGATCACTGTGAGTTCAAGGCCAGCCTGAGACTACATATGAATTCCAGATCAGCCTGGGCTAGACTGAGACTACCTCAACCCTCCCTCAAAAAAAAAAAAAAAAAAAAAAAAAAAAAAAAACTCAAACAACTAATTCTTTGTTGTTGTTGTTTTTTGAGGTAGGGTCTTGCTCTAGCCCAGGCTGACCTGGAATTCACTATGTAGTCTCAGGGTGGCCTTGAACTTACGGTGATCCTACCTCTGCCTCCCAAATGCTGGGATTAAAGGTGTGCGCCACCACACCCGGCTAACACCTAAAAAAATTTTTTTTTTTTTTTGTGGAGAGAGACACACAGAGAAAGACAGAGAGAGAGGGAGAGGAAGACAGAGATGGGTGCACCAGCAGCCTCTCAGCTGCTGCAAATGAAATCCAGATGCATGCGCCCCCTTGTGGTCAAGTGCAGCATTGCGCCCTTGCATCACTTTGCATCTGGCTAAACGTGGGACCTGGGGATTGGAACCGCTGGAGATTGGAACCAGCGTTCTTAGGCTTAGGAGGCAGGCGCCTTAACGGCTAAGCCATCTCTCCAGCCCAACAATGAAAAATTTTAAAAGATGATAGAATAGTTCGAGGCCACCCTGAGACTACATAGTGAAGTCCAGGTCAGCCTGGGCCCTACCTTGAAAAAAAAAAAAAGATGATAGATAGAGTCCAGAGCCCTTCCTGTTAGGGACGTCACAGCAAACATGGGCAGCAGGGACAGTTGCTATCTGTCCCTTTGGTGAGAGCACGGCTTTCAATGCAGGCCTTGGCTGGAAGACAAGGAAGCTTTACTGGGACGTGGTCGCTAAGAGTGGGGAGCAGGTCTGCGTACCCAGGTGTGGGGGGGTCCGGCTAGGGCTGCCCCACCCACGGTCGCGTCTGTTCCCCTCCCCCACCAGCAACAAAAGAGCATCGTGAACATGGAGGCCGTCATGGACGAGCTGTGCAAGTCGGCCAGCCTCTTTGAGGTCACCGTCCCAGACTACAAGCAGCTCAAAGCCTGCCACAGGGAGGTCCGCCTGCTGAAGGAACTCTGGGACATGATCATCATGGTGAGGCAGGCCAGGCCCCGCCTGGCAGGAGGGGAGCCCGGGCAGGCGGAGGCGGGGAGGGCACCCTGCGCCTCCCTCGAGGGGCTGCTCCGGGGAGCTTTGTGGATAAGGATGTAACAGCTTTCCTGCTCCCGGGGGAGGTGCCTGGAGGGCCTGAGCTGGATCCCTGCCCTAAGAAGCACTGCTGGTCTCCTCTCTGTGCCCGAATGTTGCCTCCTTTTCCATTGTCACTTCTCTCCTATCTCCCCTCCGTCCCGTTTCCTTTGCCACCTCCTCCTCTTCTCAGTCTCCCTTCCATCTCACTCTCTTCTAAAACGTCTTGTTTAGGACTGGGAATATAGTTCAGTGCTTCAGAATCTTTACTGCTTAAGCACTCGGGCCCAAGACCACCAAGTCCAACTCCCCAGAACCCACATAAAAAGCTGGCCATGACATCTGTCCAGGTGGTGGGCAGAGAGAGCAGAGAATGTCTGGACAGCAGCTCGAGGCTGAGGGAGAGACCTCAAGAAAGTGTGCGGATGAGCAGGGCACCCTCACATGTGCACATGCACGTGCATGCTCCACACATGATATACCACACAACACACACTACACACACACACACACACACACACACACACACACACACTCTCTCTCTTCAAAAAAAGTGAGTGCCAGACATGGTGGCTCACACCTTTATTCCCAGAACTAGACTAGAGAGGCTGAGGTTTTCACAGCAGTTGCTTTGTGTGTTACAATGTACACCTGCAGCTCCCCCATCCACTCGTGTCAACATGTGATGACTTAGAGTGGAGCGTGGAGAGCTTGCTTCCATTTCCACCTCTCTGTCCTCACCTCTGCTGCCTTCACATTGCTGTCAACGTGGGAGGATTTTCTTGCTGGCCAAGCTACGCCCAGGGAGCCTCAGTGGTACAGAGCGTCTAGAAGCCATGGCTTGCTCCATCCTAGCAGAACGGGGAGCGCTGTTGACTCTTGGAAGAATGCAAGTGGCCTCTGTTTGGTTGGGTCAAATGCTTACACAGCCCCGAGCCCTGAGGGAATGGGAGTTTGGATTCTTTGTGGAGAGTGAAACTTGGAGAGAAGACAAAGTGGCTTAGGAGCCTGGGAACCTCCCAGCAGGAGCAGGTCCAGGCTGGGTCTCCTGCGCGCTGCAGAAAGGCAGGGCCAGGGCTGGGCCCGAGCTCAAGGCTTCTCCCTTCAAACATGTCCCGTGTGTGTGTGTGTGTGTGTGTGTGTGTGTGTGTGTGTACGTGTGTGCATGCATGTGTCGGCTTCTGCTGCTCCCACTCCTCTGGTCTCACCTGCCTTCACAGCATTAGCGTCTCTCACTCATGCGGGTGAACTTTAGAATAACTGATCAACAATTCAATCGACTCGAAAGAAACTTGCGATTCAAATGGGAATCAATCAGTAAACTCAGCAAGAAGTCTTCTCCTAGCAGCGTTTGGCGTTCCCCGGGCAGGGCAGCCCTCTCTCCCCATTCACCCTATTTCTTTAATACGCCGTGGTAAAATGTTGAATGAAGATGTCTTCACTCGGATCGTGCTGGGTCTCTGTAATTCTTACAAAGGGGAAAATCCTTAGCCTTGGAGTCGCAGGCTTTATCACAGCCAGGCCTCGAGGGGGCACAAATGCTCCATATTCTTTTTTTTTTTTTTTTTAATTTATTTGAGAGAGAGAGATACAGAAATAGGCAGGTAGGGAGAGAGAGAGAATGGGTGCGCCAGGGCCTCCAGCCACTGCAAACGAACTCCAGATGCATGCACCCCCTTGTGCATCTGGCTTACGTGGATCCTGGAGAATCGAGCCTCGAACCGTGGTCCTTAGGCTCCATAGGCAAGCGTTTAACGGCTAAGCCATCTCTCCAGCCCATGCTCCATATTCTTTTACAGTGAATGGCATTCAGGTCTCTCTCGTGTGAGTGGCAGATGGAACATTGTCACTGCCCTGAAAGGGAAATGGATGCCGCCGTATCCCCAACAGAATCACTAGTGCAGGGGCTGGGTGATAGCTTAGTGAGGAAAGTGCTTGCCTTGCAAAATGAAGACCGGAGATGTGAAAATGGTGGGCATGGTGGCACAGGCCTGGGATCTGAGAAGGAGACAGGTGATCTTTGGAGCTAGCTACTGTAGCGTCATTAGAAAGCTCCAGGCCAAAGAGAGACCTTGTCTCAAAAAAGATGGATAGAGCTAGAGAGATGGTTTAGTGGTTAAGGCATGTGTCTATGAAGCCTAAAGACCCAAGTTCGATGCAGGTCCCATGTAAGCAAGATGCATAAGGTGGCACATGCATCTGGAGTTCGTTTGCAGTGGATAGAGGCTCTGGCATGCCCATTTTCTCTCTCTCTTCCTCTATTAAAAAAAAGATAGGAGCCGGGCGTGGTGGTGCACGCCTTTAATCCCAGCACTCGGGAGGCAGAGGTAGGAGGATCGCCATGAGTTCAAGGCCACTCTGAGACTACATAGTTAATTCCAGGTCAGCCTGGGCCAGAGTGAGACCCGACCTTGATACACCAAAAAACAAAAAAACAAAAAAACAAAAAAAACAAAAACGATAGAGTTGCCAGAGTTGCCATCTTATTAGTTATTATAATGCCCATTCTCTCTTCTCTCTCTCTCTCTCATCTCTCTTTCTCTCTGTCTCAAATAAAAATAAATAAAAATTTTTAAAAATTAAGCCAGGCATGGTGGCTCATGCCTTTTATACCAGCACTTGGGAGGCAGAGGTAGGAGGGTTGCCATGAGTTCGAGGCTCCCCTGAGACTAACTCCAGGTCAGCCTGAGCTAGAGTGAGACCCTACCTTGAAAAAGAAATTAGAAATGTCCTTACAATGCACTCTTCCAGACAAAATGGCCTGGATATCCATGACCTCATAGTGCCTGGAACTACCTATACAAGAATACAAGACCATCATAATAAGAGGAAAAGATGATGACATCAAAATAAAAGAGAGACTAATTGAGAGGGGGAGGGGATGTGATGGAGAGTGGAGTTGTGAAGGGGAAAATGAGGGGGGGAAGGAATTATCATGGCTTATTGTCTACAATTATGGAAGCTGTCAATAAAACAGATGGACAGATGGCACCTGAGCAATGACACCTATAGGTCCTCATGCAGTGGCACACACAAACATACGTGTGTGTGCGCGCACACACACACACACACACAGATGAGAGATTGCAGGGAGCCTGTCCCGTCCCAGGAGACAGTGACAGGCAGGACCAGTCAGCCTCCAGAGCCAGCTAGATAGGACACTGTGGCAGAACCTACTACAGAGGAACGGCCAGAGACTCCTGTGCAAACAGAGGTCTCGAGTTGGCCTGTCTTCAGGGGAAGCATCTGAATGAGGCTCCAGTGCCGTCTTTGTGGTTGGCTTGGCGAGCCCAGGCCTTCCTGTCTCAGCACCTGCATCAGCAATCTGAGTCCATCAGTGAGTAGCTTCACAGCCCCTTTCTTTTTAAAAATATTTGAAAAAATATTTTTTCATTTTTTGGACAGCTTCCGAAAAATTATTTATTTATTTACAAGTGGGGGGAGAGAGAAAGAGAGAGTGATGGGGTTGGGCAGCCAGGACCTCCTGCTGCTGTAAATGAACCCCAGATGCATGTACCACTTTGTACATCTGGCTTTATGTAGATCCTGGGAATTCGAATCAGGGCCATAGGCTTTAAAATCAAGTGCCTTTAACCACTGAGCCATGTCCCCAGCCCTTTTCAACAATGCCCCATATTCCTGAATGCAGGCTTGCTTTTAATATCTTCTGTTTACATTCTTGGAAGAATTTTTTTCCCAAGGTGGTTTATTTGTTTGGTTTTCTATTATCAGGAATGAAGTTCCTTTACATACATACACACATACATACATACACACACACACACACATACATACACACACACACATATATACATACACACACATACATACACACACACATACACACACATACATACATATACACATACATACATACATACATACATACATACATACATATACATACACACATACATACATACATACACACATACACACACACACACACACACACACACACACATACATACATCCTTGAAAGAGAGAGAATAAAAGTCATGTAGAAAGAGAGAATAGGCACACCAGGGCCTCATGCCACTGTAAATGAACTCCAGACACATGTGCCACTTTGTGTACCTGACTTTATATGCATTCTGGAGAATCAAACCCAGGTTGGCAGGCTTTGCAAGCAAGACCTTTAATCACCGAGCCAGGAATGAAGTTTTTATTCTGTGACTTTTTTTTTTTTTTTTTTTTTTTTTTTTTTTTTTTGAGGTAGGGTTTTGCTCTAGCCCAGGCTGACCTGGAATTCACTATGTAGTCTCAGGGTGGCCTCAAACTCATGGCAATCCTCCTAGCTCTGCCTCCCGAGTGCTGGGATTAAAGGCGTGCACCACCACACCTGGCTTATTCTGTGACTTTTTTTTTGGAGAGAGAGGGAGAGGGAGACAGATAGAGATGGGTGCACCAGCAGTCTCTCAGCTGCTGTGAACGAAATCCAAATGTGTGCGCCCCCTTGTGGGCAAGTACAGCATTGCGCCCTTGCGTCACTTTGCATCTGGCTAAACGTGGGACCTGGAGATTGGAACCGCTGGAGATTGGAACCAGCATTCTTAGGCTTAGCAGGCAGGCGCCTTAACCGCTAAGCCATCTCTCCAGCCCGACATTTTTGTTAGTATAAGCTAGGTTACCTTGCAGTAACCAACAGCCTTATAAACATGTATTTCTCATTCTCCACTTCCAAGCATCTTTCTCTTAGACAGCTGTCTATCAGGGGTCAGCCCATCATTCCAGGCTAAGTATCCACATCGCACGTCTGTGGCTGACTGGCTGGGCAAAGAGAATGCTGAGTGGAGTACTGGCAATCAGGTGCTCCTACTCAGAGGTCCCGACATTGCTGGTGTGTCCCAGCTGAGGCAAGTTACAGTGGCCAATCCCAGAAGGAAGAGGGGCCAGCACCCATCTTACCTGCCATCTTTTACTCTGCAGCCTTTATGATGCAGCTCTTGGTATAGCTTTTCTCATATTCAACTGCTTTAATGAAGGCTGGTCTCATTTCCAAATATGCCCCTCCCCCACCCCCACGAAGCTGCTCCCTGACAACAAGAGTGATGGATGTCACCCTTAGTGACCTCCAACAAGAATAGGGGGGTGTAAACCAGAGGGCTCCCGCCCTAGGTCAACACCAGCATTGATGACTGGAAGACCACCAAGTGGAAGGACATCAACGTGGAGCAGATGGACATCGACTGTAAGAAGTTTGCCAAGGATGTTAGGTCCCTGGACAAGGAGATGAAGACCTGGGACGCCTTCGTGGGACTCGATAACACCGTGAAAAACATGATCACGTCCCTGCGCGCTGTGAGTGAGCTACAGAACCCCGCCATCCGGGACCGTCACTGGCAGCAGCTCATGCAGGCCACACAGGTACTGCCACTTGCGAGGAGGATGGGGGACACAGGTGCTGGCAGGTCACCCATGCCTCTTGCCTTGGGGTAGGGGGGAATGGGACAGTTCATGCAGGCCACCCAGGTCCCATGGGTGGAGGGACAGCTGCTGGCAGCCAGCCCGCTGTGGGATGGGCTGAGGCTGAGAAAGCTGCAGCTGGGTATGCCTGTTTCTGTCACGCTGAGCTCTGAGCTCAGAAAGGTCGGCTTTGCTTTCTTGAAACTTGGGGACTTTCAAACAGGGGCCCTGCAGGTTCCTTCACACTGGGCCCTGTGTAGCTGGTCCTGGTTGTTTTTGAATGCCCACAGGGCTCATGGAGTTTGCGGGAGATGAGCCACTCCCTTGGGGATCCCTGTGCACCCCAGCTCAGAGTCTCAGCACCAGAAAATGTCCAGACCTATCCCCAAAAAATTGACCATGGCAGGAGTGTGAGGTAAAGGAGCTGCTCCCCACATGGCAGCCAGGAAGCGAAGAGAAACGAGAACAGACCAGGGACCCAGTATCTATCTATCTATCTATCTATCTATCTATCTATCTATCTATCTCCTCAGGAGCATGCCCGCCATGCCCTCACGCCCCTTCGATAAACCCCAACTTCCTAAGACTCCACCACCTCCCAGTAGCACCTCAGACTTAGAACCAAGCTTTCAATAGATGGGCCTTGCGGGGGGGGGTCACACAAAAGTCCAGCCCTGCCCAGTGTGGTGGCACATGCCTTTAATCCCAGTACTCGGGAGGCAGAGGTAGGAGGATCACCATGAGTTCGAGACCACCCAGAGACTACATAGTGAATTCCAGGTCAGCCTGGGCTAGACTGAGACCCTACCTTGAAAAAAAAAGCCTAGCCCTCAGTGGTTCTAAGCAGGTACCTGCTACTGTTACTGACTGAATGGTATCTCGCCTGTCACAAGCCCAGCAGCTCCCCAGGAATGGAGGACTCGTTCCCTGGGCTGCCGTGACAGACGGCCACAGCGTGGAGAGCTTGCTGTGTTCTCTCCCAGTTCTGGAGGAGCGAGGTCTGCTATCAGGTGTCTGTAGGAGCCTGTTCCTGCTGGAGGCTCCAGGGCAGGGCCCCTCAGCTTCTTCCAGCTTCTGGGACTTCGTGAATTCTGCGGCCTATTGTCATGTCCCTCCAGCCTCCACCTCGGCTTTCTTCACATGGCCTTTTCCATCTGTGTTTCAAATCCCCTTGTCCTTTCTCCCGTAAGAAGACCAGTCACTGGACCTAGAGCACATCTGGAAAAACCGGGATGGCCTCATCCCAAGATCTTTTCTATCTACAAAGTCCATGTTTCCAAGTGGGGTCATGCTCTGGGGTCTTGGGCAGATGTGAATTCTGGGGTCCACTTTTTTTTCAAATATTTTATTATTTATTTATTTATTTGAGGGAGAGATACAGAAATAGGCAGAGAGAGAGAGAGAATGGGTGCACCAGGGCCTCCAGCCACTGCAAATGAACTCCAGATGCATGCACCCCCTTGTGCATCTGGCTTACGTGGGTCCTGGAGAATCGAGCCTCGAACCGGGGTCCTTAGGCTTCATAGGCAAGCATTTAACCGCTAAGCCATCTCTCCAGCCCTGAGGTCCACTTTTTTTTTAATTTTTTTTAAATTATTTTATTTATTTTTGGAGAGAGACAGAGACAGACAGAGAGGGAGAGGGAGACAGAGATGGGCGCGCCAGCAGTCTCAGCTGCTGTGAACGAAATCCAGATGTGTGCGCCCCCTTGTGGTCAAGTGCAGCATTGCGCCCTTGCGTCACTTTGCATCTGGCTAAACGTGGGACCTGGAGATTGGAACCGCTGGAGATTGGAACCAGCGTTCTTAGGCTTAGGAGGCAGGCGCCTTAGCCGCTAAGCCATCTCTCCAGCCCCTGGGGTCCACTTTTAACCCTACTCCAACTGGGTCCTGCCTCCACGTGGTTCAGGGCGAGGCTTGGAGAAGAGCCCCTAGGAAACAGAGCAAGGCTGGCCCCAGCAACCGTGACTCCGTACCAGCCCCGCCTCTCGGAGGCCAGCGTCCCCCTGCTGCAGAGAGCAGGGCCTTACAGGGAGCGCGCCTGGTTTTCCTAGGTGAAGTTTGAAATGTCAGATGAGACCACCCTGGCTGACCTGCTGCAGCTGAACCTCCACAAGTACGAGGACGAGGTCCGGAACATCGTGGACAAGGCTGTGAAGGAGTCTGGGATGGAGAAGGTAGGTTGTCACCGCTGTCACATGGCTCTCCGTCCCCCAGTGTCTGCGCCTGGAATCTCCCCAAATACTTGCAAATTTGATGATCTTTCAGTCTGCCTCTCTTTCTCCTTGAACGTCGCAATGGGAGGGTGAAGAGGCTGTGCTCCCCCTGGCCCAGGGCGGCCTTGCTCATCTGAAATGTCACTCTGGATGTAGGAACAAATCACGATGACCTTGCTCCAGCCATTTCTAGGGTGCCTTCAGCTCAAAATAGTTAATGCATCCGAGCGCCTGCTGCAGAGTGCAATGCTCCTGACTCTAGTGGCCTTTTGTGTGTGCAGCGTCCTTCTCTGAGCCCAACATCTGTGTGTGTGGTGTAGTGTGTGCCAGGGCCACACTCCTGTCTAAGGCGGTGACCTGCTCCAATGGGTAGATGGACACATGCAGCCATCCCTGCAGCTGCTGGTGGGCCTCTGGACTGCTGTCTGCCTCCCGTCACTATAAACAGCATTGGCATGGGCACCTTGGCTTCATTCTGTGTCCTAGGAGCTTTGGGTCTTCCTGAGCTTGGCACACCAGACGCTCATTGCCTTGTCTCTGTGCCCCCCGGAAGGTGCTGAAAGCTCTGGATAGCACCTGGACCACGATGGAATTTGAGCACGAGCCGCACCCGCGGACGGGCACCATGATGCTCAAGTCAGACGAGGTGCTGGTGGAGACGCTGGAGGACAACCAGGTGCAGCTGCAGAACCTGATGATGTCCAAGTACCTGTCACACTTCCTGAAGGAGGTGACCAGCTGGCAGCAGAAGCTGTCCACCGCAGATTCTGTCATCTCCATCTGGTTTGAGGTCCAAAGAACCTGGAGCCATCTCGAGAGCATATTCATTGGCTCTGAAGACATCCGATCGCAGCTCCCAGAGGACTCCCAGCGCTTCGACACCATCGACCTGGAATTCAAGGTGAGCCCGGCCCCTCACGGCCAGGTGATTTAAGAAATGGAAAGCTGGGCGTGGTGGCGGCACGCCTTTAGTCCCAGCACTCGGGAGGCAGAGGTAGGAGGATCACTGGGAGTTCGAGGCCACCCTGAGACTACATAGTGAATTCCAGGTCAGCCTGGACCAGAGTGAGACCCTACCTGGAAAAACCAAAAAAAAAAAAAAAAAAAAAAAGAAATGGCCGCGGGCAGGCAGGGTGTGCCCCTAACACTCTGGCAATGCCCCCTCCTCCCAGGCCTTGATGGAAGATGCTGTGAAAACTCCAAACGTGGTGAAAGCCACCAATAAACCGGGTCTCTATGAAAAACTTGAGGTGCTGAAGAAGAGGTGGGTTCCCACAAGGGTCCTGATAGGTGTTGATGGGATAGAAGCATGGGTCACATGCCTCCTGATGACTGAACACTACAAAAGCATGGGTGATGGGCTAATAACATCCCCTGGTGTGGTAGTTTGAATATATGTCCCCCAATATATTCAATGTTTTATTACTTTATAGTGTGCATCTGCAATCACCTTCCAGGCAATGTCCCTGGGGCTGGTCTTAAGGTGTGGGTTTGAGATTCCATTGTAAAGGAGAGCTCCTGAAGTGTGCTGTGTGAGTTTTGCTCTGTGTGCCTCTCTCTGCTTGGCCCTGGAGAGCAGACTTCTCTTGCCATTATGGAACTTCCCTGGATCTGGTCAGTAAATAATATCCCTTCCTCCATAACTGGGCCTGGTGGTTCGACCTGAAGAACCAGGGACACCTGCTAGCTAGGAGACCCTCATGGTCAGTCGGGGCTGGTGGAGAAACAGGGACACCTGGTGACAAGTTCTGAGTTCACTGGGGTCTGTGAGCAACATCCCCAAAACTCAGACCAGTAGCTGATAGGACGGGGTGGCCAAGACCCCCTGGAATGCAAGACCAAAGAGCCTCGTTTCCCTCCGCCCTCCTAGCCTGTCTGTGTGTGAAAAGGCCCTGGCAGAATATTTAGAGACAAAGAGGCTGGCTTTCCCACGGTTCTATTTTGTCTCTGCTGCTGACCTGCTGGACATCCTGTCCAACGGAAATGACCCCGTGGAGGTAAGTGGACATCCTGTCCAACGGAAATGACCCCATGGAGGTAGTAAGTGGAGCCTCTGGAGTTCCCCAGGACAAGCCAGTGTCATGTTCTGAGCCATGCAGGAGCCCTGGGCTGGAGAAAAAGCCCATGGTGGGTCTTGTCTCAGATCCTGCTATGCTTGCAAATAAATAATTATATTAAAAAAATTTAAAAAAAAAACAGCCCAAGGAAACCCTGAGCCACCAGTGTGCCCTTCTGAATGACTCGGTGACTTAACCCTGTGTCCTCCTCCCCCCAGGTGGGCCGCCACCTGTCCAAACTCTTCGACAGCCTGTGTAAGCTGAAGTTCCGACTCGATGCCAATGAAAAGCCACTCAAGATCGGCCTGGGCATGTACAGCAAGGAAGACGAGTATGTGGACTTCGACCAGGAGTGTGACCTCTCGGGCCAGGTGAGCCCGCGTAGCCACAGTGAGCCCAGCGTGACAAGCAGCAGTGGCATGTCCTCAGGCCGCAGTGTCCACCACACCGTCAGCCTCTGCCTGTCCCCCTCATGTGCCTGTGGAAGAAATGCTTGGGGACTTGTTTACAGACTCGGGGGAGCCTTTCCCGCCTCACATGACATTAACCTTGAGGGCAAAAGCCAAGGAGGGAGGAGAGGGACGCTCGTTTGTGTGTATATACGGGTGTGCGATGCATGTGCGTGAGCGTGTTCGTACGCACGCAGGTGCACTTGTGTGCTCATCACGCACACGTGGAGGCCAGCACTTGACATCAGGTGTCTTCCGCAGTCATTCTCAGTCCTGTTCTTTGAAGCAGCATCTCTCCCTGAGCCTAGAGCTCACACATTTGTCTAGACTCGCTAGCGGGTGAGCCCCAGGCAGTCCCTGTCCCTGCGTCCCCAGAGCCGGGGTCACAGGTGTACACCACCATGACTGATGTTTGATGATGTCATCGGATGGATGCGGGGATGGAAAGTCCTGCTCCATCGCTCTTCTGCCCATTCTTTTTTTTTTTTTTTTTTTTTTTTTTGGTTTTTCGAGGTAGGGTCTCACTTTGGTCCAGGCTGACCTGGAATTCACTCTGTAGTCTCAGGGTGGCCTCGAACTCACGGCAATCCTCCTACCTCTGCCTCCCGAGTGCTGGGATTAAAAGTGTGCGCCACCACGCCCGGCCTATTCTTGTGGGGTCTAGCCATTCCTATTTAATGTGGATTCTGGGGATCGAACCCCCAGTGGTCCCTGGCCCTTGTGCTTACACAGGAAGCACACCTAACCACCAAGCCATCTCTCCATCCTACTATTGAATATTTTTAAAATATATTTTATTTATGTATGTATGTATGTATGTATGTATGAGAGAGAAAAAGACAGAGAGATAGAGAAAAAAAATGGGCGCACCAGGGCCTCCAGCCACTGCAAACAAACTCCAGTTGCATGTGCATCTGGCTTACGTGGGTTCTGGGGAATCGAACATGGGTCCTTTGGCTTTGCAGGCAAATGCCTTAACCGCTAAGCCATCTCTCCAGCCCTTACCATTGAATTTTTATGACTTGCACTGAGGGGCGTCACACCATCTGAACCGCCAACTCCTGAGGCCTGTGCAAGGGGACTGACCATGTGAGTCCAGAGCAGTGTCAGTGTCCTGGTCCCTCTGTCCAGCATGATGTCCCCTGCACTCGCACCGCCTGCTCCTGCTGACAGCAAACTCCTTAGCCTGCCCCTTCTCCCATCTCACAGCCCAACTACTGATCAAGCCACTAAAACAGTATTGGCATTGGCCTGGGAGCCGTGTGAGGCAGGGCTAAGTCAGAATCTCACAAGAAACGCCATCAGGCTTCCAAACAACGAACCTGTGGCCCCTGGTTGCTCTGCTTCCCACCGACAGGGCTGGGGAGAGGCTCGAGCCGCTCCTTAAGACATAAGGCCAGGAGGTCTCTGCACTTTACTGACAGCTTGAAGGAAGACCTGTCCCCCCGACGTGCAGTAGCTTGTTGAGGGTTGTATTTGCTCCGTTGAGGTGGTGAAGATCAAGGCCAGGTCCTCCAGTTGTGCAAGGTGTGCACTCTCTCCCCCACTGAGCCAGAGTTCTCTCTGGAGCCCACTCCCATCTCAGACTTAGGGATAATTGTGTGCACAAGTTTTCTTTTTCTTGTTTTTTCTTTTTTTTTTTTTTTTTTTTTTTTTTTGTTTTTTTGAGGTAGGGTTTCACTCTGGTCCAGGCTGACCTGGAATTCACTATGTAGTCTCAGGGTGGCCTCGAACTCTCAGTGATCCTCCTACCTCTGCCTCCCGAGTGCTGGGATTAAAGGTGTGCGCCACCACACCCAGCTTTCTTTTTTCTTTTTATGGTCAGTGTGTCACTGGCTTCCCACCACAATTTTAAAGGGGTCATTTTTGTTCCACTACAAAAACCTTAGCATTTCTACCTCTGACAAATGTACACATTTTTTTTTCTTCTTTACAACAAAACAAATCCCCCGGGAGCGTTGTGCTCAGTGTGGCTCCTGTCCCCAGGTGGAAGTCTGGCTGAATCGGGTGCTGGACCGAATGTGCGCCACTCTGAGGCATGAAATTCCAGAAGCCGTGGTGACCTATGAGGAGAAGCCAAGGGAGCAGTGGATCTTTGACTACCCAGCCCAGGTTGGGGCTCCGATGGGGGGCTGCTGAAGGTCCACAAAGGTTGGGGGCTTTCTCAGCACTGAGGCCCAGGTCACCGGCAGTCTATGGGAGCGGGCTGAACTGCTTTTATTAGTTGTAAGGGGCAACCATCCGTTTTCAGGTGGCACTGACGTGTACACAGATCTGGTGGACCACTGAGGTGGGCCTGGCATTTGCGCGGCTGGAAGAAGGATATGAAAACGCTATCAAAGACTACAACAAAAAGCAGGTGCGGGGAGCCCCTGGGTCACTCT
The DNA here is from genome assembly GCA_036365145.1 of Orientallactaga sibirica. Classification (NCBI taxonomy): domain Eukaryota; kingdom Metazoa; phylum Chordata; class Mammalia; order Rodentia; family Dipodidae; genus Orientallactaga; species Orientallactaga sibirica. Next base: position 4,937,361 of record JAEOAD010000013.1, read on the forward strand.
GAAACTGCCGGGCGGTCACCAGAAACCCCCTTCTGTCTCAGGTCGAGCTCCCCAAAGTGGCTGTTCTGAAGCAGTACATTCCACCCAAGTCCCAACCTCAGAAAATGGAACTCAGTTCTCCTCTGGAGAACCTCAAATGCTCACACCATCTGCTTTTATTTTTAAATGAAAAAATGATATTTAAAAAATTTACACTCTCATGGGGCTGGAGAGATGGCTCAGCAGTTAAGGTGATTGCCTATAAAGCCTAACAATCCAGGTTCAATTCCCCAGGACCCATGTAAGCCAAATACACAAGGTGGAGCATGTGTCTGGAGTTCGTTTGCAGTAGCAGGAGGCCCTGGCAACCCATTCTCTCTATATATCTGCCTCATTCTCTCTCTCTCTGTCAAATAAATCAATCAACAAAATATTTTCAAAAATTCACACTCTCCTCCCACCATTATCTTTTGTTTCCCCCCACAATACTCTCTGCCAAACCCCCACTTTTTTCCTCCTACTCCCTCTTCTATGTTGATGTCTCTCTTTTCATTGTCCTCCTCCATCATGCACAACGACCTGTTGGTGACATTTTTTTCCCCTTAAGATTCTTGTGGGGATGGCTCAGGGGAAGAGTGCTTACTGCACAAGTATGAAAACCTGAGTTCAGTCCCCATACGAATGTGAAAAGCGAGGCATGGTCACTGGAAAGGTGGTCCAGCATTTAAAGGCGCTTGCTACAAAGCCTGACAACCTGGCTTCAATTCCCTGGTACCCATGTAAAATCAGATGCACAAAGAGACATATGCATCTGGAATTCATTTGCAGTGGCAGGAGGCCCTGGTACACCCATAAATAAATAATAATTAAATAAATATTTTTTATTTTTTTTTTAAAGATTTTATTTTTATTTATTTATTAGAGACACAGAGAGGGAGAGAGATAGAGAGAGAGAAAGAGTGAGAATGGGCATACCGGGGCCTCCAGCCACTGCAAACGAACTCCAGGTGCATGCGTCACCATGTGCATCTGGCTTACGTGGGTCCTAGAGAATCGAACCGGGGTCCTTAGGCTTCACAGGCATGCGCCTTAACCGCTAAGCCATCTCTCCAGCCCAATAAAAAGGCTGACCTAGAATTAACTATGCAATCTCATACTCTTTTAGTGCTGGGATTAAAGGCATGCGCCACCACGCCCGGCTCCAATAAATATTTTTTAAAAAGCCAGCCATCCTCAAAGATAAATAAAAAGCCATCCAGGCGTGGTGGCGCACGCCTTTAATCCCAGCACTTGAGAGGCAGAGGTAGGAGGATCACTGTGAGTTCAAAGCCAGCCTGAAAATACATAGTGAATTCCAGGTCAGCCTGGGCTAGAGTGAGACCCTACCTTGAAAAACCAAAATAAATAAATAAATAAATAAATAAATAAATAAATAAATAAATAAATAAAACAAAACATAAAAAGCCAGTTGTGGCCTCCCATGCCAACACCTTTGTCCTGGGGCTGAGTGTCAGGGAGACAGGAGAATTGCTGGACTGACTGGTCAGCCAGTCTCAGGAACTGGAAAAATGGCAACTCCGGTTTGAGAGAAAGACACCATCTCAAGGAAATAGAACAGAACAGAGACAGAGGACACCCGTGTGCTCCTCTGGCCTCCGCACCCAAGCTTGCAGGGTGTGCGTGCGTGCGTGCATGCACACACACACACATACACGCACAGACACACACCATGATTCTTGGGTAGGTATGTTTTAGATAAAAGGAGGGAACATTTCCTTTAATCCCAGCACCCAGATATAACCACAGCAAGGGTTTTCTTATGCAGCCCTCTAATCTTTTTTTAAAAATTTTTAAATTTTTTTTATTTTTGGAAAGAGACACAGAGAGAGACAGACAGAAAGAGGGAGAGGGAGACAGATAGAGATGGGCGCACCAGCAGCCTCTCAGCTGCTGCAAACGAAATCCAGATGTGTGCTCCACCTTGTGGTCAAGTGCGGCATTGCGCCCTTGCGTCAGTTTGCATCTGGCTAAACGTGGGACCTGGAGATTGGAACCGCTGGAGATTGGAACCAGCGCTCTTAGGCTTAGCAGGCAGGCGCCTTAACCGCTAAGCCATCTCTCCAGCCCACAGCCCTCTAATCTTGCTGCAGTGGAAAACGACTTAACCTGTAGGCCTCCCAGGCGGCACACGCACGGAGTGTTCCTTAGGTGCTAAATTTTCTTCTGCCTGTCTTCTAAGGGGCTCCGTGGTAATTCTGCCCTCCACTAGGTGAGGGGGTGAACATTTCCTGTTTTCATTACGGTAAACAAGGGTCCCTGGGTGCTTCCCGCATCCCTACAGTTCCCCATGAACTCCCAGTGACCCCGCCCGCACGTGTACTGGGCAGTCTGGCCTGCAGGTGCTCAGGTTCTAGCCCAGGCGCCTCCTCCTCCCGCAGATCAGCCAGCTGAACGCGCTCATCACCCTTCTCATTGGAAACCTGAGCCCCGGCGACAGGATGAAGATAATGACCATCTGCACCATCGATGTGCACGCTCGGGACGTGGTGGCCAAGATGATCACGGCCAAGGCATAGTGCCTCTGCCCCTGGGGAGAGGGGAGGGCCGCTCCCGCCAAGGACTCTAGCCCCTGCCAGCTCCTCTTCCTAGGGGCAGTGCCTACGCTCGCCCCCCCCCACCAGATCGCCCTAGCAAGCAGCCCGCAGCAGTTAGATGTGTGTGTGGGGGGATGCCAGCAGTTCTGGTGCTGGGGGAGGGAGCCCTGGGGCACATCTGGAGCCAAGACGTCCTGCAGGTGGAGAGCTCACAGGCCTTCACGTGGCAGTCTCAGCTCCGGCACCGCTGGGACGAGGAGAAGAGACACTGCTTTGCCAACATCTGCGACGCCCAGATCCAGTATTCCTACGAGTATCTGGGCAACACGCCCAGGCTGGTCATCACGCCGCTCACCGACAGGTGAGGACCACCAGCGGTGCTGATGCCCGTCCCTATGCGGGCGCGCGCACGCACGCACGCACGCACGCACGCACAGCCCTCCCTTGGTGATTCTCCTCAATACTTGCCTTGGCCGCTGCTGAGACTGGAAGAACCAGCATGGAGTGAGGTGGCCCTGCGCTCAGTCCTGCCCCCAGCTAAGAGCCCAGCTTTGGGCTGTGTCCTTGGTCTGACACTAACTGTGTGGCCTTGGGGGAGCTACTTCACCCCTCTGAGGTGTGTGACGTGGAAGCAGTGTTTCATGAATCCTTGTGGGCTGGTTGAGGACAGAGTGACCCAGGTGCCCACAAAGCCAGAAGCTGCCTGAGTAATGTCAGGACAGACATTAATCCAGAGGGCCCCTTTCCAAACCCACAGGTGGGTCATGCCTTTGAAGATTTGTCCCTCCGTCACAGCCCAACTCCTTCCTGCCTTCTCCCTTCCACCCTCCTGGGGTCCAGCAAGTATAATGGTCCTGCAGTGACCTGCAGGCTGTGGTCCCCACGCCACAGTAACTGGCCATCCTCGGCAGGTGCTACATAACGCTCACCCAGTCCCTCCACCTGATCATGGGCGGAGCCCCTGCAGGCCCTGCTGGCACCGGCAAAACTGAAACAACCAAAGACCTGGGCAGAGCCCTGGGCACCATGGTGTATGTCTTCAACTGCTCCGAGCAGATGGACTATAAGGTACGCAGCAGAGCCCACAGGTCCCCTCCGAGAACGCAGGAAGAGTTCTGGGACCCGGCAGGCCCTCCAACATACTCTGAATGGGTGGGCACTGCAAACAGATCCTTGCCAGCGGGGGAGGCATCTAGGGACATCAAGGACCTTGTCAGTGTTCCCTCTTATGGAAGTCAGGGTCTCCAGCCCCACATGTTCTGACCTTGACCCTGGAAGGACCCTTCTCCCAACCTCAGTTACAAGATTGCCCCAGTAGAGACCACAGGCAGCAGTGGGCACCTCCTTTGTGTTTGGTGTGGGTTTGGGCAAAAGCAGTCAGGTGAGCAGGGGGTCCTGGTTCCATCCATCATGGAAAAACCACAAGACCACATCAGGGGAACAGAGAGACCGCAGAGGTCCTGGTCGCAACAGCCTCTCAAAGGAGCGAGAAGGGGACCTGGTGGTTGGGGTCAAGACTCTGGGCCTGCAGGGGACTCTCTCCCACAGTCTGGGCTCCCCATCCTGAGACTGAGGACTGAGCCCGTGACCCCTGCTGCCTAACAAGGTCAACCCCTCCTCACCAGCTTCATGGGCTCTAGAAAGGAAGTCTAGAGAAAGAATCCTCTAGAAGGGGTTTCGTACCTGCTCTGGAGCCCATGGCATGAGGATTATCCATCGCGCCGAGTCCAGAGGGGCTCACACAGCTGGGGAAAGGTCCCCAGGGGTTTGTAGCCCCACTTGGTCCTTGAAGGAGGCCTTTCCTTTGTGTAGGCCATGAAGGGCAGAGCCAGGCATGGTAGCTCACGCCTTTAATCCTGACCTGAGGTACTGAGCAGATTGGGGTGCATTCAGGGGGAAACCTTGAAATCCCAGCTCTCCATATACAACATCCAAAAATCAGGAATGATAGCTGGGTGTGGTGGTGCACGCCTTAAATCCCAGTACTCGGGAGGCAGAGGTAGGAGGATCACCATGAGTTCGAGGCCACCCTGAGACTATATAGTGAATTCCAGGTTAGCCTGGGCTAGAGGGAAACCCTACCTCAAAATAATCAAATAATAAATAAATAAATACAATACAATGAGTGCTGCTGGGACATGAGCCTATGGCCCTCTTATAGCCTTTTTTTTTTTTTTTTTTTTTTTTTTTTTTTTTTTTTTTGGTTTTTCAAGGTAGGGTCTCACTCTGGCCCAGGCTGACCTGGAATTAACTATGTAGTCTCAGGGTGGCCTTGAACTCACGGCAATCCTCCTACCTTTGCCTCCCGAGTGCTGGAATTAAAGGCATGCGCCACCACGCCCGGCTCTTGTAGCCTTTTGAAGCCCCACAGGCAGCCTGAGCTCCAAGAGGCTCCCACCAGGCTGCCTGCCCACCCACCCACCCTTCCATCCTGATGCACGCTTCCCATGTTGCCTCTCTAGTCGTGTGGGAACATCTACAAGGGCCTGGCCCAGACCGGAGCCTGGGGCTGCTTCGATGAGTTTAATCGGATCTCCGTAGAAGTCTTGTCTGTGATTGCTGTGCAGGTGAGGCTCTGCAGCAGTTCTGGGATAAGGGGCCCTGAATGCTTTGCCCACTAGAGGCCTGTCAGCTTTCTTGGCATCTCAGAGGCCAGACAGACCCTCCTGCCTGTCCACCCTCAACAGACATACACTGGGCAGTGGTATGACACACACATAAAAAAACCACGAGTCCCCACCCAGGCCTCCGGGGACTCCCAGGCAGCTTACACCTAGAATAGAAACAGTAAGAGTCAGATATAGTAGCAACGGGAGCCAGATGGAATCACTGACTGCACTTAGTGACATTAAAAGAGAAAATAGGGGGCTGGGGAGATGGCTTAGCAGTTAAGCATTTGCCTGTGAAGCCTAAGGACCCCAGGACCCAAGTAAGCCAGATGCACAAGGTGGCACATGTATCTGGAGTCGGTTTGTAGTGACTAGAGGCTTTGGTGTGCCCATCTTCTCTCTCTCTCTCTCTTTCTCTCTCTCTGTTGCTCATAAATAAATAAATAATATATATATATGTATGTATGTATGAAAATAAGAACATAAGGCTGGAGAGATGGCTTAGCAGTTAAGGCACTAGACTAAGAAGCCTAAGGACTCAGGTTTGATTCCCCAGGACCCATGTAAACTGGATGCATAAGGTGGCACATGCGTCTGGAGTTCATTTGCAATGGTTTTAGAGGCCCTGGCACACCCATTCTCTCCTATCTGCTTCTCTCTCAAATAAATAAATAAAGATATTTATTTTAAAAGAGTGAAAATGAAGCCAGGACTCAGGAGGCTGAGGTAAGATCACTGTGAGTTTGAGTTTGAGTAAATTCCAGGTCAGCCTGGCCTAGAGCAAGACCCTACCTCAAAAAAAAAAAAAAAATAGAGAGAGAGAGAGAGAGAGAGAGAGAGAATGACAACAAATCTAATTTTACGTATATTAATTGGTTTTATTTGTAATTCTTAAGTTGGGCAGGAGAGTAAACTGGAAATGTTCCAGAATATTCTGCCTACCCTATGGACAGGTTTTTGGGGTTTTTTTAAAATTGATTTTTTGAGGTAGGGTTTTACTCTAGCCCAAGCTGACCTGGAATTCACTATGTAGTCTCAGGCTGGCCTCAAACTCACATCACACCTCCTACCTCTGCCTCCCCAGCGCTGGAATTAAAGGCGTGCGCCACCACTCCTAGCTCAGGTTATGTTTATAACCAGTGAAGAGGAAGTGACTTCAGAAATTCAAAGTGGGGTAGATGCAGCCGGTTGGCTACAGCTGGTGCCTGTCTTCTGAGTAGTTAATTGTCTGTAGTTAGCTGAGACCAGTCTACTTGTTACAAGAACAGGTTAGGGCTGTGGAGATGGCTTAGTGGTTAAGACCCTTGCCTGCAAAGCCTAAGGACCCAGGTTCTATTCCCTAGTACCCACATAAGCCAAATGCACAAGGTGGCACATGTGTCTGGAGTTCATTTACACTGGCTAGAGGCCTGGCATGCCCAGTCGCTCTTTATGTGTTTCTTCTTCCCTCTGTCTCTGTCTCTCTCTCTGTGTCAAATATATGTTTAAAGGAATAGGTTATAGTGCGTTTGCCCATCAAGTTAGGTTACAGTTCACCATCTATATATGGAGAAAGAAACTTAAGCCAAACTTAAAATACATATGGAAACAGCTTTAGACCAAACAATTGAATTTAAAAGAGGGAAAGGGAGGGACAGGTAGGAGGATCGCCATGAGTTTGAGGCCACCCTGAGACTACACAGTGAATTCCAGGTCAGCCTGAGCTAGAGTGAGACCCTACCTTGGGGGAAATAAAAAAATAGGAAAAGAACAAAGGAATTTGGTGTTGGGAAGGGAACAGCAGAGTTGGGCACTGCAGGATACATAGGAGTTTCTCAATTAGACAAGAGCACTGAAAGAAAATAAGAAAGGGGGGAAGAAAGAAAACAGAAAATGTGGCTGTGTATTTTGGAAGTCTTCAGCAGAGCCCAGGACAGCACTGGCGAGTCTGAGGCAAGGCAGGTCCTCAGATAGGAAAGCTGGCCAGTGCCAGCATTCAGCTGTCAAGATGGGCTACATGCCCTGCCACCCATGTTTGCATGGGCATTGCTGCACTGCACACAGACACCTTGGTGATCCTGGTGCCTGTCAGTCTGGAGACCCGCTGTGGGCTCTCTACGCCCAGCCGAGGCCAGGCTCCAGGCCTGAGTCAACTTTGAGGTTCTGTTACCGGAGTCCTGAGCTGGAGACCCACCTTTGGGGATCCCATCAAATCAGGTCCAACCACTTGTCCCAAAATCCAAATGGGAGAAATAATGGTGGGAAGTAGGATCAGACTTTCAAACCTCCAGCGACACAGGAAGACAAGGGTCCAGTGTCCTTGTCCTCAGGCAGAGTTGGGGGGGCTGGGGGGTTGGGGAGCTGCTAGTAAGAGCCCCAGGGTCACATAGGGAAGGGGGTAGGGGAGGGGGACTTTTCACTCTGGTCCATCAGACATGTTCCTGGAATCAAAGGGGACCACAGAAGAGAGCGGTTCCAAGATCAAGTGGGGGAGGACCGAGGTGCCCAGCCTCCATCCTGCTGTCGGTTACCCAGAGGGCACCCCAGGCAAAACTAGCTTCTAAGTCTTGTTGGACTTCCAGAAGGAAACATGTGTGAGGATGTGGAGGGCAGGGGCACTGCCCACCCTGCCCTCCCTGCCCTCCCCCACCACAGAAGAGACACGGGAACATATGGTGGAGCTAGCCTGGGCTGCTTAGGAGCCATAGCCTGAGGGGACCTTATCCCTAGTCTGAGAAAGTGACAGGGACCCAGGTTTGCAGGTAGGCTGGAGTGACGTGCAGGCAGTAGGCTGTCTTCCACCCACTCCCACCACATTGATTTGTCTGGGCCCAGGGCTGGTGTCCAGTAAGATGGCAGACAGGTGGCCAGTTCCTGGGCCAGTGTCCTGACCTTCCCTCCAGCCCCCGCACAATCAAGTTCTTGCCCTATACCAAAGTCAGGGAACAAGCCCTAGAACATGGCTGTGGAGCCGGCTTGAAGCTCTGGATGCTGTGGACACAAACAGGAGGAAGACGAGGAGCAGAATGCTGGGAGGGCCTCGGTGCACGGGGAAGCGTCCCCGGCCCTGCCCCAGCCTTGCATCTGTCTATGGGTGTGAGCCATACACAGTGAACACTGGACCCAAGCAAGGAAAGGGGTCAGTATGCTCAGAGGTTTCAACCATGTGCCTCGGGCGCCCTCGCGTGGTCATGTGGGGATTTGCAGACACTTTCTGCACGGTTCTGCAAAAACCCTCAAATACAGACCACATCCCTGAGGTTCTAGGCTTAACCCAGTAAGCAACACGTGGCTTCAGAGACTCTTGGACGTGGACGTGGACGTGGACGTGGACATGGACATGGCTACTAACAGTTCTCTTGATATGTACCTGCCAGAGAAGGGACAGAATATAGGCAAGGACATTCTCTCTCTCTCTTTCTCTCTCTCTCATAAAATAAATAAATTTTAAAAAATGAGGGATGGCTTAGCAGTTAAGGCACTAGCCTGCGAAGCCTAAGGACCCAGGTTCAACCCACGTAAGCCAGATGCACATGGTGGCGCATGCGTCTAGAGTTCGTTTGCTGTGGCTGGAGGCCCTGGTGAGCCCATTCTCTCTCTCTCTCCCTATCTCTCTCTCTCTCAACCCTTTCTCTCAACCCTCTCTCTCACACACACAATGCTCTCTCCCTCTCTCTCTCAACCCTCTCTCTCTCTCAACCCTCTCTCTCTCATACACAATCATCTCTCTCTCTCTCTCTCATAAAATAAATAACTAGAATACAGGCAAGGGTACCTGGTCATAGGACTCTGCTGAGACATCTGAAGAAGTCACTACTACTATGTAACACCTAACATGACAGAACGACAGAGATGGAGGACAGACTGGCGCTGACAGGAGTCAGGGTCAGTGACAATATGAAGGTCATTGCCAATTCACAGCCACATGCTGTGAGCTAAGGGGCAGCCATGTTAGTGTCTCTGTACTAATGGTCTAGGTAAAATGTGTCCAAGATGCAATTCGGGCCAAGAAGAAAACATTCAACTTCCTGGGGGGAGATGATAAGTCTCATCCCCACCGTGGGCATCTTCATCACCATGAACCCGGGCTACGCGGGGCGCACGGAGCTGCCCGAGAACCTGAAAGCTCTATTCAGGTAAAAGCAGCTCCCCACGGCTGCGAAGAGAGTGGGAGAGGGGGGACCAGCAGGGTCCCCCAGATGAGGAGAAGGGGTAGCAGGCAGGCAGGCAGCGAGGGAGGCCTTTCCTCAGAAGCTCTGGGGGTCCCCCGCTGAGACCCACCTGCTGGCAGGTGCCAGAGTTTGAGAGTCAGGCAGAGCAGGTACAGGGTCTGGAGGCTCGAGAGAGAGGGGTGTGTGGGGGGGAGAACAGTGGGGGGAGGGCTGAAACGCAGGTGGGGATGAGGACCCAGGGAGAGAGGGCAAGGGTTGCAGGAAGACCACAGCTGATCTCTTCCTTCACAGGCCCTGCGCCATGGTTGTCCCCGACTTTGAGCTGATCTGTGAGATCATGTTGGTGGCAGAGGGCTTCCTGGAAGCCCGCCTGTTGGCCCGGAAGTTCATCACTCTTTACACCCTATGCAAGGAGCTGCTCTCCAAACAGGTGTGCCCCTGGTGAGGGGGACACACAGCCCGGTCTAGGGCAGGTCCACATCTCTGGCTCTGCCCCCCTTCCTGACCCTACAGCTGACCAGCTAGCCACGATGGGAAGGTGCTTTCATGTCTGTGCCCACCCTGCAGGATCACTACGACTGGGGCTTGCGGGCCATCAAGTCTGTGCTGGTGGTAGCTGGCTCCCTGAAGAGGGGGGATCCCACCCGGGCAGAGGACCAGGTGCTCATGAGGGCATTAAGGGACTTCAACATCCCCAAGATTGTGACCGATGACCTGCCAGTGTTCATGGGCTTGATTGGGGACCTCTTCCCGGCCCTGGACGTTCCTCGGAAGCGAGACTTGAATTTTGAGAAGGTAATCGTTTTCCCCATGTCCACTACTGGACAGGGCCACCTTCTTGCCACATGTCGTGCTGGGTGGGTGGCCGGCTTGCAAAGGAAACGCTGGGGGAGGTGGCCCACAACCCTTGGCCCAAGGCAGTCACACAGACAAGTCCCCTTTGCTGTGACAACTCAGGCCACAGCCTGCCTCGTGCCCTTCCCAGCACAGTCTCATGGCTGGGGCAGGGAGGTCATATGAGGAGCCGGTGGGGCTCTGGGCAGGAATAGTGTTGGGTAACATCAATGGCAGAGTTTGTCACCCACAGCACAGACAGCACTTAATATGCCACCTCTCCCCGTGTGAGGGAAGCCAAGACACCACCCCCTCAGTGCAAAAGCCGGTCCTGACCTCGCGCCCCAACCTTGCCCATGCCCCGCCCCCAGATCATCAAGCAGAGCATCGTGGAGCTGAGGCTGCAGGCAGAGGACAGCTTTGTGCTGAAGGTCGTGCAGCTTGAAGAGCTGCTACAAGTGCGCCACTCCGTCTTTGTCATTGGGAACGCGGGCAGCGGCAAGTCCCAGGCAAGTCACTGTCACCTCTGCGGGGCCAAACCTAGCAGGGGAGGGCAGTGGTGTGGTGAAGGGTGCCCTCCATCTCCCGCCCCCACCCTGGGCATTCCAGCCCAGCGCACGTGCCCATGAGGTGTCATGGGCCAGCAGAGGGAAGCAGCTCTGGCTGGTCCCCTGAGGAGGGTGCCTCCCATTCCTCTGTCTTTCCTGGCCCACACTTAAGTGCCACCTGCCTCCCTGGAAATCTCAACGCCTATAGCGCAGGTGCTTGTGAGTGTCCAGCTAAGCACACACAGGCTGGACGGTTCTGCTGTTGCTAAAAATCACCTCCAAAGCTAGTCACAGGGGCAACTGGCAGCCAGTTACTGTTTGAAAGGAAGAAATTGGCCTGGAGAGATGGCTTAGCAGTTAAGGAACTTACCTGCAGAGCCTGAGGTCCCCGGTTCAACTCTCCAGATCCCACAGAAGCTAAACGCACAAGGTGACACAAGCACGCAAGGTTGCGCAGGCATCTGGAGTTCAATTGCTGTGGTTAGAGGCCCTGGCACACCAATTCTCTCTCATAAAAAAAAAAAATTACAAAAAAAATAGTCTGGTGTGGTGGCGCACGCCTTTAATTCCAGCACTCAGGAGGCAGAGGTAGGAGGATTGCTGTGAGTTCAAGGCCAGCCTGAGACTACACAGTGAATTCCAGGTCAGCCTGGACCAGAGTGAGACCCTACCTTGAAAAACCAAAAAAAAAAAAATATATATATATATATATAATAAATAAATAAATGAATAAATAAATAAAAGGCAGAAACTATATGTACTTGATGTTCTAAATGTGTGTGTGTGTGTGTGAGAGAGAGAGAGAGAGAGAGAGAGAAAATATCTGCAAGAGCCTTAAACCCCATTTCTCTGGATGGAAGAATTATGGGTAATTTTCTTTCCTGGCTGTTTTTCAATGAGCAGACATTGCTTGAGTCTGAGGAGGAAGTCCATATGGTTTTCAGTCCTACCGTGGTTTCAGGCATATTCTGGGATATGTGAATGGCCGCCTTCCCATCACCCAGCATTCACCACTGTCTGGAGACACAGACTCACAGGCACCCACCCACCGAGGCAAACCCCGTCCAGAGAAGGAACACTGCTCACCTTGGCAAGGGTGTCCGGGTCACAGAAAGAGCTGCCTGGTCAGGCTGTGCATGGCTGTGCACGCAAGTGCGGCAGGGCTGCAGACCCCGAGTCACACGGGTGACCTCTGCCTTTTCTAGGTGCTGAAATCCCTCAACAAGACCTACCAGAACCTGAAGAGGAAGCCGGTGGCCGTGGACCTGGACCCCAAGGCTGTCACCTGCGATGAGCTGTTTGGCATCATCAACCCGGCCACCAGGGAGTGGAAAGATGGTAACTGGGTTGGGAATGGGGTGCTGTGAGGCTTTCTGAGACGCTGCCGTGCACCTGGACTGTCTCCCTGAGAGGGCCGTGACAGTCTCCCGAGAGGGCAGTGACAGTGTCCCCGAGAGGGCCGTGACAGTGTCCCGAGAGTGTCCCGAGAGGGCCGTGACAGTGTCCCCGAGAGGGCCGTGACAGTCTCCCCGAGAGGGCAGTGACAGTGACCCGAGGGCAGTGCAGTGTCCCGAGAGGGCAGTGACAGTCTCCCGAGAGGGCAGTGACAGTGTCCCGAGAGGGCAGTGACAGTGTCCCCGAGAGGGCAGTGACAGTGTCCCGAGAGGGCAGTGACAGTGTCCCCGAGAGGGCAGTGACAGTGTCCCGAGAGGGCCGTGACAGTGTCCCGAGAGGGCAGTGACAGTGTCCCGTCCCGAGAGGGAGTGGGCAGTGTCCCGAGAGGGCAGTGACAGTGTCCCGAGAGGGCAGTGACAGTGTCCCGAGAGGGCAGTGACAGTCTCCCGAGAGGGCAGTGACAGTGTCCCGAGAGGGCAGTGACAGAGAGGGGGCCGTGAGGGCAGTGACAGTGTCCCGAGAGGGCAGTGAGAGGGCAGTGACAGTGTCCCCGAGAGGGCAGTGACAGTGTCCCGAGAGGGCGTGGAGAGGGCAGTGACAGTGTCCCGAGAGGGGGCAGTCCCGAGAGGGCAGTGACAGTGTCCCGAGGGAGGGCCAGTGTCCCGAGAGGGCCGTGACAGTGTCCCGAGAGGGCCGTGACAGTGTCCCGAGAGGGCAGTGACAGTGTCCCGAGAGGGCCGTGACAGTGTCCCGAGAGGGCCGTGACAGTGTCCCGAGAGGGCAGTGACAGTGTCCCGAGAGGGCAGTGACAGTGTCCCGAGAGGGCAGTGACAGTGTCCCCGAGAGGGCCGTGAGTCTCCCAGTGCAGTGACAGTGTCCCGAGAGGGCCGAGAGGGCAGTGACAGTGTCCCGAGAGGGCAGTGACAGTGTCTCCCGAGAGGGCAGTGACAGTCTCCCCGAGAGGGCAGTGACAGTGTCCCGAGAGGGCAGTGACAGTGTCCCGAGGGAGGGCGTGAGGGCAGTGACAGTGTCCGAGAGAGGGCGTGACAGTGTGAGAGGGCCCGAGAGGGCAGTGACAGTGTCCCGAGAGGGCAGGGCGAGAGGGCCGTGACAGTGTGACAGTGTCCCGAGAGGGGGCAGTGACAGTGTCCCGAGAGGGCCGTGACAGTGTCCCGTGACAGTGTCCCCGAGAGGGGGCTGTGACAGTGTCCCGAGAGGCAGGACAGTCCCAGTGACAGTGTCCCGAGCGAGGGCCGTGACAGTGTCCCCCGACAGTGTCCCGAGAGGGCCGTGACAGGTCCCGTGACAGTGTCCCGAGAGGGGGCAGTGTGACAGTGAGTGTCCCGAGAGGGGTGACAGTGTCCGAGAGTGACAGTGTCCCGAGAGTGACAGGGTCTCCCGAGAGGGCAGTGACAGTGTCCCGAGAGGGCGTGACAGTGTCCCGAGAGTGACAGTGTCCCGTGACAGTGTCCCGAGAGGGCCGTGACAGTCTCCCGAGAGGGCCGTGACAGTGTCCCCGAGAGGGCCGTGACAGTGTCCCGAGAGGGCCGTGACAGTGTCCCCGAGAGGGCCGTGACAGTGTCCCGAGAGGGCAGTGACGGTGTCCCGAGAGGGCCGTGACAGTGTCCCGAGAGGGCCGTGACAGTGTCCCCGAGAGGGCCGTGACAGTGTCCCCGAGAGGGCCGTGACAGTCTCCCGAGAGGGCAGTGACAGTGTCCTGAGAGGGCAGTGGCAGGCTCACAGTCTGGTGGGGGGGGTACAGCAGCTGCTGCAGGAAAAGTGCCCAGGTGGTCAGTGCTGGGGCGCCGGCGTGCTCAGAGGAAGCGGGAGGCTGGGACTGCGCAGGCGTGGAGGAGAGCCCCTGAGGCAGGACAGGCAGGGTGGGCCTGCTGGTGTGGGGCCAGGAGCGCCTCCCAGGAAAGTGGCTCCCTCAGGTCTGTCTGATGAAAGAAGTGGGGACAGTGGCCTGGAGAAAGGAGTTGAGGTGTGGTCCCCTGCTTAGCACTTCCTGGCTGGGGGCTGGAGAGGCTCTGCTCCCCACGGGTTCCTCTCCCCCTCCCCCTCCCTTCTCTCCATCTTTCCCCACCCACTCACGGGGCACAAAGGGCACATTTGTTTCCACATGGGTACATTATTTCTTCCTCATGAGAACACAAGCTCTGTGGGGGTGATGGGGCTTCCATCATCCTGGGCTTTGTGCCCAAGCCCTCCTCCTGCTCCCTCCCGTGGAGAATTCTTAGCTAAGCATCAGTGAGTGAATGAATGAGTGAAGGGATTGAGTGCCAGCCAATAAGTGATGTTCTTTCATGGGGCTGTTGAGCCAAGCCAGGCAGAAGCCTCCGGAAAAGGGTTCAATGGCGGGGAGGGGTGGGAGGTCAGAGGTGGTTATATAAGGGCAGGACCTAGGGTGGGGATTGTGAAGGCGGGAGACCACTGGTGCTTAGGGCAAGAGGAAGGGGGGAAATGGGCCGGTCTTGTATGTAAGGGCCTCTGTCATCCTGCTAAAGTAAGGCTCAGGCCACCTCTGAAAGAGGGAGAGGAAGACGAGGGCCAGGTCCAGCTGGGGCAGGAGTGCCTGGTTCTCCACGAGGCCCCTCAAAGCCAGCTGCATGTGTCAGTGACCAGCATGCCCCCCGGCCCCAGGTCTGTTCTCCACCATCATGAGGGACCTGGCCAACATCACACACGATGGCCCCAAGTGGATTGTCCTGGATGGGGACATAGACCCCATGTGGATAGAGTCCCTCAACACGGTCATGGATGACAACAAGGTGTGTAGCTCCTGATTTCTGAGCTGACCCTCAGCACCACTAGCATGGTGGGCGGGCGAGGGGTGCCATGCGAGTGCTTCTGGGTGACATACTGTCTTACCGTACATACGGTGCTGGGAGTGGACCTGTCAGGAGCCCACACAGAAAGCCATGAATGACAGGTAATGAGGTCCATGACCACTGTCCACACGGGACACGGGTGTGTGGGATCCTCCCCTCCACACGGGACACGGGTCTGTGGGATCCTCCCCTCCACATGGGACACGGGCGTGTGGGAGTCTCCCCTCCACACGGGACACGGGCGTGTGAAAGCCTCTGCCTACCAAAGTTTCAGCCACAGCACAGGCTGGAGTAAAGCCTGAGGCACATCCTCTAACTTACTCTTGGCACAGAGTAGAAATGACAGGGGGCTGGAGAGAGGACACTTGCTTGCAAAGCCTGACAACCCGGGTTCAATTCCCCAGTACCCATGTAAAGCCAGATGCACAAAGTGGTGCATGCATCTGGAGTTCATTTGCAGTGGCTAGAGGCCCTGGTGCACCCATTCTGCCTGTCTGGTTCTCTTCTCTCTATCCCTCTCTAGTTGCAAATAATTAAATAAAACCTTTTTTAAAAAAAAGAATAGAAATGACAAGGTTTGGAGAGGTAGAAATTATCTCCAGAATAGTCTAGAAGCCACTTAAAAAACAAAAAGAGTTTCTAAACTGGACATGGTGGCGCATGCCTTTAATCCCAGCACTCGGGAGGCAGAGGTAGGAGTTTGCTGTGAGTTCAAGGCCAGCCTGCGACTACAGAGTGAGTTCCAAGGTCAGCTGGACTAGAGTGAAACCCTACCTCACAAAAAAAAAAAAGACTCTCTAATATACTACCAATCTGCCAGGCAGGATGTGTCCACTGGTACAATTATGGCATGATTCTTCTAGGGGTAGTCTAATCTTTCTGAAGAGATTAGGGTCCTTCTCTGCAGGAGGAAATTCTTCTTTGGTACTGTAAACAAGAAGGGAAAGGACAAAAGGAATTCTTCCCCCAGCACGTGGAGGCTGAGGCAGAAGAATCACGAGTTCAAGGTCAGCCTGGATTACATAATGAGACTTTGTCTCAAAAAAATAGCGGTGGGAGGAAGTGCTTCTCCATTGAGCAGGAAATGGACCAGGAGAATTTACAGGAAGGGAAAGTTTTAAATTTGTTTTTGTTTATTTGTGTGGGGGACAGGGGGGTGTAGGGTGTGGGCGTGCCAGGGCCTATTGTTACTGCAAACAAAGGCCAGGCACTTGTGGGTGTGAATTGACTCCAGGCTGGCAAGCTTTGCAAACAAGTGCCTTTAACAACTGAGCCATCTCCCCGACCCCATGGAAGGCTTTGAAAAACAAACTGTAACCCCACTGTATGGTGTCCCATCTTGTGCTTAGAGCCACCCATGTCATCCCAGAGCCATGTGGGTGTGGACGGAGTTTGAGGCAAGGAGGCTGAGACACGGGTTCCACACCCCCCCCCCTGAAAGGCACCGTCAGTGGCTTGTCAATCTGAAAAGCCGCTAGGATGTGGGAACCGCCAACTGACTGGCTGCCTCTCTCCCTAGGTGCTCACACTGGCCAGCAATGAGCGAATCCCCTTGAATCGCACCATGAGGCTGGTGTTTGAGATCAGTCACCTGAGGACGGCCACCCCAGCCACAGTCTCCAGGGCCGGCATACTCTACATCAACCCCGCTGATCTGGGATGGAACCCGTGAGTAGGCTGCGGGCTGTCCCAACCCAAACTGTGGCCGAGCAAGAGGTTGATGGGCTGTGTCAGGGCGAGGTATGCATGCATGCTTGTGTCCAGCCGTGTCGTGACCACCACGTGTTCATGGTAATGAAGGGACGAGATGGGTAAACGCTATAAACTCACGAGATGCCACGGCACTACGGCTGGTGAAACAGATATTGGCACAAATAACTGGTTGCTCGGGTGCTAGGAAGAGGAGGGCTCAGCCTATATGGAGATGGCGCCGTCCCAGAGGGCTGCCACCCAGGGGGTCTTCACAAGGGACAGGAGTTGGGTCAGCATTGCAGACCAGCACTGGCATGAACAGGGGGGGGCTCTTGGGAATGAGGAGGGGCAAAGGCGAGGGTCTCTGTGATGTGGAAGAGGCGTCGGTCATGCCATGGACACGCGTGCATCCTGGAGATGGAGGGAAGGCACGGACTTGTGAACGGCTTGACATCTTGTGGTACAGGGGGCTTGATGTTGATTCCGGAGGCATAGCTCTTCTGTTTGGACACACGGTTAGTGGTTGTCAGAGTGGTGGAAATTCAGGAGACACAGAAGTGGCAGCTTAGAGCCAACACCTACATTAGCTGGAATAGAAAAACCAGGAGCCGAAAGCTCAGGGGGGAGCACTTTGGCTGGAGGGTCTGTTCACTTGTCCATCAGCCCATCCATCTATCCACCCATCCACTCATCTATCTGTCCACTTACACATACTTCCATTCTTCTACTTTACCCACCCAACCCACCCATCCATCTAGTCATCTATCCATCCATCTCTCCACTCACCCACCCACTGAACCCATCCATCCATTCATCTGTCCATCTATCCATCCATCTGTCCATCCACTCATCATGTATCCATCTACCCATCCACCCACTCTATCCATTCATCCATCTCTCCATCTACTCCTCTACCCAAGCATCCATCCATCCCTTTATCTACTCAGATAACCCATCTATCCTTCATCTCTCCAACCATTTACCCATCCATCCAACCATTCATCCACCCAACCATCCATCCATACATCCTCTCACCCACCCACCCAAGCATCCATCTACCTGACAGGCCCATTCTACACACCTACTGGGACGGCCCGTGCTGGGAAAGTGGAATTTCCATGAAAAATATGGAACGTGATAAGTTAATTTTCTGGGTGAAACCCACACTGCATTGATAAAGATTCCAGAAGCAATAGCAGAAGGGACTTGGGGTGGTGGGTGATGGGTAGCAGATTCCTAGGAGGAGAAACTTTAGGGAGCAGGACGTTGACACTGGAAAGACCAGAAGGTTCAAGGAATAAGTCTGCCTGGATTTGGCAGCCAGGTGCCTGAGTCAGTGATAACTCAGGATAGATCCACAGCATGTTGGGGTAGAAGCCAGGCTGTTGAGGCAGCCTTGAAACTGAAGCTGTCTGGAAACGAGTCCTGCCACCAAGTGCCAGGAGCAGGAGAAACTGCAACAAGGCAGGTGTGGGGGGGTGGAATTTGTTGAAGTGAGACCACTATGCTTGGGCACAGGAAACAGGCCCAGGGTGTCCAGGCACGGGCCCATAGATGGATGGAGAGAAGGAAGTTTATGTTTGAGATGCCTCACTCTCTCTGCATCGGGAAGTGAGATGTCCACTGGGAGGGAGGTGGCACGAGGCCAGGGTTCCCCAGGGTACTGAGCAGTATGGTCTTGCCCAGTAGTGCCTGCCAACTTTTTTTTTAAGGTAGGGTCTTGCTTTTAGCCCAGGCTGACCTGGAATTCACTGTGTAGTCTCGGGCTGGCCTTGAACTCCTACCTCTGCCTTCTGAGTGCTGGGATTAAAGACATGTGCCACCACATCTGGCTGTCTACCGACTTTTATGATGTTCTGGCACTGAAGTAGAGAAGGGCTACAAGCTGAGTGGTTGCTAGTGGCAGTCTAGTGCCTCACAGAGTAGAGACCAGGACCCCACGGTGCAGAAGGGAGGGGTTGCCCTCTGGAGGCTATGGGACAGGACTGGCCCAGCCTCTTCCAGCTCCTGGTGGTTCCCAAACACCCTTGGCTTATAAGCACATCACTCTAGCCCCACCTCTGTCTGCACAGAGCCCTGTCCCCTTGGGCCTCCTTGTCCCTCAGTTTTTAAAATTTTTTTAAATTTTTTATTTATTTATTTGAGAGTGACAGACAGAGAGAGAAAGAATGGGCTCACCAGGGCCTCCAACCACTGCAAATGAACTCCAGATACCTGCGCCACCTTGTGCATCTGGCTTACATGGGTCCTGGGGAATCGAGCCTCAAACCAGGGTCCTTAGGCTTCACAAGCAAGCGCTTAACCACAAAGCCATCTCCTCAGCCAGCCCCCAAATTTTTTTGTTTTGTTTTGTTTTTTTGAGGTAGGGTCTCACTGTAACTCAGGCTGACCTGGAATTCACTATGTAGTCTCAGGGTGGCCTCGAACCCAAGGCAATCCTCCTACCTCTGCCTCCCAAGTGCTGGGATTAAAGGCATGAGCCACCATGCTGGCCTCCTCCTCTTTTTTTTTTTTTTTTTTTTTTTTTGAGAGAGACAGAGAGAGAGGGAGAGGAAGACATAGAGATGGGCACGCCAGCGGTCTCTCAGCTGCTGCGAAAGAAATCCAGATGCGTGTGCCCCTTGTGGTCAAGTGCGGCATTGCGCCCTTGTGTCACTTTGCATCTGGCTAAACATGGGTCCTGGAGAATGGAACCAGCGTTCTTAGGCTTAGGAGGCAGGCGCCTTAACCGCTAAGCCATTTCTCCAGCCCCTCCTCTTTTTACAAGAACACTAGGTATTGAGTTCAGGACCCACCATTATCCAAGATAATCTTGTCTTGAGACACCCCGACTTGCTTATACCTCCAGGGGCTCCTTCTCTGTGAGGTCACACTATGGGTTTCTGAGGGACACTGTTCTGTCCCCTACAGCAGGTTGAGTTTTCAGGGCAAGCACAAGACAGGGCACAGGAACTGAAATGACGCCTAGGTGGGAGCTGCTGAGATGTGGGGTGACAGATGACACAGTCATGGGGCACACGGGGAACCAGGAGACCACAGTTCATAGGCCACACAGTGTGACAGGAGGTGACAGGCTCTTGGGCATACAGGAACATAGCATCGGGAGGAGCCAGAGGTAAACTTGGTGCAGACAGAGGTGGGAACTGGATACTTCCAGAATGGTCTGGAAGAAGCAGGAGAAGATCCTGGCTTCTGCTGGAAGAGAGAAGAGAGCTAGAATCAGGAGCAGGGCCCCGGAAGAGCAGCAGCGTGCCCACAGTAGGTGACTGCAGGGAAGGCAGGGACTCCAGCCAGGAGCTAAGCTGCCCACAGGGACACGGCTGATGGCATGTCCCTGCAGCCTCTGAGAAGGAACGGGAAGTGCCTTGGTCCTGGTGGAAAGGTGGACCTGTAGCTCAGGCGGAAGCCAGTCCAGTGTGTGTGCATGGGCGGGCACTATGCAGTGCCCACCAAGGCAACGAGAGAAGTGTGGGGCCCAGGCGCCCTCAGTCCAAGCAGCAGACTGGGAGCCGGAGTTCCCGTGTTCACATCAGCCCGTCCTGCTAAGGGCCGCGTGCGTGTGGAGTTCAGCTCTGCACTGAGCCCCAAACGAAATCCCACGTTTGGCTCCTAAACATAGATGATGTGAAGGTTGTTCTGCCATGCTGGTGTGCAGGTGCTGCCAGCCGAGCTCCCGACTCCCCGTGCTTGTCCGTAGCAGGGCAGGAGAAAGGCATGTGATCATGGCTGTGGGCAACAGCCTTGCTGTGTTTGGTAATGTGAGCTTCCTGCTTACGCCTTGGGTATCCTGGAAATGACGCACACCCTGAGCTCACTGACCCTCGGGGGAGCCCAGCGCTATTTATGCTTTTAGCAGACGCTCCTCTGGCACTCCCTTCTGTGAGCTTGAAAAAGAACAGCCCACGTAGTCCTCTGGAATGAGGGTGACGTAAACATGACCCCAAGCTTAGAGCTTTTGAGTGACCTGCCTCAGGCCACAGCTAGCTGTGGTCCACCGTGCAAGCCCAGGCAGCTGCTGCACTGTCCCGTCCCTCACCGCTGGCCCAGATGGATCCCCAAGGGTCACCCAGTGTGTCGACTAGGATCGGCCATTGAACACATGCAACTGAGGCTCTCTCACTGAAGCCAAATCTCTGTCTATCTACATATGCATGTATATATGTATGTATACACATGTGTGTGCACACACATGACACACTTAGGTCCCTTAAGTGGGTGCTTCAGGCTCAGCTGGATACAAATGTCCAAAGGATGTCATGAGGTGTCTCTGCTCCTTTCCTCTCTTGTCCTTCTCCTCCTCACATCTCTTCTTTGTCCCCCAGCCCTTAGTATCATCTTCAGTCAGGAGGGGTGGCCACATGCTCCCGAGGTGGCACCCAGCATGGCTTATGGTACCCACATAGCTTCCAATTCCGGGCTTATGGTACCCACATAGCTTCCAATCCAGAGAAAAAACATAGACCCCACTTGACCCAGCATCCTCATCAGACCCTGTCAGGGTCTGCAGCTGGCCTCAATAGTGCCCTTGTGCGGCCTGGCTTCCATGACTGACCCCACGAGTCACACAGGAGAGGTGAGAGTGCTTACCATGGCGTGAGCCACCAAGGGGACTCCATCTCCCCAGGGTGGTGAGCAGCTGGATCGAGAGGCGCAAGGTGCAGTCCGAGAAGGCTAACCTGATCATCCTCTTCGACAAGTACCTGCCCACGTGCCTGGACAAGCTGCGCGTGGGCTTCAAGAGGATCACACCGGTCCCTGAGATCACGGTCATCCAGACCGTCCTGTACCTGCTTGAGTGCTTGCTCACGGAGAGGAACACGCCGCCCGACTCCCCCAAGGAGCTGTACGAACTCTATTTCGTGTTCGCCTGCTTCTGGGCTTTTGGTGGTGCCATGTTCCAGGATCAGGTAATGGGTTCCCCAGGGACTGGCCACCCGGATGAGGCCTCCCTGCCTCCGTCTTAACTGGGCCCTTGGGTGCTTTGATTTCTTAACAGCTCATCGATTATCGAGTCGAATTCAGCAAGTGGTGGGTCAACGAGTTTAAAACCATCAAGTTGCCCTCACAGGGGACAATTTTTGACTACTTCATCGACCCGGACACCAAGAAGTTCCTGCCATGGTCAGATAAAGTACCCACCTTTGAACTGGATCCTGATGTCCCACTGCAGGTGACCTTCCCCAAAGAGGTGACCAGGAGCAGGGTGCAGCATCCTACCCCACTGACCCTAGCCACCTTCCACAGTAGGGCACGTCAGTGATGCTGGGGACTTAGAAAACCACTGAGCTCAGTGAGCCAGCCCAAGGTGCACCCAGGTCATTGTCTAAGAGACACGCCCCCTTGCCCTCCCGCCCCAGGCCTCTCTGGTCCACACCACGGAAACCATCCGCATCCGATATTTCATGGACCTGCTCATGCAGAAATCATGGCCGGTGATGCTGGTGGGGAATGCAGGCACCGGCAAGTCGGTGCTGATGGGGGACAAGCTGGAAAGTCTCAGCACGGACGAGTACCTGGTGCAGGCTGTGCCCTTCAACTTCTACACGACCTCGGCCATGCTGCAGGGTAAGGCAGGCCAGGCATACCCTGGGCACTCCCTCCTGAGGGTTGCTCACCTTGTCATTCCCCGCCCCCCACACACACTGCAGACCTGGGGACTCCTGGGTCACTAGGCTTTCCCGACAGGGACACCTGGGCAATAGTGAGAGCTCCTCTTTGTGTTCTCGGAGAGATGCTGGGCTGGCGGGCGTTGAAGGCCTGCAGAAGCAGCTGGTCCTGCTGGAGGCACTTACCCTGTCCATCACCAATCCAGAAGGGCACCAAGGCTAACTCAAGCGTGGCTGCTGCTGCCCTTGCCTCTCTCTGACTGTCCTATCACTGCAGGGACTGTGCAGGGCAAAGACTGCCCACAATGGACCCTTCTTGCCCCTCAAGGGCCTCTCCCTGGGCAGGAGCATCTGTGAACCTGGCAGGCTCAGAGCTCCTTTCTTCAAGGAGCCAGCAGGGTCCCACCCTATCTAAGAGGCACCTGCTCAGAATGCACAAGTGGTAATAGACCTTCTCCCCTCCCCCCCCACAGGAGTGCTGGAGAAACCTCTGGAAAAGAAGTCGGGGAGGAACTACGGGCCACCCGGCACCAAGAAGTTAATCTACTTCATTGACGACATGAACATGCCTGAGGTGGACAAGTATGGGACTGTGGCCCCGCACACCCTCATCCGCCAGCACATGGACCACGGGCACTGGTGAGGGGGCAAAGAGAGGACCGCCGGTCACCATGCTTAGGGGTAGGACAAAGGGGGCAGTAGGTCAGGCAGGTACTGGCAGTGAAACCACACAGCCATGAGGCAGGGCCAGGCAGTAGAAAAGTTGTCAAGGGCTCGTTGGCCACTCCATACACATGCCAGAGGATAGAGCAAAGACCCCCCCAAAAGGGGGCCAAACATCAGAAAGGTCCCCTCACAGAGAGGTGCATGCCTATTGAGAGAGGTGATTTACACTTACAGAGAGAAAGGAGAGCTCTAAAGAAAACCCTCAGTCCATCACAGGGGTGATGTCACAGAGAGGCCTGTCACAGAGTCCATCACAAAGGGTCTATCACAAAGGGACCATCACAGAGGAGCCATCACAAAGGGTCCATCAGAGAGGAACCATCACATATAAACCATCACAAAGGGACCATCACACAGAAACCATCACACAGGGACCATCACAGAGGAACCATCACAGAAGAACCATCACAAAGGGACCATCACAGAGGAACTATCACAAATGGTCCATCACAAAGGGACCATCACAGAGGAACTATCAAGGGGGACTATCACAGAGTTACCATCACAGAGGAACCATCACAGAGGAACCATCACAGAGGAACCATCACAGAGGAACCATCACAGAGGAACCATTACAAAGGGTCCATCCCAGAGGAACCACCACAGAGGAACCATCACAGAGGGACCATCACAAAGGGTCCATCACAGAGGGACCATCACAGAGGAACCATCACAGAGGGACCATCACAAAGGGTCCATCACAGAGGGACCATCACGGAGGAACCATCACAGAGGGACCATCACAGAGGAACCATCACAGAGGAACCTTCACAAACGGAATCATCACAGAGGGACCATCACAGAGGAACCATCACAAAGGGACCATCACAGAGGAACCTTCACAACAGAATCATCACAGAGGGACCATCACAAAGGGACCATCACAGAGGAACCTTCACAACGGAATCATCACAGAGGGACCATCACAGAGGAACCATCACAAAGGGACCATCACAGAGGAACCTTCACAACAGAATCATCACAAAGGAACCATCACAAAGAGACCATCACAGTGGAACCATCACAGAGGGACTATCACAGAGGGACCATCACAGAAGGACCATCACAAAGGGTCTATCACAGAGGGACCATCACAAAGGGACCATCACAGAGGGACTATCACAAATGGTCCATCACAGAGGGACCATCACACAGGAACATCACAAAGGGACCATCATAGAGGGATCGTCACAGAAGAACCATTACAGAGGGACCATCACAAATGGTACATCACAGAGGGACCATCAGTGAGGGTCCCTCATAAAGGGAGTTCTGATGAGTCACAGATGCCCCTAGCTGGAGGGTGTCAGGACTGGCATTGAGGCCTCTGAAGAAAAGCACTCTGGACTGAGGGAAGGCCATGTGCAGAAGCCTTGTGACTGGAGGGAGTGTTTCACAAGATGAAAACAAAGGCAAGAGGAGAGAGTGCAGCTAGATACAGTGGAGGCTTTGTCCCAAAAGCAGGAGGAAGGGGACATACCTGGTTTTGCACTTTGGAAAAATCAGAACATTCTTATAATTTGTCTCTTAAAAAGTACTGTCCTCCCTCATGGCCGTCCTCTCCACTGGGAGTGCTGAAGCCAAAAGAACCAGAAACCAGTCAGTGGATTCTTAATGTCCAGGACATCGAGGAGCAGGGAGTCCGGATGCCTGGGGTCACAATCTTAACAAGCAGTAGTGCTGGATTCCAATGTCCAGAAACCCCGAAATGGCTGCTGACTCCCCCAGTCTGCCTGTCCCCATGCCATGGCGCTGATGAATGAAGCTGAGGATGGAGGAGCCTAGGACATAGGAGCCTGGGATGCCAAGAGGGTGTGATGAGGAAACAGAAGTCTCCCTGGGGAGGAGGGTAGCAGATCCTGGCCCCAGGTAGCTGTTCTATGCAGGAGGCCTTGACGGGACCCACACACGACAGCAAGGAAGCAATGGAGCACCCCAACCCTGCCCCCTACAAGTGGCTGTCCTGTGATCAGACTAGCCCCACATCTCCCCCTCCCCTTTCCCCACTCCAGCAAGCCCTCTCCCTCCCCATAGCTTCATGGGATAAGACACTACCGTAACACTTGATAAGATCATGGAGCTCTTAGCCCAAAAGAGGCCTCCAACTTGTTAACCCCCAGCCATAGCTGGGCCCACGCTTGCCCTTGGGTTTGCCCTGAAAACTCCTTTGGAGAGGTAGAATGAGAATGGCCAGATTTGGCTTTCAAAAAAAGAGAGAGAGAGAAAGAGAGAGATGGCTTAGCGGTTAAGGTGCTTATCTATGAAGCTTAAGGACCCATGTTCTACTCTCCAGATTCCACGTTAGCCAGACACACAAAGGTGAAGCAAGTGCAAGGTCACACATGCCCACCAAGTGGCACAAGCGTCTGGAGTTCAATTGTAGTGGCCAAGGCCCTGGAACACCAATTCTCTCTCTCTTCCTCTCTCTGTCTATCTCTCTTGTCTAAAAATATCCCTATAGATAAGGTACAAGAAGCCAGTGCTAGCCGTGCGTGGTGGCGCACGCCTTTAATCCCAGCACTCAGGAGGCAGAGGTAGGATGATCGCCAAGAGTTCGAGGCCACCCTGAGAGTACATAGTTAATTCCAGGTCAGCCTGGACCAGAGTGAGACCCTACCTTGAAAAAAAAAAAAAAAAAAAAAAAAAAAAAAAAAAAGGAAGAAGAAGCAGCAGCCAGTGCTGGCAGAGGTGGAGGGACTGTTGTGCTTGTTAGGAAATGTTAGGGAAAGGTACTTCTCTGAGAAGGGTCAGCACAGAACTGCGTCTTACCTACATGATTTGACCAGCAGAGTGCAGGCCTCCAGGCTTAGGGTCAGCTGTGAAGTTCAAGTTCACTCACCTGTCTCTGCTAGCGCCTGAGTGGTGAGGTTTTCTTGTATAGCCACGTACAGAGGACTCTGGTGGTGCAGGGCTCCTCCAAGCCTGAGGCTCAATGTGCACACTGGTCTCCCCGGTGCAGGTATGACAGGCAGAAGCTGACATTAAAGGACGTGCACAACTGTCAGTATGTGGCATGCATGAACCCCACATCTGGCTCCTTCACCATTGACCCCAGACTACAGGTGAGCAGCCAAACTCACTCCTGCCAGTTGCCCTGGTCCAAGGCCAGATTTGGCAGAGGCGGATAAAGCCCTGGTTTGGGGTGTTCGGGCTGAGGACTGGTATTCAACTGACGGGCAGAAGAGCAAGAGGCCAGGCAGACTTCCTCATGACCCAGAGAACTGTCAGCTTCACCAAGTAAAAATGCAGACGGGATAGGAATGGGGGCTCATGCCTGTAATCCCAACACTCAGAGCACAGTAGAACCAGGACAGTCATGAGTTCAAGGCCAGCATAGGCCACACCATGAGCCACTATCTGTAAACACCAAAGACTGGGGGTGTGGCTCAGAGGCAGAACACTTGCCGCACGTTCCCAGCGCCCTCAGTTCTGATCCTCACCACCACAAAAGCAAAGAGAAAAACCAGACACCCAGATAAACCTGAATTTCTGTTTGCCATAAGTGTCATAGTGAGACCGCAAATACTTTTTTAGCGTATGTCCCATATAAGTATTTGAGATGGATTTATACTACAAAAATATGTCTGTGGGGTAACTTAAGTTCAGATTCAGCAGGGCAGAATGAATTATATCCACAACCTGTTCAGATAGATCTTCGATCCAAATTATTAAAGTCATGGAGACCCAAGCTTCCCACCCAGACCTGCTCCCTGAGCCTGCTGTGCCTGGAAGCATGTAGTGCCTGGGTGTCTGCTTCACGCTGCCTAGATATTTAATGTGATTCACCCTGCAATGTACGTGTGTGTGTGTGTGTGTGTGTGTGTGTGTGTATGGCCAGGCGTGGTGCACACCTTTAATCCCAGCACTCGGGTGGCAGAGGTAGGAGGATTGCCATGAGTTCGAGGCCACTCTGAGACTATATAGTGAATTCCAGGTCAGCCTGAGCGAAAGTGAGACCCTGCCCCAAAAAAACGAGACAGTGGGGACAGACTTCTGCTCTTCCTATTTCAAAAGGGTGATTTTAGCCACCAACTGGTCCCCAAGAGCTGCCTGACAGACACCTGTGGTTGTCTGGGCAGCGCCACTTCTGTGTGTTCGCCGTGAGCTTCCCTGGCCAGGAGGCCCTCACGACCATCTACAGCACGATCCTGACCCAGCACCTGTCCTACCGCTCGGCCTCCACGGTGGTACAGAGGCTGAGCAGCCAGCTGGTGGCCTCGGCCCTGGGTAAGCAGTCCAGCCTTCTCCCCTCTCTTGTCGGTAAAACCTACCACTTTATGGGGATGACAGTTCTTCCTACTTTCCCCTGGTAAATATTTTATTTATACTTTGGAATCAATATTTTTAAATGGTGCTCTGTTTCAGCTGGAGAGATGTGAAATCCGATTGCTTCAGGGAGTGGGGCGGGGCAGGGCGGGGCCGGGGGGGGGCTGGGTGCAGGGGAGGTGGAGTAAGGAGACTCAGTGCATACTGAGTGACTTACAATAGCAGCAAGCGCCCAGCCAGGTTTCCTAGTTAAATTGTCACCGTTTCATAGTCCATTTGCTTCGGAAACTTTATGCTGTGCACTTCCTGAGGCCATTAAGCGTCCATAAGAATCGATGTGCCTTTTTCCAATAACAGCCTTGCATCAAAAAATCGCAGCAACGTTCCTTCCCACGGCCATTAAGTTTCATTACATCTTCAACCTCAGGGACCTCTCCAGTATCTTCCAGGTACCGCTCCAGAACTATATCACGCTGCCTATGGCCAAGTCCCTGGCCCATGGGTGCCTTCTCCTCTGCCTATGCTCAGAGAGAAAGCAAAGTGAATGTGGAACCACAGTGACTTGATAATGGTGATGACTGGTGGTGGTGGTGGTGGTGGTGAGGGGGATGGTGATGGTGATGGTGATGGTGGTGGTGATGGTGAGGATGGTGATGGTGGTGATGGTGATGGTGGTGATGAGAGGAGGAGGGCGGTGGTGGGGAGGGTGGGGATGGGAGGAAGAGGGCGGTGGTGGGGAGGGTGGGGATGGTGATGGGAGGAGGGGGATGTTATGGTGGTGACAACTATGATGAACTAAGACATATGATGACAGTGAGGATGAAGATGATGACGAGTGTGATGATGATGTGGTATGATGGCAGCACTCGTTTCCTGTCATGTAATGACCACTTAATCTGAGTGTGGCCACATCTACTCCTAGTTTCTCTTCCAAACCTCACATAAAGTCAGCACTCATATCCCCATTACAGATGGGGCATCTGAAGCTCAGGCGGTTTTGTTGTGCCTGTCCCCTCTTACCTGAAGTGCCAGCTCAAACGCCATATCCTCACACAGGCTTCCTGGCATCCCCCAGCACCATGTCGTGCGTCTGTGCCATTCATGATGCCATGCATCATGATGTGACTTTTCCCTGTCATGTTCTCCTGGTCACACTTCCCCATCGAAGCACAAACTCCACTAACTATGGTCTGTGTTGCCCAGAAGTGGGAATAGCATCTCCTGTCACCAGCACGGCTGAGCCTGCCCAAGCCTGGCTGGAGCTGCTGCAGTACCCGCTGCTCATCTAATCCTCCACTATTAGCCTCACTACCCCTTCCCTTCTGCACTGTGCTCCCCATTTGAGGATGAAAGCCCTAACCCTGACACGGGAGCATTCTCCTCATGTCTCTTGGAACACAGACATATCCTCTGGCCTCTGAGCTATGCATGACCTCAACAGAGAATGGCTTCCCTGGTCCTGAATAAATACTGTGTCAACACGGGCTGGAGAGATGACTTAGCAGTTAAGGCACCTGCCTGCTAAGCCTAAGAACTCCTGTTCCAAACTCCAGGTCAGAGGCAAAGTGACGCAAAAGCACAATGCCGCACTTGCCCACAAGGGGGTGCACGCTTCTGGAATTTGTTCACAGTGGCTGAGAGGCCGCTGGCGTGCCCATTCTCTGTCTGTCTGTCTCTGTCTCTCTCTCTCTCTCTCTCTCTCTCTCTGAGTCTCTCCAAAAAAAAAAAAAAAAAGATTGTACCAACAGTTTAACAAGTCATTCTCTAGAGAAGCAGCCACTTCCATGTTCTATCCATGTATAATCCTTGACTTGCCCACACAGCACAGCCAGAACAGCTGACCGTCCAAGGTGGGGTCGTGGTCTGACTGTGCATCATGTGTGGGGCAGGGGCTGACTGACCATGGTGGGGCAGAGCTGACCATGCATCATGGGTGGGGAAGGGCATTTTATTTTCCACGGCAGAGATTCTGAAAACCCCATTGGACCTCGTCCGCCTTTGGCTTCATGAGGCTGAGCGGGTGTATGGGGACAAAATGGTTGATGAAAAAGATCAGGAGACATTGCGCAGAGTCACCATTGCTTCCACCAAGAAATTCTTTGACGTAAGTTGAGCTACCAGGTCCCCTGGGTGCACCCAGAGAGGCCCCAGCAGGGTGGAGTGTCTGAATAACCACGGTGTCTTGGAAGGGCCCGTGAGTACAGATGGAAAAACCCATGCTAGGTCCACCATGCGACTGTGGAACCGGGGAGTAGAATGAACCACACAGAGTGATAATCACCTTCCTCTTCCACTTAGAGAGGGCACAAGGTCACCTTTCAGTCCCTGTTGCCAGCTTGCATGTCCTGTGTGCTTCTGAAACACACATTTCGTCCACATCACGGACCATCCTGCCAGAGATATTTGCCTGACAGTTTGTGGGGCTGACAGCAGCTGTGGCTTGGGTCCTGGAAACTTGGCCTGACCTCTTATGCCAATTTGATAAAGGGCCAGGACCGCTGTCAGGTAACTGTGTGTCCCTGGTGGCAATAAATTTTAAAAAATCAAAGTACCTCGTCCCTATTCACAGGATCTTGGGGAGGAACTCGTATTTGCCAAACCAAACATCTTCTGCCACTTTGCCCAAGGAATCGGTGACCCCAAGTACTGCTCTGTCACAGACGTGGCTCACTTGAACAAGCTCCTTGCAGATGTCCTCGACAGTTACAACGAGGTCAATGCAGTCATGAATTTGGTGAGTGACACTTGAGCTGATAGCCCCGGGCAAGGGATCAGGGCATGGATCTCCTCTCTAGAATCACTGTGCAACAGTCCCCCATTGTCCCCAGGGGGACCTGAAACCACAGGCAGTGCCAATGCCGGTAAACACTGCAGTGTTTCCTACACGCATGCCCCTGATAAAGTAACATTTATAAATTAAAGTTAAAGGCACAGCTGCAGGAGAGCACGTGTTGTCACAGCGAGGAGCTTGCTCTCTCCGCACGGGTGAGCATGTGACCCTCTGGTCCCCACAGGTGCTGTTTGAAGATGCCGTGGCTCACATCTGCAGGATCAACCGCATCCTGGAGTCGCCCCGCGGAAACGCCCTGCTAGTGGGCGTGGGTGGCAGTGGGAAGCAGAGCCTTTCTCGCCTGGCTGCATACATCAGTGCCCTCGATGTGTTCCAGATCACCCTCAAGAAAGGCTACGGGGTCTCAGACCTCAAGGTGAGGGCACCTGAGGGGGCACAGCAGAAACCCACCATGCCCTTACCCAAAGAGAAGCCACCTAGGACAGGTAGCGAATGTCACCACCATCCTGGTCCAAAGTATTTATACTATAGAAAGACTAGGACACACGGTATGACAAGGGGGAAACATTGTGTCTCAGTTACCCAATGATTCACCCATACAGTCAGCACTGGTCCAGAAGGCAAAAGAGTTAGATTCCTGAGCTAGGTCACTGCATGCTCTAAATTGTCCCCGGTTCTCCAAGTTAAAGAAATCAGAGCCACTCCTGGGCGTCTCCCCACGTGCACAAGCCTTAGATGCTGACAACTGCGTTCTGAATTAACCCAGCGGACGTTAGTGGAAGCAGGTCCCCCATGCCCCAGGCACTCTGCTGAGACTATCAATCAATTTCTCCTTCCGGAAAGTTTGCTCTCCCAGGGAGCACGTGCTGGTCAAACAGTATTAGTTCAGAGCAAGTCACTGGAGCACTGGGGAAAAGACCTGAAATTGATCAGAGCAGCCACACAATCATGTCTGTGTTCTCGCTGAGGATGTTTCAGGGAACCCACTCGGAGGACCTCTCAGGTGACCCTCCGCACAGCACACGGCCCTGCGGCAGTTGCTGGCCAAGTGGTTTGAGGGGGGCAGGTGTGGACGCTGGTACGGGTTGGGGGAGGCGTCTACTACCAACATCCCGGGAGGACTGTAGCAATGAGAACAAGAGGCCAGGAACAGCCAGCTCCGGGTCCCCCAGCCACCGGCTTCCCTGTCCTCTGCTTTCTGGTGGATTCCACACTCTGTAAAGGGGATGGCCAACTCTATTTGTGAATCTTAGTGTGAATGAATCCAGGCACAATAGCTCACTCCTATAATCCCAGCTGAGGTAGAATTGCTGTGAGTTTGAGGCCAACCTGGGCTACACAGTGAGTTCCAGGTCATTCTAGGCTGGAGCGAGACCCTGATTCAAAAAAAAAAAAAAATTGGGCTGGAGGGATGGCTTAGCAGTTAAGGCATTTGCCTGCAAAGCCAAAGGCCCCTGGTTTGATTCTCCAGGACCCATGTAAGCCAGATGCACAAGGGGGCTTGTGCATCTGGAGTTCATTTGCAGTGGCTGGAGGCCCTGGTATGCCCATTCTCTCTCTTTCTCTTTCTCTCTGTCTCTCTCTCTCCCTTTCTCTGTTAAATAAATAAATAAAAATATTTTTAAAAAAAATCTTGCTGGGCATGGTGGCGCATGCCTTTAATCCCAGCACTCGGGAGGCAGAGGTAGGAGGATCACTGAGAGTTCAAGGCCACCCTGAGACTACACCCTGGGCCAGAGTGAGACCTACCTTGAAAAAAAAAAAAAAAAAAACTTAGTGTGAAGGAGCAGAAGCAGAGTCTCTCATACACACGGCCTTTTTTTTTTTCAAGGTTGGGTCTCACTCTGGCTCAGGCTGACCTGGAATTCACTATGTAGTCTCAGGGTGGTCTTGAACTCTCAGCGATCCTCCTACCTCTGCCTCCCAAGTGCTGGGATTAAAGGCGTGCGCCACCACGCCTGACTTACACACAGCCTTTTGCACTAAGCCCAGGGCTGTCGCACACCCACTGAAGTGCTGTCTGGGTCTCCCCATCAGACGCCGTGTGTATCATTGGCTTCCCCGACCCATCAGCAAACTCATCTTAGCCCATGTTCATAACTTGTGTCATTATGGGGCCTCCGCGCCTGATTCTTCACATCAGGGCCCCTGGGGGAAGTGAGTCAAGAGTGTCGTGTACTCGCAGGCATAAGCCGCTGCAGCTCTACGCCTCGGTCTCTGGAGAACCCTCTCCTCATGCCCATCATGACCACCTGTGCTCTGGCTCTGGCCTCTGTTACTTATTAGCGGCTTCTGCAGACCAGAGCCAAAGGCAGGAGAAAGCGGGGAGAGACCTCACATCACACAAGGAGCCATCCCCCGAGCAGTTGGGCCATCACTGTTATGAGCATGGTGTTGTGGTGATCCTGCGCACACGTTATTGGGGTTGCGGATGCAGTCCCAGTGGCTTCCCACAGTTCAGGAGAGCGAATTCCAAAAGCTGTGGGCACCAGCCAGGAGTTAGGAATATTGCAGTAGAGGGTTCTAGAATTGAACCAGAAGCACACTTAGGGTGCCAGATGCAGAACCCTGGACTTGGACTCAAGAAAGCACATGCCAGATGCTATCAGGATGTGAGGAGGGCTGGGGAGGGGGAGGGGGCTCAGCAGTTAAAGGTGCTTTTTTTTTTTTTTTTCAGGCAAGCCCAATAGACTGGCCTTTTTTATTTACTGCAAGACAGTAAGAGAGAAAGACAGAGAATTGGCGTGCCAGGGCCTTCAACCACTGTAATCAAACTCCAGACTCATGTACATGTGCGACCTTGCGCGTTTGTGTCACCTTGTGCATATGGCTTACATGGGACCTGGAAAGTCACACATGGGTCCTTAGGCTTCACAGGCAGGCAAGCGCCTTAACCACTAAGCCATCTCTCCAGCCCAAAGGTGTTTTTTTTCCCCAGCACCCACATAAAGCCACACACAAAGTGGTGCATGTGTCTGGAATTCATTTGCAATGGCCAGAGACTCTGGTGTACCTGTACACCCACAAATAAGTAAATTAAATAAATAAATGATATGTGAGAAGAGGAGGGGCAGAGCCGTCATAGCACGACATAAGGAAACCCAGGAAGAAGGAGTAGTGTGGAGGAGTGGCCAGTGGGAGGCATGGCAGGCACACTCCATGTGTGATTGGCGAGTCCTGCAAGGATGGGAGGTGGAGTCATAGCTGAGCTCAGTAGCACAAGAGGGAAGGGCAGAGGCTATGCTGAGAAGTAAGTCATGAGAATGGTGGAGGAAGGACAGGTTTGCTGAGGCAGCCCAGCATGCAAGGTGGGCAGGACAAGGGGCCACAGGACAGAGCACTTGTCAGCAGAGATGAGGAGAGGATCAGACTTCAGATGGAGAGGTTGACCACAAGGTCAAGGCTGCAGCAGTTCCATGCAGGCCAAAGTAAGATAGTGCCTTCTTATGATCTTGACCATGGAGGCCGAAAGGACGTGAGAGAGAAGGCTTTTCTCATGGGGAGCCAACCTAGCTTTGTTCCCAGGCCTCCATGGCCCCAGAATCTACCATTCTTTAATTTTTTGTTTGTTTGTTTTTTTTGTTTTTTCAAGGTAGGGTCTCACTCTAGCTCAGGCTGACCTGGAATTAACTATATAGTCTCAGGGTCGCCTCGAACCCATGGTGATCCTCCTACCTCTGCCTCCTGAGTGCTGGGATTAAAGGTGTGTGCCACCACGCCTGGCTTCTTTAATTTTTTTAAATGTATTTATTTGATGGGGGAGAGGGCTCTGTGAACAAACTCCAGATACATGCACCCCTTTGCACAAATGGTGGGTACTAGGAAATCAAACCTGGGCCAGGCAGGCAGGAGTCGTAAGCAGCTGCCTTTAACCACTGAGCCATCTCCCCAGCCCCTCCAGAATCTACCACTCTGGCCACAGCACCTAGCTTTGGTCTGGTAAGTGTTATCCCATCTCCTGGATTGAAAGTCCCGCCCTTGGTGGAGTTGCATCTCCGCAGTTGCCATGGTGACACAGACTGTGGGTACCGCCAACAGCTGCTGTTGGGTTTGTAGTGGGAAAGGTTGCTGTCCTTCCTTCTTCTGGGGTGAATGCTGACATTGGACACATGTCACTGATCCTGGGGCCCCTCCCCACGCTTGGAATCCAAAGATGGGACTAGTGACCTTCAAAGCAGACTGGACCCAAGGTCACCTGCCTGAAAAGAACCATCAATGGCCTCGTCTTTTCCAAACTCAGAGCTTCCTCCAAAAAAAAAAAAAAAAGAGCCGGACATGGTGGCACATGCCTTTAATCTCAGCACTCAAGAGGCAGAGGTAGAAGGACTGCTGAGAGTTCAAGATCAGCCTGGGACTACAGAGTGAGTTTTGTGTCAGTCTGGGCTAAAGTCAGACCTTAACTTGAAAAAAAAGAAGGGTGGGGGGAGCTAAATACATGGCTAAGTGGTTAAGGCAATTGCCTGAAAAGCCTAACAACCCAGGTTCGACTCCCCAGGACCCATGTAAAGCCAGATGCACAGCAGCGCACACATCTGGAGTTCATTGTTTGCAGTGGCTGGAGGCCCTGGTGCACACATTCTCTCACTCAATCTCTCCTTCTTTCTATCTCTGTCTCTTCAAATAAACAAATAAAAAACTTTTTTAAAAAAACGTGTATTTGGAAAAATAAGCGTGCACTAGTTAAGGCACTTGTCTGCAACCCAGGTTCAACTCCTCAGCACTCAGGAGCCAGATGCACAGGAGGATCGCTCTGAGTTCATTGTTTGCAGTGGCTGAGACCCAGAGTGACATTCTCTCAGGTCATCTCTCCTTCTTTCTATCTCTGTCTGCTTGCAAATAAATAAATAAACATGTATTTAAAAAAATAACTTGGGGCTGGCGTAGTGGTGCATGCCTTTCATCCCAGCACTCAGGAAACAGAGATAGTAGGATTGCCATGAGTTCAAGGCCACCCTGAGACTACAGAGTAAATTCCAGGTCATCCTGAGCTAGAGTGAGACCCTCTCAAAAAAAAAAGGTCAAAAAATAACTTGGGGCTGGAGGGATAGCTTAGTGGTTAAGGCACTTATCTGCAAAGCCAAAGGACCCAGGTTCAATTCCCCAGGACCCACAAAAGGTAGCTGCACAAGGTGGCACCATGCATCTGGAGTTCATTTGCAGCGGCTGAAGGCCCTGGCATACCTATTCTCTCTCTCCCCCTCTCTGCTTCTCTCTTAGATAGATAGATAGAGAAAGAAAGAAAGAAAGAAAGAAAGAAAGAAAGAAAGAAAGAAAGAAAGAAAGAAAAATTTTAAATATCTTATTAAAAAAAAAAAACCATGGTATTTGAGGCTTGCTTTTGATCACTGTCAACTCCCAAAGAGGGACCTTGTGACGTTTCTCTGAAGTATGGGGTTTCAGTGAGTTGGGGTCACATCCAGAGGATGAGCTAAGCCATCCAGGGGTTATAACACACATCTGCAAAGCCTTTTAAAAAATTAGAGAGGGAACCGGGCATGGTGGCACACGCCTTTAATCCCAGCACTCAGGAGGCAGAGGGAGGAGGATCGCCATGAGTTCAAAGTCACCCTGAGACTACAGAGTGAATCCCAGGCCTAGATCCCTGAGCTAGAGTGAAACCCTACCTCAAAAAAACAAAAAGAAACAAAAAAAATTAGAGAGCACTGTAGAATTTAGGAAAAAGAATTGGAAAGCCGGATGTGGTCGCTCACACCTATAATCCCAGCACTCCAAAGGCTGAGGGAGGGGAATTGCTATGAGTTTGAGGCCAGTCTAGGCTACAGAGTGTGTACAAGGTCAGCTTGAGCTAGAGTGAGACATTAAAAAAAAAAAAACTGGGCATGGTAGCACAACACACTGTAATCCCAGCTACTCAGGAGGCCCAAGTAGGAAGATGGAGACTTCTAGACCACAGTGAGACCCCATCTTAAAAATAATAAACTGAGCTGGCACACTCCTTTAATCCCAGCACTTGGGAGGTAGAGGTAGGAGGATCTCAGTGAGTTTAAGGCCACCCTGAGACTACAGAGTGAATTCCAGGTCAGCCTGGGCTAGAGTGAGACCCTACCTTGAAACACCAAAAAAATAAAATAAAAATAAAAATAAAAATAAAAAAATAAAAAATCCGTTCCATGGCCTCTCCATTCCAACCGGGTTAGAGTCCCCAGCACCTGGCTGCTCCCAGTCTCCAGTCTCCCTTGGCAGACTTGGACGGTCCTGGGAAGTGAGCCCACGGGTGCCTGGCTCTGGGTGGCTGTGGAGAACGGCCAGAAACAAGGATGTCCATGCCACGTGTCCACGTTGCACCTAGCTCGACCTGGCCACCCAGTACATCAAGGCCGCGGTGAAGAACGTGCCTTCCGTGTTCCTGATGACGGACTCCCAGGTGGCCGAGGAGCAGTTCCTGGTGCTCATCAATGACCTGCTGGCCTCGGGGGAGATCCCAGGGCTGTTCGCAGAGGACGAGCTGGAGAACATCATCTCTTCCATGCGGCCGCAGGTGAAGGGCATGGGCCTCGCCGACACCCGGGAGGCCTGCTGGAAGTTCTTCATCGACAAAGTGCGCAGGCAGCTCAAGGTACGACCTGCCTCGTGCGCGCGGGGGTGCCCAGGGGCGCGCGGCTCCCTGTTCCTTCTGTAGTGTGGACACTGTTCCTTCCCGGGGAAAATGGGCGCCCATTGAGAGAAGGTTATGGCCATGTGGAGCAGCTCATGAGCTGGGACTAGACACTGTTTCATGAGGTTATCAGAAATACTGTGAGCAGCCGGGCGTGGTGGTTCACGCCTTTAATCTCAGCACTCCGGAGGCAGAGGTAGATGGATCACCATGAGTTCGAGGCCATCCTGAAACTACATAGTGAATTCCAGGTCAGCCTGGGCTAGAATGAAACCCTCCCTCAAAAAAAAAAAAAAGAAAAAAAGAAAGAAGGGAGGGAGGGAGGAAGGAAGGAAGGAAGGAAGGAAGGAAGGAAGGAAGGAAGGAAGGAAGGAAGGAAGGGAGAGAAATACCACAAGCAAGAGGAAGCATTGGTTTTGTTTGTTTGTTTTTTAAGGGAGGAGTCTTGCTCTAGCCCAGGCTGGCCTGAATGTCACTATGTGTTCTCAGGCTGGCCTCGAACTCATGGCGATTCAAGGAAGCATTGTATATACACATACCACAAGCTTAAGTAGAAGACACACCTGGGTCTTCAACTAAACTCCCCGAGTAAACCTGAGGGCACTGGAGACCCTTCAGTTCTTCAGAGTTCGGGCAGAGTGGGCTGCCCAGAGAGGGCCAAACCCCACTGCCCTGCTACACATCTGTAGTGATCACTTGTCAGCCACTTGAGGGGGCAAGCCAGTGTCTCTTCCATCTCCTTCTCCGGCTCACACAGTCCCATCATCCGATAAGGCTGGGGCATTGGGACTCGTGATAACTGCTCCCAGCTCCTTGTGAGCTAGACCTTGCCTGCCTGGGTCTGTGGGTGTCTCACATTGATAGGGAAAGCTGGCGAGTCAGAGAACTCTGCCATTCCAGGCAATGGGTGCTTCTAGCTAGACTACCATTTACCTCTGAAAGAGAAGACTAGAATGAGGAGGGCAGAGACCAAGGCTCCATGGGAAGGAAGGTCCCCATGCAACAAAAGGGACCCCCAGAGTCTGTCCCCATAGCTGAGGTCCCAGGGAGTCAGCGCCCTGAGAGGGACTCAGACACTGTCTGAGATGCAATGTGTTGAGGTGAACCCAGAAGGGATTGTAGCCTTCAGGTTCTCAGACCTCTCCTGCCCAGCATGGAGGGTCCCCACTCTTCCTCATTCAGCCTTCAGAAGTTGAGGAGGTATGCAGTAACTGTGGCCTCACAGCACTAGAAAGAGCTATGAAGTTAAGGGTTTTCCATGCCCAGGCTCCCTCCACCACCACTTTCTGTCCCCCGCCAAGCTGTGGAGCCTTCAAAAGAAGCTCCCTGATGAGTGACAGATTGGACATCAGTGCCACCATCCCTAATGGGAGGTCATCCATGTGTCCCACCTACAGGTGATTCTGTGCTTCTCCCCCGTGGGCTCCGTCCTGCGTGTACGAGCCAGGAAGTTTCCTGCTGTGGTCAACTGCACAGCCATCAACTGGTTCCATGAATGGCCTGAAGACGCTCTGGTGTCTGTCAGCGCTCGCTTCCTGCAGGAAACAGAGGGCATCCAGGTGAGACAGAGAGGGCGCAGAGTTGGGCTTCGGTCCCTAAGAGAGAGGTGTCCATTGGAGCAGGAGTGTCCACAGTGCCAGTCAGGACATGGATGAACACGTTTCCAGATTAACCTGGATTGAAATTGAGATAGCTTGGACTGTTTCTGGGGGCACAGACCCTCAGTGTTTGACCTCTGAAGATGTGTCAGCAACTGGTGTTGGGGAAAGTCACCAGGTCCAAGGGCCCAGCACACAAAATCAATCAAACAAACAAATAAAAAAAAATCCCTATAAATACTTGCTCTATTACCTGGGGTAGAAAAACAGGTTCTGTTGGGAGATGGAGGCAGGAGGATCAGGAGTTCAAACCCAGCCTCAGCTACGTAGCAAGTTTGACTCAAACCTATAATCCCAGCACTTAGGAGCCTGGAGCAAGAAGATTGTAGATTGTTACAAATTCAAGGACAATTTAGGCTACAGAGTGAGACCCTGTATCGGTCAGAAAAATTAATTAGATGAAACAACAACCCTGCACTTTGGCAGGTGCACAGAAGTTTAAGTACGTGCACATATGTGTCTTGGTGATAAGGTTTTCTGTGTCTCAGACACGAGGTCAGACCCTCCAGTGGTACAAAGCCGCCTACGCCCACCCCAGCAGTGACAGGCGTCTGTCACTCTCCAGCTCCTCTTGACACTTGAAAGTGGTTTTGATGTACCTTCTCCAGGGTCCAAGTGAATCCAGGAAGCCCCCCTTGCTAATCCTCCGGGGCCAGCAGCAGCCTCTCTTCCCTGAACCCTATGGAGAATGAGGCTGCAGCCCCTGTGGATAAATGACGAGCCCGTCTCACCCTCCCTCGCAGCCCGAGGTCAAGAGCTCCATCAGCCTGTTCATGGCCTACGTGCACACCACTGTCAACGAAATGTCCAAGGTGTACCTGAGCACCGAGAGGCGCTACAATTACACCACCCCCAAGACCTTCCTGGAGCAGATCAAACTCTACCAGAGCCTGCTGGCCAAGAAGAGGATGGAACTGGTGGCCAAAATTGAGCGGCTGGAGAACGGCCTGATGAAGCTGCAGAGCACAGCTTCCCAGGTAGGAGGCGGCCCTGCCTGCCCTGCTACCGGCCTGCCCTGCTGCACGCACGGCCTCTGCGGGGACGTCCCGTGAAGTGGGGTGAGCAGAAACCCTGCCTTCTCCAAACAGAGACAGGATGTGTGCCTAATATGAAAGACAGATGTGAAGAGCACTGTGCTGACTGAGCCATCTGCCCAGGCCTTGGTTGACATTTTTTATATTGGTCACCTTGACTGTTAACCCCTGGTCTTTTTTTTTTTTTTTTTTTTTTTTTTTTTTCAAGGTAGGGTCTCACTCAGGTCCAGGCTGACCTGGAATTAACTATGTAGTCTCAGGGTGGCCTCAAACTCTCGGTGATCCTTCTACCTCTGCCTCCCGAGTGCTGGGATTAAAGGTGTGCGCCACCACGCCCGGCCCCTGGTCTTTTTTAAAAAGCAATTTTGTTTTTTAAAATCTTTATTTATTTATTAGAGACAGAGAGAAAGGGAGGGAGGGAAAGAGAATGAACATGCCAGGGCCTCCAGACAGTGCAAATGACCTCCAGACGCATGCACCATCTTGTGCATCTGGTTTACATGGGACCTGGAGAATCAAACCTGAGTCCTTTGGCTTACATAGGCAAGCGCCTTAACCTCTAAGCCATCTCTCCAGCCCAAAAAGCACTTTTGTTGAGAACTTTAACACATGAACCTACTGTAATTTGATTGTATTCCCATACCAGGACTCTCTGCTGTCTTCTGTCCCCTCTCCCCATTCCACCGAGCAACCTCCTTTGGGCAGGTGGTCCTTCCTCTGCTTTCTCACGTTCCTTTTTTTTTTTTTTTTTTTTTTTTTTTTTTTTTTTTTTTGGTTTTTCAGGGTAGGGTCTCACTCTAGCCCAGGAGGACCTGGATTTCACTATGTAGTCTCAGGGTGGCCTTGAACTCATGGCGATCCTCCTACCTCTGCCTCCCCAGTGCTGGGATAAGAGGCTTAAAGGCGTGTGCCACCACGCCCGGCTTCACATTCCTTTTGTCTTCCTCCATCCTCCATGTCAAAATGTTGATGGCCCAAACTGTGCGGTATTGTGGGGGTAACAACAACCAGTGTGAGGTCCTGAATGTGCCAGTCAGTTCACGTCTGGAAGACAGTGTCCCAAAGTTCCGTGTGGCTCTTACCTTCTTTCCACCACCCTCATCCATGATGTTTCTTGAGCCTCGGAGGCGTGACAGGGGTGTCTCATGTAGCATTGAGCTCTCAACAGCCTCTTATTTTAGACTTTGATGAGTTTTGAGCCTCCTCAGTGTCCACCGCCATCTCCATAGAGAAGCTTCTCTGGCCAGCGGTGAGAGCAGCGCTCGTATATTTTCTGCCACTTACTCGGCAATGTTCCCTGGGTCCCGGCGGGTAAATAGATCTTATATCTGTGGCCCTGTGTATACACTTGGTGCTCAGTATGGACTTACTCTGAGTCATTGAACACTCTGAAAGGAGTCCCTGGGAGTCAGAAGCCACCAAGGCCTTGCTGTTCTCAGCCCCAGGCTGCCAGCCCTGGCACTGAACAATGGAGGGCAGCGTATGCTGGTCAAGGACCAGTGCCTGTCCATCTCCTGGCTTCTCCCTTCCTAGGTAGACGACTTAAAGGCCAAGCTGGCAATTCAGGAGGCCGAGCTGAAGCAGAAGAACGAGAACGCAGACAAGCTGATCCAGGTGGTCGGCGTGGAGACCGAGAAGGTCAGCAAAGAGAAAGCCATTGCGGACGAGGAGGAGGTCAAGGTCGAGGTCATCAACAAGGTAGGCCTCTCCCTCAGCTGCTGTGAGAAGAAGGGGCAGGTGCCCTCCAGGAATAGTGTCCAGGCTAAGACAGGGATGTTCCCACAGGTGTACCTGGCTAGAAGGGGCCTCCGTTCAGGAAATTCCATGCTCTCTATCAAGCTCCTCACAAGGCTGTGGCCAAGCCCATATTTATTTATTTATTTATTTATTTTTATTTATTTATTTATTTTATTTTCAAAAATAAATTTAAAAGCTTATTTAAAGCCGGGCGTGGTGGCACACACCTTTAATCCCAGCACTAGGGAGGCAGAGGTAGGAGGATCGCCGTGAGTTCAAGGCCACCCTGAGACTACATAGCTAATTGCAGGTCAGCCTGGGTCAGGGTGAGACCCTACTTCGAAAAACCAAAAAAAAAAAAAAAGCTTATAATTTTGGGGGGAAGACTTGGGGATTGAACCTAGAACCTCACACATGCTGGCAAGTACTCTACCACTGAGTTATAGCCTCAGTGCTCTTTTTACTTTTATTTGCTTTTTTATTTTTTAATTTTTTAATTTAATTTTATATTTTAGTTTTTTGGTTTTTTTGAGGTAGGGTCTCACTCTAGCCCAGGCTGATCTGGAATTTACTATATAGTCTTAGGGTGGCCTTGAACTCAGGGCGATCCTCTTACCTCTGCCTCCCAAGTGCTGGGATTAAAGGCGTGTGCCACCACGCCTGGCTACTTATTTATTTATTTATGGGGGGGGGCATGGGCATGCCAGGTCTCAAGTCACTGAAAATGAACTCCAGACTCATGTGCCATCATGTGCATCTGGCTTACATGGGTTCTGGGAAATCAAACCTGGGTCCTTAGGCTTTGCAGGCAAGGGCCTTAACCACTAAGTCATGTCTCCAGTCCTCCTTTTACTTTTATGTTGAGATTGGATGTTGATAAGCTGCTCTGGAAGGCCTTGAACTTGCAACCCTCCTGCCTCAGCCTCCTGAGTAGCTGGGATTACAGGCCTGCACCACCAGGTCCAGCCTCACGTTAACGCAATGCCAGAGTACGCAAGCACACAAGGGGCTAGGTGACCCTATCAGAGCCCTGGTCCTCAGACTGGGACTGCTACTGTGGGTTTCCCTAGAGCTTGGATGTCCCTGAAGCAAGCAGCCGACAGAGGTGGCTGCTTAAGGAAGTGCCCTCAGTGTCTTTGGAGCTTGAAGTCTTGTGGCCCTGACCCGTCACCTCCTCGTGTGCTTTCTGCATCCTCAGGACCCTGTTGCATAGTGATTAAATTAAGTCCCCCCAGCCACTGTCCAGTCTCTCTGAAGATGGCAGCCCACAGCATTCAGCCAGCCACCCTGGACACAGAACCCCCTTTAGTGGCCGACCAGGAGGGGCCTGAGTGTTTCCCACCTGGCTGTGGGTGGGGAAGGGGTAAAGGTTTAGATTGGCCAGGCTGGGCCTCCTTCTCATTTGAACAAGCCTGTGAGGCACATGGGGAAACTGAGGCTTGGGGTGGCCACTGACTTGCCCATAGCTCCTCCTCCTGTCCTCATGAATACTCCTAGCCTTCCCTCCTCCTTCTCCTCCAGTCCTCCTGTCCTCATGAATACTCCTAGCCTTCCCTCCTCCTCCTGTCCTCATGAATACTCCTAGCCTTCCCTCCTCCTCCTCCTCCTCCTCCTCCTCTGTCTTCATGAATACTCCTAGCCTTCCTCCTCCTCCTTCTCCTCCTCCTTCTCCTCCTC
This sequence comes from Orientallactaga sibirica, assembly GCA_036365145.1. NCBI lineage: Eukaryota > Metazoa > Chordata > Mammalia > Rodentia > Dipodidae > Orientallactaga > Orientallactaga sibirica. The sequence continues at coordinate 4,980,105 of JAEOAD010000013.1, forward strand.
CTCCTCCTCCTAGCCTTCCTCCTCCTCCTAGCCTCCTCCTCCTCCTGTCCTCATGAATACTCCTAGCCTTCCCCTCCTCCTCCTCCTCCTCCTGTCTTCTGAATACTCCTAGCCTTCCCTCCTCCTTCCCTCCTCCTCCTCCTTCTCCTCCTCCTCCTCCCTAGCCCTCCTTCTCCTCCTGTCCTCCATACTCCTAGCCTCCTCCTCCTCCTCCTCCTCCTCTTGAATACTCCTAGCCTTCCCTCCTCCTCCTCCTCCTCCCTCCTCATGAATACTCCTAGCCTTCTCCTCCTCCTCCTGTCCTCATGAATACCTCCTGGCCTCCCTCCTCCTCCTCTCCTCCTCCTCTCCTCCTGTCCTTCCCTCCTCCTCCTCCTCCTCCTCTCCTCCTCCTCCTAGCCTCCCCCCTCCTCCTCCTGAATCCTCCTGCCTTCCTCCTCCTCCTCCTCCTCCTCCTCCTCATGAATACTCCTGGCCTTCCCTCCTCCTCCTGTCCTGTCATGAATACTCCTAGCCTTCCCCCTCCTCCTCCTGTCCTCCTGAATACTCCTAGCCTCCTCCTCCTCCTCCTCCTCATGAATACTCCTCCTTCCTTCCTCCTCCTCCTAGCCTTCCCTCCTCCTCCTGTCTCATCCTCCTAGCCTCCTCCTCCCCTCCTCCTCCTGTCCTCATGAATACTCCTGGCCTTCCCTCCTCCTCCTGTCCTCATGAATACTCCTAGCCTTCCCTCCTCCCTCCTCCTCCTCCTCCTGTCCTCATGAATACTCCTAGCCTTCCCTCCTCCTCCTGTTCTCCTAGCCTCCTCCTCCTCCTCCTCCTGTCCTCATGAATACTCCTAGCCTTCCCTCCTCCTTCTCCTCTAGTCCTCCTGTCCTCATGAATACTCCTAGCCTTCCCTCCTCCTCCTGTCCTCATGAATACTCCTAGCCTTCCCTCCTCCTCCTGTCCTCCTGTCTTCTACTCCTCCTAGCCTTCCTCCTCCTCCTGTCCTCATGAATACTCCTGGCCTTCCCTCCTCCTCTCCTCCTCCTGTCCTCATGAATACTCCTGGCCTTCCCTCCTCCTCCTGTCCTCATGAATACTCCTGGCCTTCCCTCCTCCTCCTGTCCTCATGAATACTCCTGGCCTTCCCTCCTCCTCCTGTCCTCATGAATACTCCTAGCCTTCCCTCCTCCTCCTGTCCTCATGAATACTCCTAGCCTTCCCTCCTCCTCCTGTCCTCATGAATACTCCTGGCCTTCCCTCCTCCTCCTGTCCTCATGAATACTCCTGGCCTTCCCTCCTCCTCCTGTCCTCATGAATACTCCTGGCCTTCCCTCCTCCTTCTCCTCCAGTCCTCCTGTCTTCATGCATACTCCTAGCCTTCCCTCCTCCTCCTGTCCTCATGAATACTCCTAGCCTTCCCTCCTCCTCCTGTCCTCATGAATACTCCTGGCCTTCCCTCCTCCTCCTCCTGTCCTCATGAATACTCCTCCTCCTCCTCCTCCCTCCTCCTCCTCCTGTCCTCATGAATACTCCTAGCCTTCCCTCCTCCTCCTGTCCTCATGAATACTCCTGGCCTTCCCTCCTCCTCCTGTCCTCATGAATACTCCTGGCCTTCCCTCCTCCTTCTCCTCCAGTCCTCCTGTCTTCATGCATACTCCTAGCCTTCCCTCCTCCTCCTGTCCTCCTGGCCTCCTCCTCCTCCTCCTCCCTCCTCCTCCTGTCCTCATGAATACTCCTGGCCTTCCCTCCTCCTCCTCCTCCTCATGAATACTCCTGGCCTCCCTCCTCCTCCTCCTCCTCCTCCTGTCCTCCTGCATCTCCTAGCCTCCTCCTCCCTGAATACTCCTAGCCTTCCCTCCTCCTCCTGTCCTCATGAATACTCCTGGCCTCCTCCTCCTCCTCCTCCTCCTCTGGCCCTCCCTCCTCCCCTCCTCCTCCTCCTCCTCCTCCTCCTCCTCCCTTCTCCTCCTCCCTCCTCCTCCTGTCCTCCTCCTCCTCCTCCCTCCTCCTCCTCCTCATGAATACTCCTGGCCTTCCCTCCTCCTCCCTCCTCATGAATACTCCTGGCCTTCTCCTCCTCCTCCTCCTCCTCCTCCTACTCCTCCTCCTCCTCCTCTCCTCCTCCTCCTCCTCCTCCCTCCTCCCTTCCTCCTCCTCCTCCTCTCATCCTCCTACTCCTCCTCTCCCTCCTCCTCCTGTCCTCCTCCTCCTAGCCTTCCCTCCTCCTCCTCCTCCTCCTCCTCCTCCTCCTCCTCCTAGCCTCCTCCTCCTCCTCCTCCTCCTCCTCCTACTCCTCCTTCCCTCCTCCTCCTCCTGTCCTCATGAATACTCCTCCTCCTCCTCCTCCTCCTCCTGTCTCCTGAATACTCCTAGCCTCCTCCTCCTCCTCCTCCTCCTCCTGTCCTCCTCCTCCTCCTAGCCTTCCCTCCTCCTCCTCCTCCTGAATACTCCTAGCCTCCCTCCTCCTCCTGTCCTCCTCCTCCTCCTAGCCTTCTCCTCCTCCTCCTCCTCCTCATGAATACTCCTAGCCTCCTCCTCCTCCTCCTCATGAATCCTAGCCTCCCTCCTCCTCCTCCTCTGAATACTCCTAGCCTTCCTCCTCCTCCTCCTCCTCCTCTCCTCCTAGCCCCTCCTCCTCCTCCTCCTCCTAGCCCTCCCTCCTCCTCCTCATGAATACTCCTAGCCTTCCCTCCTCCTCCTCCTCCTCCTCCTCTCATGAATACTCCTCCTCCTCCTCCTCCTGTCCTCTGAATACTCCTTCTCCTCCTCCTCCCTCTCCTCCTGAATCTCCTTCCCTCCTCCTCCTCCTCCTCCTCCTCCTCCTGAATACTCCCTAGCCCCTCCCTCCTCCTCCTCCTCCTCCTCCTCCTCCTCTCTCCTCCTCCTCTCCTCTCCTAGCCTCCCTCTCCTCCTCCTCCTCCTCCTAGCCTTCCCTCCTCCTCCTGTCCTCTGAATACTCCTAGCCTCCCTCTCCTCCTCCTCCTCCTCCTCCTCCTCCTCCTCCTCCCTCCTCCTCCTGTCCTCCTCTCCCTCCTCCTCCTCCTCCTCCTCCTACTCCTAGCCTCCTCCTCCTCCTGTCCTCCTCCTCTCCCTCCTCCCCTCCTCCTCCTCCTCCTCCTCCTCCTCCTCCTCCTCCTCTCCTCCCTCCTCCTCCTCCTCCTCCTCCTCTCCTCCTCCTCCTCCTCCTCCTCCTCCTCCTCCTCCTCCTCCTCCTCCTCCTCCTCTCCTCCTCTTCTTCCTCCTCCTCCCTACTCCTAGCCTTCCTCCTCCTCCTGTCTCATGAATACTCCTAGCCTTCTCTCCTCCTCCTCTCCTCCTCCCCTCTTCTTTTTTTTTTTTTGTTGTTTTTTCGAGGTAGGGTTTCACTCTAGCTCAGGCTGACCTGAAATTCACTGTACTCTCAGGGTGGTCTTGAACTCACTGTGATCCTCCTACCTCTGCCTCCCAAGTGCTGGGATTAAAGGCGTGCGCCACCACGCCCAGCTCTTCTTTTGATTTTTTGAGGTAGGGTCTCACTCTACCCCAGGCTGACCTGGAATTCATTATGTAGTCTCAGGCTGGCCTCAGACTCACAGCATTCCTCCCACCTCTGCCTCCCGAGTGATGTGATTAAAAGCGTGCACCACCACACCCTGCCATCCCCAATTCTTTATCCAGTAATGTCCACATGGGGTGCTCCAGGAAGAAGCCAGGGTGCTGCCTCATCACCATGTTCCCTTACCTTAGTCCCTACAGGAGGTGCACAAAGGGATTCTCAGAGTCTTTGCCCCGGCTGGGGAAGAAGTGGAGAAAGGGTTTCCCCTCTGTCCCTCCCTCAGGCCAGAGGTGTCTTCACGGCTGTCCTGCTGCCCAGCTACTAGTCCTGTGTAAAGATGCCAAACTCCTCTAGTCTCTCAGCTGCACCAGGAGGCCCAGGCATCTTCCCAACAACCCAGAGAGCAGAGCAGTGCCCGCATGAGCGAGTGGATGCTTGCATGCCCTCGTGGGTGGGTGAACGCTCACATGCGTGGGTGGGTGAATGTCGGCTCTTGTGATGCATGGGTGAATGCTCACGTGAACTAGAGGAACAAGTAAAGTATTCTGAAATGCCCCATTCTAAAGTGATTCCAGGGCTGGAGAGATGGCTTAGCGGTTAAACGCTTGCCTATGAAGCCTAAGGACCCTGGTTCAAGGCTCATCTCCAGGACCCACGTAAGCCAGATGCACAAGGGGTTGCATGCATCTGGAGTTTGTTTGCAGTGGCTGGAGGCCCTGGCGCACCCATTCTCCCTCTTTCTCTCTCTCTCTCTCTACCTACCTGGCTATTTCTGTATCTCTCTCTCTCAAATAAATAAATAAATAAATAAATAAATAAATAAATAAATAAATAAAATATTTAAAGTGATTCCACAATGAAAACCTTAAGGAGGAATGGCTAGAGTTGCCATCCAGTCCCAGAAGCTGAAGCCAATGGAGGGACCTGGTCCAAAGGGAGCTTGCCACAGCTACCAACACAAGCGCTCGGTCCCATCTGAGTGGAGGGGTTAGAGGCCATGAAGAAAGGGAGAAAGACAGGTCCTGTGTGTGTGTACACACAAGGGGACACCAGTGATGGGGGCAGCCAGCAAAGGTAGCTGGTACCTGAGCCTGTTGGCAGGAGATCAGAGCCACTGGGGCCTGGCTGTGGATGGCAGGAGGGAGCCATCACCCCCCTACCCAGCCTCTGAAAGAGAGGGATGGATGGATGGGCAGTCCTGGACTGAGCTTTTCTGCCTGGCTTCCTTCTAGAATGTTACTGAGAAGCAAAAGGCTTGTGAAACGGACCTGGCCAAGGCAGAACCCGCCCTGCTGGCTGCACAGGAGGCCCTGGACACTTTGAACAAGGTGGCAGGGGGAGCAGAAAGGAGAGGCGAGGGGTGGGGCCCAGCCAAGCGAGGTCAGGTGGCGACGCTCACACTCTTGTCCCTACAGAACAACCTGACGGAGCTGAAGTCCTTCGGATCCCCCCCGGATGCTGTGGTCAATGTTACGGCCGCCGTCATGATTCTGACCGCGCCTGGGGCAAGATCCCCAAGGACAAGAGCTGGAAGGCCGCAAAGATCATGATGGGCAAGGTGGATACATTCCTGGACTCCCTGAAGAAGTTTGACAAGGAGCACATCCCCGAGGCCTGCCTGAAGGCCTTCAAGTGAGCGCCGGGCTGACTCCCTGCAGCTCCTCCCCGGAGCTGGCCTGGGGTGGGGTGGGGGACACAGGGCTTCTGGACAAATGTGGCTGTGCCCAAGCTGTTGGGGGTGGCAGGGTGAAACCTGACCTTGTCACCTCTGTCTCCCCCAAAGGAAGGAAGCACAACAGACAGAAAAGCCTATGGCTGCACACCTAACCCACAGTTCCTCCTGTGACATCTGGGGACACGGCTGACAGGCTGGGGCATGGGAGATCCTGAGGGCAAAACCCCTGCCTAGAGGCTTGTCCCTGCCAGTGTGGCTGCACACACACGCACGCACACACACATGCACACACGCAGACACATTCAAAGGTGTCCCTGTGTACATATGTACACATACATGAATGTGTGTGTACACGTGCATGTAGAGCCACATACAACAAGAGCTCGCTTGCCAGGGGCTCTCCTGTGCCTGGTCCCACTGTAAAGACTCCCTCTGGGGCGGCGCTGGGGCTTGGGACAGTGTCCTGGGCTCTCCACTTTTTACCTCACAAATTTCTTGGGCTCTCATTCACGCGGTGCTCCATTTCCTGCCTGGTCCAGGCCTGTTTCCCACCCCACGTAGGTCCTTGTCAGCACCTCTGACAGCCCATCCTCAGAGGCCACCTGTCTCTGCCTGAGATACAGGGCGGCACAGTGACCCTGGTGACCCCACATGGGATCCCAGTAGCTCCAGCCCCAACTTGTGAGGGAAAGGGTACAAGTACTAAAATTGTTTGATCAGTATGGAATAATCTAGAGTGTGAGACAGAAGAATCAAGAAAAGCGTGGTAGGCCACTCTCATTCAATGTCTGGTTAGTGTGTGTATGTATATACGTACGTGTGTACATGTCTATACGTATGTGTGTGTATACATGTGTCTGTGTGGAGATATGAGCAAGTATTCTTAGAGTTCGCAGGTAGGTGCCTTAACCACTAAGCACCTTGTCTTCTCCCAGGCCCTACCAAGGCAACCCCACCTTCGACCCCGAGTTCATACGCTCCAAGTCCACGGCCGCCGCCGGCCTGTGCTCCTGGTGCATTAACATCGTGCGCTTCTACGAGGTCTACTGCGACGTGGCCCCCAAGAGGCAGGCCCTGGAGGAGGCGAACGCGGAGCTGGCCGAGGCCCAGGACAAGCTGTCCCGGATCAAAAACAAGATTGCGGTAAGTGCTCACTCACCACTCCAGAGCCTGAAAAACCATGCCACACGCTCCCGCTGCTGGGCAATGCCTTGGCCTGAAACAGGTTGGCACCTGAATTATTCAAGCTGCCACTTGAATTATTAAGCATCACGACAGAGCGCAGGCAGATGGAGGAACAAAGACAGCATGCCAGGGGGATGCTGGTACCCACCACCTTCATGTTCAGGAGGGTTCTTGGCCTTTGGCAACACTGGTTCCATGCTCAGCGCACATGGACCTGACCCTGGTCCTGCCTAATGGCTGGGAACACCCAGGACCTTTCCACCTTGACTTTTCAGGAACTCAATGCCAACCTGAGCAATTTGACCTCAGCATTTGAAAAAGCAACAGCTGAGAAAATCAAGTGTCAGCAGGAGGCCGATGCCACAAATCATGTGATCTCGTTGGCTAACAGGTAGCTGACCCCTTGCGTGGCCACCCCTCCTGTGTCTCAGAAGACAGAATTCCAAATAGCCCAGGCCTGCCCAGAACATGGTCCTGAAGGTCTTGCTGTGGGGCAGGACGTATCCCTTGGTGTTCCAAGACCCCCAGGGACACCAAGTCCACAGGTGTCCATCTCTTAAACAAAATGTCGCTGTTTCTGTAAGAACCCCTCCCATCCTCTGTACACGTGGCCACATCTAACTTGTCCCCAACACAGTGGAGGCGCTACACAGCCAAGGGTTCTGCTGTGTGGTTCAGGCAACTCTGACAAGAATCCCTCACACATGTTCAGTAAAATCGCCAAGGTTTCTGAAATTTTACAACTGGGGCTAGAGAGATGGCTCAGCAGTTAAAAGTGCTAGCTTGCAAAGCCTGACTGCCCAGGTTTGATTCCCCAGTACCCATGCAAAGCCAGATGTACAAAGTAAAATTTTACATCTGCAAATGGTTGGATCCATGGACTGGAACCCCAGATAGAGAGGGCAGACTGCTTTGTCATAAGCTGCCCTCACCTTGACCACTTCCTGGGTCACTTTGTAATCCATGTCGTCAGCTGCGTGGTGAGCTAGTTTCAGCCAGGGACCAGTCCCCCTGTCTGGCAGCCTGAGGAACACCACATGCAGGCTGGAGTCCCTGTTCCCCAAAGTATTTATACTCCACTGCATAACGCGTCTACTGCTATGCCACACAGCCAAGCAACCACTTGGACGTCTGCAGGCTGGCCATGGTTCAGAGGAGAAGGCGCGCTCATGTTCCTGTGCGCCTCTCCCGCTGACCCACCTGCTCCCGCCCACCTGGTCACCAGGCACGTCCTGTGTGCCTTGTGCCTTACAGGCTGGTGGGAGGACTGGCGTCAGAAAACGTGCGCTGGGCCGAGTCAGTGGAGAACTTCAAAAGCCAGGGAGTCACCCTGTGCGGGGACGTCCTGCTAATCTCTGCCTTTGTGTCCTACGTGGGCTACTTCACCAAGAAGTACCGAAATGAACTGATGGAAAAGTTTTGGATCCCTTATATAAATAAATTACAGGTAAGAAGTGTGGACATATTTTTGTTTATTTTTTATTTATTTATGTGAGAGCGACAGAGAGAAAGAGGCAAATAGAGAATGGGTGCGCTAGGGCCTTCAGCCACTGCAAACGAACTCCAGATGTATGCGCCACCTTGTGCATCTGGCTTACGTGGGTCCTGGGGAATCGAGCCTCGAACCAGGGTCCTTAGGCTTCACAGGCAAGCGCTTAACCACTAAGCCATCTCTCCAGGCCCAAAGTGTGGACATTTTTTTTTTTTTTTTTGGTTTTTTTGGTTTTTTGAGGTAGGGTTTCACTCTGGCTCAGGCTGACCTGGAATTCACTCTGTAGTCTCAGGGTGGCCTCGAACTCTCGGCGATCCTCCTACCTCTGCCTCCCGAGTACTGGGATTAAAGGCATGTGCCACCACGCCCAGCCTGGACATATTTTTGACTCAGGAAGTCTGGAGATTCCCTGGTAGGATGGACATAGCCACACTGTACCCTGGCCACACTGCGGACCAGCATTGTCTCTGGCCACATCTCAGAGCTGTTCTTTTGGAGTGATACAGATCTGTCTTCTCTGTTAGCTCTCTCTTTAGACCTCCGATCCCCTTACCTCACCACCCGACATTACTCTCAGAGCTGTTCCCCGTGGAGTGGCCAGGTCAAATCACATGTTCTAAGAAGGCACGTCTCCCTCTGTAGGTCCCCATTCCCATCACAGAGGGCCTGGATCCCTTGACTCTGCTGACAGACGATGCAGACGTGGCCTCCTGGAACAACCAGGGTCTACCCAGTGACCGAATGTCCACTGAGAATGCCACCATCCTGTGCAACACGGAGCGTTGGCCCCTGATTGTGGACGCCCAGCTTCAAGGGATCAAGTGGATCAAAAACAAATATGGCAGCGAGCTGAAGGCCATCCGCCTGGGGCAGAAGAGGTGTGGGCGCTGGGCTGAAGCTGAGGAGGCAGTGGGGCTGGCCAGGCACTGCGTGTGCTAGTGTGAGATAGATGGTTAGGAACTGGGGAGCCGCTGAGGGCTGGCTGGGTCCTGTGCATGCACACATGTCCCCTGTCCTGTGTGTGAGTTAGATGGTTGAGCTGCTGAGGTGTGCACACAAGGCGTGCACATGTGCGTTGGGCCCTGCGTGTGAGTTAAGAGGCTGGGTAAAGAATTAAATTGAAGCCGGGCGTGGTGGCGCACGCCTTTAATCCCAGCACTTGGGAGCCAGAGGTAGGAGGATCACCATGAGTTCAAGGCCACCCTGAGACTACATAGTTAATTCCAGGTCAGCCTGGGCCAGAGTGAGACCCTACCTCGAAAAACCAAAAAAAGAATTAAATTGAGAGACTGGAAAGATGGCTTAGCGGTTAAGGCATTTGCCTGCAAAGACAAAGGACTTCAGTTCGATTCCCCAGGACCCACATAAGCCAGATGCACAAGATGGTGGATGCATCTGGAGTTCGTTTACAGTGGCTGGAGGCTCTGGCATGCCCATTCCCTCTCTGTTTCTCTCAAATAAATAAATAAAATTAAATAAAAAAGAATTAAATTAGCCCGGCGTGGTGGCGCACGCCTTTAATCCCAGCACTCGGAAGGCAGAGGTAGGAGGATCGCCGTGAGTTCAAGGCCACCCTGAGACTACATAGTTAATTCCAGGTCAGCCTGGGCCAGAGTAAGACCCTACCGAAAAAAAAAAAAAAAAAAAAAAAAGAATTAAATTGAGCCCTTCTCCACCGCCCATTAACTGCTCCTCAGCAGAGAACTGCGGGACAGGCTCCATATCCTCTCAACATTAGTGGGGTGGGAGGCTCCAAACTGGTCTTTCTCTTGCTTGTCATGTGGTTTATGTTCTGGTCTCACATGAGAAATGATAGCTGTGATCACCAAGGGAGTGGCGATTGCCCTGCAGATTGTTCTGGAAGAGCGGGCTGGGATGGGCCCAGCTAGGAAAATGGCTAAGCAGCCCCTCCCACTTTCACCCAGTGTGAATGGGCAGAAGGTGTCCCACTCTCATCACTGCTCGGAGGAATGGGCTGTTGGCTCCCTGGTGACCTCTCTGGGCACCTCCTGGAGGCAAGCAGCTGCTTTCTCCAGCCTCCACCGCACTGTAGCTTCCACTCTGTGCCCATAGCTACCTGGACATCATCGAGCAGGCCATTTCAGAGGGGGACATCCTGCTCATCGAGAACATCGGCGAGACCGTGGACCCTGTGCTTGACCCGCTGCTGGGCAGGAACACGATCAAAAAGGGCAGGTGAGGCCTTAACCTCCCTCGGACTGTGGGTGCAGAGATGGTGCTGGGGTCTCCTTGGTAAGCAGCAGGGACTGAACAAAATGCTGCAGGGAGAAGAGCCCCGGTGCCTGATGGGGGCTGGAAAGGTCTGCCAGACCCCAGGGAGGAAGGAGCCCCCGACCAGCACTCTCAGCACTCTGAGTGGGGACACTCTTCTCTCTTTTCACATCATTTTGCACATCTTCAGACGGTTTTCCTTAGTAAAGTGTGCAGTTTGGTGGTACGCCATCCCCTCTGTCTAGTTCCACCAGCATCTCTCTGCTCGCTGCCTCCCAAGCCTTAAACAGCCACTGGTCCACTTCTACCTCTGTGGCTTTGCCCAGCCTCACATTTCCTGTGGCTCAGTCATGCACCACGTGATTTTTATGTCTGGTTTTTTCTTTTCTTTTTTTTTTCTTTTTTTGGTTTTTCTTGAGGTAGGGTCTCACTCTAGCTCAGGCTGACCTGGATTCACTATGTCGTCTCAGGGTGGCCTCGAACTCACAGAGATCCTCCTACCTCTGCCTCCCTTCCAAGTGCTAGGATTAAGGGCGTGCGCCACCACGCCCGGCTCTGTCTGTACTTTTTTTTTTTTTTTGGTTTTTCAAGGTAGGGTCTCACTCTGGCCCAGGCTGACCTGGAATTAACTATGTAGTCTCAGGGTGGCCTTGAACTCACGGCGATCCTCCTACCTCTGCCTCCCGAGTGCTGGGATTAAAGGCGTGTGCCACCACGCCCGGCTGTCTGTCTTTTTTTTCACTTAGCATCCCATTGACAGGGACGACCCTCGCAGTTCCCGTATCAGTACTGTGTTCCTCTTGATGACCAGTGACGCTCCATTGTATAAACCAGCCACAGTTAGTTGAACAGCTCATCAGTTGATACGCTGAGCTTGTACTGTCTTTATCACATAATGCACAGCAACTTTGAAAGTATTGATGTCAGAGCTGATAGGAACCATCTTTCAAGGCCAGAGGGCACAAAAGCCCAGGAGAGGGGGCATATACTATGCCAGTGTCTTAGACTCTAAAAAGGGCCCAATGTGAGTGGTGAAGAATTGTAGTTAGGCCCTGAAAAGTGAACTCAGGGCTGGAGAGATGGCCTAGTGGTTAAGCGCTTGCCTATGAAGCCAAAGGACCCCGGTCCGAGGCTCAATTTCTCTGAACCCACATAAGCCAGATGCACAAGGTGACACATGCATTTGGAGTTTGTTTGCAGTGGCTGGAGGCCCTGGTGCACCCATTTTCTCTCTCTCTCTCTCTCTCTGCCTCTTTCTCTCTCTGTCTCTCTGTTGCTCTCAAATAAATAAAGAAAGAAAAATAAAACAAAACAAAAAAAGTTCTTTTTAAAAAGTGATCTCAGACAGGAGCCACAGAAGCGACCCGTGATGGGTGAGCACTGGGCGCCCTGGTGTCATGTGACCCTGGCAGAGTGCCAGTGTTCTGTCTAGCCTGCCAGCTCAGCACAGGGTGCAGCCAAGTACATGAAAGCCCCTCTGCTGATGAAAGAGGCCACCCAGAGGAAAGGACAGACGCAGCTCCCACTGGCCACAGGCCAGGCCAAGGAGAGCTATAGAGCTCTTCAGTAACCAGGGTGGGGCCGGGCGTGGTGGCGCACACCTTTAATCCCTGCACTCGGAAGGCAGAGGTAGGAGGATTGCTGTGAGTTCGAGGCCAGCCTGAGACTACATCGTGAATACCAGGTCAGCCTGGGCTACAGCGAGACCCTACCTCAAAAAACCAAAACAACAACAACAACAAAAATTAATTAATTAATTAATTTTAAAAAATAACCAGAGTGGGAGGGGTGGTCACCAGGCTGGGGTGCAAGATGGCCCTGTGAAGGCTCGACTTCACCCTGGCCTCCGCCACCCGCCCTCCAGGTACATTAAGATCGGAGACAAGGAGGTGGAGTACCACCCCAAATTCCGCCTGATCCTTCATACAAAGTACTTCAACCCCCACTACAAGCCTGAGATGCAGGCGCAGTGCACCCTCATCAACTTCCTGGTCACCAGGGATGGGCTTGAGGACCAACTCCTGGCTGCGGTGGTGGCCAAAGAGCGTCCAGACCTCGAGCAGCTAAAGGTAACCGGCCCCGGGAATGAGTCACACGCACAGGCAGCAGAGATGGGCTGGGAGCCCCAGGCCAGGCAGGCCCCACACGTCTGAGCAAACCTCTCTGAAGGTGCAGCCTGAGCTTGTTGCACTGAATTGCATCTCCTTCCCAACAAAATGAGTCATTTCTCCTCCCCAGCTCTGTTCTCACTCAGCTTCCAAACTTAATTGTTTTTTTCAAATATACTTTACTTTATTTATTTATTTGTTTGAGAGAAAGAGGGAGAGAGAGAGAAAGAATGGGCACACCAGGGCCTCTAGCCACTGCAAACGAACTCCAGATGCATGTGCCCCCTTGTGCATCTGGCTTATGTGGGTCCTGGGGAGTCGAACTGGGATCCTTTGGCTTTGCAGGCAAGTGTTTTTACCCACTGAGCCACCTCCTTAATTTTAAATAAATAGCCATTGCACATAAAAAACTGGAAGCATAGCCGGGCGTGGTGGCGCATGCCTTTAATCCCAGCACTCGGGAGGCAGAGGTAGGAGAATCGCCATGAGTTGGAGGCCACCTTGAGAGTACGTAGTGAATTCCAGGTCAGCCTGGGCTAGAGTGAGACCCTACCTGAAAAAAAAAACAACAACAAAAAACAACTGGAAGCATGGCATCTGAGGATGCCTTAAAGCTCAGAGCAGGCTTCACAAAAAGGCTCTGTGCTGGGCTAGCAGTGGCTCAGAGCACTTGCTGGGCATGCATGAGATGCTGAGTATGACCCTCAGCACACACACACACAGTGGTGCATGCCTAAGGATTGCTGTGAGTTTGAGGTCAGTCTGAGATTCTATAGGTCAGCGTGGGCTACCATGAGACCCTACCTTGAAAACAACAACAAAAAAAGAAGGGTCTGCATGGCCAACGTGCACCTACCACTTCCTCAGCTCTGCCTGAGCCACACACAGCTTGGAAGAGTCTCTCAGACTTCAAACAGGAAGCCTGGTGGCTTAGTGCTGGGCACTTAAGACTAGCTCCTTCCAGACTGCCAGTCACTTCCCCAGTTGGGAACGCAGGACTGGGCTAAGCTAATTCCAGGGAGACAGAAGCATCAGATGGCAGAAGCCAGTCCAGGAGGCCCTGGCTGACGTTTCCCCGGGCCCTGCTGCTCCTGCAGGCGAGCCTCACTAAGTCTCAGAACGAATTCAAGATTGTTCTGAAGGAACTGGAAGACTCTCTCCTGGCCCGGCTGTCAGCTGCATCAGGGAACTTTCTGGGAGACACGGCCTTGGTGGAAAACCTGGAGACCACCAAACACACAGCCAATGAGATCGAGGAGAAGGTAGGACCTGCCCTCGCAGGCCGCTCAGCACACCACCATAGCACACGGGAGCCAGGGACATAGGTGCCCATGGGAGCACCCAGCGCACCCTGCTGTCTGAAGCCCCTCGGGTAGCTTTAGAGGCTGCAAGGGCTAAGATAGGATGGGGCCGTCCGCTCTACCTGCTGGCCTCCTCCAAGCCCCTCTTACTTACTCCTCTGAGGTCCAAGAAGCAAAAGTCACTGAGGTCAAAATCAACGAGGCGAGAGAGAACTACCGGCCAGCTGCAGCCCGGGCCTCCCTGCTCTACTTCATCTTGAACGATCTCAACAAGATCAACCCCATCTACCAGTTCTCACTCAAGGTGGGCCACATCCGGGCTCCAGGGCAAGGGGTCCCTGGGGGTGGCACACTGGGAAGGCAGCCCAGGTCGGGGTACATGTGAGCTCAGAAGGGGGAGCCAGGACAATGGATCAGTCCATCGCCAGCACCCCTGGTATGGGGGGGTGTCCCTCACCCTGCCCTGCCCTGGGGCATCCCCCCAGCCTTGTCAGAACAAATCAGAGGCCATCCAGACAGCAGGTATGGCCGCAGAGCCCACCTTCATGAGCCCCCATGCTCTCACTGGCCACTCCCCCCCCCAGGCCTTCAACGTGGTGTTCGAGAAAGCTATCCAGAAGACCACCCCGGCCGACGAGGTGAAGCAGCGTGTGGTGAACCTGACGGACGAGATCACCTACTCTGTGTATATGTACACGGCCCGCGGGCTCTTCGAGCGAGACAAGCTCATCTTCCTGGCACAAGTCACGTTCCAGGTACCGCTTCGTTCTGCGCCTGGCCCCTCAAACCCAGCGTATGCTCCCACAGCCTGAGCATCCTCCGGGGGCTCACTGGAAAGGCAGGTTCTCCGGTCCCCCCTCCCAGGCCTGGTGAATCCAAACCTGCATTTTTATTTTGTTGTTTTTGGTTTTACAAGGTAGAGTCTTACTCTGGTCCAGGCTGACCTGGAATTTACTACGTAGTCTCAGGGTGGCTTTGAACTCACAGCGATCCTCTTACCTCTGCCTCCCAAGTGCTAAGATTCAAGGCATGCACCACCACGCCTGGCTGAAACCTAAATTTAAAAAAAAATATTTATTATTTATTTATTTATTTATTTATTTATTTATTTATTTGACAGAGAGAAAGAGGCAGAGAGAGAGGGAGAGAGAAAATGGATACACCAGGGCCTCCAGCCACTGCAAATGATCTCCAGACACGTATGCCCCCTTGTGCATCTGGCTAACATGGGTCCTGGGGAATCGAATCTGGGTCTTTGGCTTTGCAGGCAAACGCCTTAACTGCTAAGCCATCCCTCCAGCCCCAAACCTGCATTTTAACCAGCTTCCCAGGTGATGGTCAAGTCTGTGGTGCTTAACATGGCTATACCTGGAGATCAACAGCCGAAAATAGGCAAGATGTTCCAATGGGAGACATGGATGTTGGGGGGGGGTGAAGCTAAAGAGAATTGTACAAAGAAATGTCACCCCATTACACCAAATCTCAGCAGGAATTTCCTAGGTGAGTGGCCCTGCATTAGTGTTTAGCCCACGTGGGGTGCTGAATGTAACTCCAGACACATGTACCACTTTGCGTGTCTGGCTTTACATGGGTACTGGGAAAACAAACCCGGGCCATCAGACTTTGCAAGCAAGTACCTTTAACCGCTGAGAAATCTCCCCAGTCACTTAATATGTCTTTAAAAGTTACATGTGGGGCTGGAGAGATGGCTTATCGGTTAAGGTGTTTGCCTGCAAAGCCAAAGGATCCTGGTTCAATTCTCCAGGACCCATGCAAGCCAGATGCACAAGAGGGCACATGCATCTGGAGTTCATTTACAGTGGCTGGAGGCCCTGGTATGCCCATTCTCTCCCTCTCTCTTTCTCTCTCTCAAATAAATAAATAAAAATATATTTTTAAAGAAGCTACATGTGTGTCAGGCGTGGTGGCACACAGCTTTCATCCCAGCACTCAGGAGGCAGAGGTAGGAGGATTGTCATGAGTTCGAGGCCACCCTGAGACTACATAGTGAATTCCAGGTTGGCCTGAACTAGAGTGAGACCCTACCTCAAAAAATAAAACAAGGGCTAGAGAGATGGCTTAGCGGTTAAGGCGCCTGCCTGCTAAGCCTAAGAACCCGGTTCCAATCTCCAGCAGTTCCAATCTCCAGGTCCCACGTTTAGCCAGATGCAAAGTGACACAAGGATGCAAGTGCCGCACTTGCCCACAAGGGGGCGCACGCATCTGGATTTCGTTCACAGCAGCTGAGAGACTGCTGGTGCGCCCATCTCTATCTGTCTCCCCCTCCCTCTCTCTCTGTCTGTCTCTCTCCAAAAAAAAAAAAAGTGTGACTCTTTAAAGAGAAATATGTAAAATCCGACTCACACAGTGCTTCAGGAGCTCAAGGAATCACACACGCATTGGTGAAGCAGGGCTGGGTGTCCTGGACAGCTTCATGTTGCTGGGATGAACGTCCAAACCAGACCGTTTATAGGAGGAAAAGGTTTATTTGAAGCTTCCGGATCCAGGGAAAGCTTCACACTGGCAGAAGAAGCTGGGCCCCTTCACCACCAGCAAGCACCAGGAGCAAGCGCATTCCAGGAACCCCAGGCAGAGCTCAACACTCTGCATGCTTTAGGCTGGAATCCACATCCACCCCCAAACACACCTCAGGGCTGAACCCTAGGATCAGCCCACAATGACACCTCTTCCAGCCAGGCAGCTGGAAATCCAAGAAACTTTAATAAAACTGAATCTTCTGGGGGACATCCATTTAAACCACCACACTGGGCGTGTGGCTCAGTTGTCAGAGTGTCTGCCTGGCATGCCCAAAGCCCTGGGTTCAGTCCCTAGCATCACATAAATGGGACATGGGGGCACATACCTTGGAAGTTCAAGGCCAAACTGATACATGAGATGTAACTAGTTAAACTAGTTGAACATCCTGTCTCAGCCCAGCATGGTGGCCTAAGCACTCAGAAGGCTCAAGCAGGAGGATTAATTGAACCTAGGAGTTTAAGCGGAACCAGGCAATATAGCAAGATCTTGTCTCAAAAAAAAAAGAAAAGGCCAGGAGTGGTGGTGCACACCTTTAATTCCAGCACTCGGGAGACAGAGGTAGGAGGATCGCCATGAGTTCGAGGCCACCCTGAGAGTACAAGGTGAATTCCAGGTCAGCCTATGCTAGAACAAGACCATACCTTGAAAACACACACACACACAAACTACAGACTGAGCAGGGTGTGGCAGCATTACGCCTTTAATCCCAGCCCTTGGGAGGCAGAGGTAGGAAGAGTTCCAGCTGCCCTGAGACTACATAGTGAATTCCAGCTCAGCCTGGGCTGGAAGGAGACCCTATGGGGGGGTGGGGGGAAGGACTGGGCAGATAGCTCAGTGGTTAAAGGCCCTTGCTTGCAAGTCTGCTGGCCTGAGTTCAATTCCTTAGCACCCACATAAAGCTGGATGCTAAGTGGTACATGTGTCTGTAATCTCAGCATTCCTGTGGCAATGGGAGGCAGAGCCAGGAGAATCTGGAAGGTCATGGCCAGCTAGACTGATGCACACAGTGGCAAAACAACATGGGGGACCCTGTCTGAAGCAGATGAAGAAGAGGACAAACACCCTGAGGCTGTCCTTAGACCTCCACGTGTGCTCATGGCACACGTGTGTCTATGCAAAGAAATGAGGAACCTGTAAAGCCAGCACTCAGGAGGCAGAAGAATAAGGTGCTCGAGGCCACTCTCGACTACATAATGAGCTCAGAGCCAACCTGATGGCTGGAGAGATGGCTTTGCTGTTAAGGCGTTTGCCTGCAAAGTCAAAGGACCCCGGTTCAATTCTCCAGGACCCACGTAAGCCAGCTGAGCAAGGAGGCGCATGCATCTGGAGTTCGTTTGCAGTGGCTGGAGGCCCAGGCACACCCATTTGCTCTCTCTGCCTCTTTCTCTCTCTCAAATAAATGAACAAATATATATGTATTGCATTGACACTACACACATACAGAGTTTTTTTTTTTTTTTTAGATTTTGAAGTTTTTTTTTTTGGAGGCCACGGGCTCACGGTGCAGGATGCACATACAAGATGTGTGCAGAAGCAAACCCAGTGATGCAGGGGGTTGACTGGAGTTAGCCAGGGCCGGTGAAGGGGCAGATGAAGAGTGCTTGCTCAGTGGAGAGAGGATTTTCTTTTGGAATGATAGGAATGTTCTAGAACTAAATTGCACTGGCTGCATAGCATCATGTTCTAACTATGGCTGACATTCACACTTTAATACAGATAAAATGATCAGCTTTATATTACGTGTATTTTACAATTTAAAAACCATAAAGAAAGGGGCATGGTGGAGTGCTTTTAATCCCAGCATTTTCTTTTGCAGAGGTAGGAGGATGTTCTGAGTTAAAGGCCACCCTGAGACTACATAGTTAATTCCAGGTCAGCCTGGGCCAGAGTGAGACCCTTTAATACAGAAAAATGAAAACAAAAAAAAATAAAATATTTTAAATAAATAAAAACCATAAAGATGGGGCTGGAAAGATGGCTCAGTGGTTGCCTGCAAAGCCTACAACTGGGTTCAATTCCCTAGAACCCACCTAAAACCAGATGCCCAAAGCACTGCATGCATGTGGAGTTCGTTTGCAGTGGCTAGAGGACCTGTGTGCTAAATCTCTCTGTCTCTACCTCTCTCTCTGGTTGCAAATTAATTAAATAAATAAATAATTTACAATATTTAAAAAAATTAAAATGAAGCTGGGCATGGTGGTGCATGCCTTTAATCCTAGCACTCAGGAGGTAAGAATTGCTGGGAGTTTGAGGCCAGCCTGAGATTACATAATAAATTCCAGGTCAGCCTGGACTAGAGCAAGACCCTACCTTAAATAAATAAATAAATAAATAAATAAATAAATAAATAGGGCTGGAGAGATGGCTGTGTGGTTAAGGCACTTGCCTGAGAAGACTAAGGACCCAGGTTCAAATACCCAGTACCCACTTAAGCCAGATGCACAAGGTGGTGCATGCATTTGGAACTTGTTTGCCATGGCTGGAGGCCCTTGTGCACCCATTCTCTCTTTCTTTCTCTCTCTCTTTCTCTAATAAATAAATAAATAAATAAATAAATAAATAAAATATAAATGAATAAATAAAAATAAAAACCATAAAGGTGAAGCTACAGTTTTTCCCAGCTCAAAGGCTCAGGACAGTAGGTCCTCCTCTCACCTGTCCCATTCCCAGTGACCTTGGAGCCCTGCCCCGCTTTCCCAGCCAGCATTAACCACATGTTCCCACCCACCCACCCCCTCCCCTTCCCCAGGTCTTATCCATGAAGAAGGAGCTGAATGCCTCGGAGCTGGACTTCCTCCTGCGGTTCCCTTTCAAGGCTGGCGTCGTGTCACCTGTGGACTTTCTGCAGCACCAGAGCTGGGGCGGGATCAAGGTGAGCCTCACATTGGGTCCTAGGCTCCTTCCTCCTGCTGTGGTATGCTTCCACCCACTGCTGAGGGTGGCTGTACCCAATTACAGGAGTGAGGGACACTCAGGACCATGGGGCCTGGGGGTGGAGTGGAGAGCAGGCTGGCTGCCCGCTCCAGAAAGCTCTGTGCTCCTATGGAGTGAGACGACCCCAGGACTCTGCAAGAGCCACATCCACTAAGGTCCAGAGCAGGTCTGAGGCTGCCCTCCTCAGCACCCCACTGCCCTCTCCCATACACATAGCTGATAAACAAATTTGGGGCATCTTTGAGCACCAAAGCTGTTCTTGACTTTTAGCTGGGCCTTAACCCAGGAGTTAAAGGACAGTCTCAGTCATGCAAATCTTCCCCTAAGCCAGTGGCCTCCAGGTTCTTTTTTTGAGTTTGATGAACGGAAACCACAGAATATAGAAGGTTTAGGATGACTTTATTATAGAACATAAGCGTTGGAAAGAAGGCAGAGCTCCTGTAGGATTCTGGGAAATTAAGGGAGGGGGAGAAAACATTAAGGAAAGGAAAGCAGAAAGCTCCCACTTTGGGAGGTGTTGTAGGTCCCTTCTCAGTGCTGGGACAAAGCACCTGACCAAAAGCAACTGATGGGAGGAAAAGGAAGCTCCATGATGGCAGGGGACATGGTGTGAGCAGAGGCTGGACGTCACCTCTGCCTCCACAGGTGGAAAACAGCAGCAAGAGTGAGCCCAACTCTAGCAAGGGGGAGCTGCAATAACAACCCTAAGCCTGCTCCCAACAGCACAGCTCCTCCAGCAAGGCTCCACCTCCCAAATTGTGATCTGCCGGGTGAATCTGCCTGGTGACTCTCATGGGGTCTTTTATGGCATTCACTGGACGGGGGCTGAGCTGGTCAGTCCAGCCCCCACACCAGGAGTGATCTTCTGGGGAAAGAAGAGATGGGGAAGAACCAGATGCCTCTTCTAGGCTTTGGGATATTTCTCATTTTTAGCCAGATCAAAAAACTACCTAGGGCTGGAGAGATGCTTAGCAGTTGAGGCACTTGTCTGCGAAGCCTAAGGACCCATGTTCGATTCCCCAGATCCCATGTAAGCCAGATGCACAAACATGAGGCAAGCGCAAGGTCACACATGCCCACTAGGTGGTACAAGCATATGGAGTTTGATTGCAGTGGCTGAGGCCCTGGTGTGCCAATTCTCTCTCTCAAAAAAATAAAATAAAATAGTCAAAAATAAATAAATAAAAAATAAAATAAAATAGTCAATATTTATCTCACAGCCAGGCAAACAAAGAAGGTAAAGTCACTCTTCAGATGTCCAGATACACTGCCACCAGTCATCAGGTCCTAAGTTCAAACCAACCTGAAGAAGGTGGCACCCTGACGTGGGGCAACCCTGTCCACAGGGCAGTCTCTAGCCCTCACAACACCCACAGCTGGAGAGGGGCCAGTACCCGACTCCCAGCCAGACCCTGACCCCAGGGACAAGGACGATGGGGGTTTTCATGAGTCACTCAGGAACTTCTCCCCTAGAGCCCTGGGCACCTCTTAAGGCCTCTCCCCAGGGCTGACTGAGGACCATCTAGGGACAGAGCCCCCTTCCATAGCCCTGCGTATGCCCTAGGCCCTGGCGGAGATGGACGAGTTCAAAAACCTGGACAGTGACATCGAAGGTTCTGCCAAGCGGTGGAAGAAGCTGGTGGAGTCGGAGGCACCAGAGAAGGAAATCTTCCCGAAGGAATGGAAGAACAAGACGGCGCTGCAGAAGCTGTGCATGGTTCGCTGCATGAGGCCCGACCGCATGACCTACGCCGTCAAGTGAGCAGGCTGTGCACCCCGTGTCCATAACCCCCTGATCGCATCTCTTCCTTACCCCATTCCACAGGGGAAAGAAGGAGCCGAGGGTCCCTTGCCTGCAGAGCCATTCTGGTGCGGGGGTGGGGGGCTGCCTCTGATTTGGAATTCGTGTCGTTATTCCACCTATCTGACTGTGGTCAACAGAACCCCTAGGACCGCTGACTTGTGTGGAAGAGCACCCTGTCCTGGGGCACGGGACAGGGAAGCAGGGCTCCTGAGTCTACACTCCAAGGTTGAAGGCAAAGTTCACGTCCTCCCCACACATACCAATAGAGTCCCTTGCAGGGTGTTAGGGGAGGAAAACAGTAGCACCATTAGCACCGAAGTATAGTCACCCTTCTGTGGCTAAATCGAATGTCCCTGTTGATGGATGTCAAGTTTGACCAGCTTGTAAATGAACGTTCCTAATTCTGAGACACCTTCTCAGGACCAGAGCCGTCCCTCACTGAAAGAGGAGGGATGGTTAAAAGAAGGGAGGGATGCCGGGCGTGCTGGCGCACTCCTTTAATCCCAGCACTTGGGAGGCAGAGGTAGGAGGATCGCCGTGAGTTCGAGGCCACCCTGAGACTACATAGTGAATTCCAGGTCAGCCTGGGCTAGAGTGAGACCCTACCTTGAAAAAACCAAAAAATAAAAATAAAAATAAATAAAAGAAGGGAAGGGATCAGGACAGAGGATTGCAGAGCCCAGGCTGAGTGCCTGCAGATGGCTAGCATCCCTCCTTCCCATGGCTCCATATGGCCCACCCGGCACAGCCTGATTTCCTCAGAGTCCCCCACATCCTTTCAGACTTCCCCTCTGACAAACAACATCGTGACTCACACTCGCTCGTCATTCACGGACTTTCCTTTGCTCTGTTTTCCTCCAATGGAAGAGGGCAGGGTCCAAAGAGGTAGGGGACAGTAGGGGGCCATACAGGAGGGTCAGGCAGCTGAGGGAGGGCAGGGCAGGGTCCTGGCCCCTGTGATGGTGGAACATGAGACAGTTTGGTAGAGGCCCTGGTCATGAGTCCTGACCATCCCTGAAGAACCTCTGCCTGACCAGGTAGGACAGTTATGTTCTCCTTGCTGGGACAAAACATCTGACCGCTTCATCCCAGCACTCGGGAGGCAGAGGCAGGAGGATTGCCGTGAGTTCGAGGCCACCCGAAGACTGCAGAGTGAATTCAGGTCAGCCTGGACTGGAGTGAGACCCTACCTCAAAAAAAAAAAAAAAATCTGCCAGGCATGGTGGTGCACGCCTTTAATCCCAGCACTCCAGAGGCAGAGGTAGGAGGATGGATGTGAGTTCAAGGCCACCCTGAGACTATAAAGTGAATTCAAAGGTCAGCCTGGGCTAGAGAGAGACCCTACCTTGAAAAAAAAAATCTGACCAGAAGCAGCTTATGAAAGGAAATGATTTATTTCAGGCTTACGGTTTCAAGGGGAAGCTTCATCGTGGTAGAGAAGACAGCTGGGTGTCACATCGAGAGAGAGAGAAAGAGAGAGAGAGAGAGAGAGAGAGAGAGAGAGAGAGAGAGAGCAGGCTGAGAGAGCTGGCTCTGAACTTATCACACAGTGGGCTGGACTAATCAACCCAAGCCCCGCCCCCAGAAACACACCTCCTCCAGCTTCACTTCCCAAAGGCTCTGTAAACTGGGACCAAGTAGGAGGCTTCCTCACAAACTTGAGGCTTGAGGCTATAGGGACATTTTATATTCAAACCAGCACAGCAGGAACAGCCTGGCATGCCCCTACGGGATTTTAAGTAGCTGCCCTCACCCTGCATCTATCCTTGCCTGGCCAAGTTATCAACAGAAGTGCTTCTGAAGCTGGTGTGGTGGCACACGCCTTTAATCCCAGCACTGGGGAGGCAGAGGTGTGAGGATCGCCATGAGTTCAAGGCCACCCTGAGACTACATAGTGCATTCCAGGTCAGCCTGGGCTAGAGTGAGACCCTACCTCAGAAAACCAAAAACAAAAAGTGCTTCTGTCCCCTCCATGCCCAGGCGCAGGACTTGTGTGTTCTGGAAGATTCTTCCTGGCTGCAATAGTGGAATTTACTTTCTTTCTTTCTTTTTTTTTTT
The DNA here is from genome assembly GCA_036365145.1 of Orientallactaga sibirica. NCBI lineage: Eukaryota > Metazoa > Chordata > Mammalia > Rodentia > Dipodidae > Orientallactaga > Orientallactaga sibirica. The sequence goes on from JAEOAD010000013.1 coordinate 5,002,952, forward strand.
TTTTTTTTTTTTTTTTGGTTTTCCAAGGTAAGGTCTCACTCTAGTCCAGGCTGACGTGGAATTCACTATGTAGTCTCAGGGTGGCCTCGAACTCACGGTGATCCTCCTTCCACTGCCTCCCTAGTGCTGGGATTAAAGGCGGGCGCCACAACACCTGGTTTTGGAATTTACTTTCTGAGTCCATTCCAAAGGCCTGGACTGAGCTGAACCAAGGGCTTTCAGGAAGAAGGAAGCCTTTAGACAGGAAACCGCAGGACCCAGCACAGGCCAGAATGGGGAAATGACAGCACAGATGCCCAGAAGGTGCCCACCACAGTCCTTCCTTAAAGCTAGGGGCAACTGTTAGGTGGCCATCAGGGAACTGACCCTCTGAAGCCTCTCAGGTGCCCATGAGGGCTTAGATCTTAGCTAGTTCTCAGCCTGGACACAGCCACAGTCCTGGACCTCCAAAGCCTGGGCTGGGAGCAGGGGGCCGGGTGGCTCAGTGGGTAAAGTACTTGCTTTGCAACCATGAGGACCTGATTTCAATCCTTAGAACCTCTCTCTCTCTCTCTCTCTCTCTCTCTCTCATACACACACAGAAACCATAAGCTAGGGTGGAGGTGCTCCTGTCATCCCAGCTCCAGAGAGAGAGACAGAAGGATCCCTGGACACAATGGCCAGCCCGTCTAGCTAGATCCAGGCCAATGAGAGACTCTGCCTCAAAAAAAAAAAAAAACCAGGCAGGCAGGAGCCTGGGAAAATGGTTCAGTGGTTAAAGGTACTTACTTGCAAAGCCTTAAGACATGGGTTTGATTCCCCATTTACCCACATAAAGCCCAGTGCACAATGTGGAATGCATCTGGAGTTTGAAGAGGCCCTAGCATGCCCATACTTAGACTGTCTCTTCTCCCTCTCTCTCTCACACACACACACATAAATAAATATATATTTTTCAGATATTTGGGGGGGACATTTTGAGGTAGGGTCTTGCTCTAGCCCAGGCTGACCTGGATTTTACTCTGTAGTCTCAGAATCCTCCTACCTCAGCCTCCAAAGTGCTGGGATTAAAGGCATGTGCCCCCATGCCCAGCTTGATAAAAGCACATTTGTTGATCACTTGCAGGTAAGGATAGATTCATGATGCAGGGTGAGAGTGGTTACCTGAAATCCCATAGGTGCCCAGGCATACCAGGTCAGCTCGGGCTAGAGCAAGACCCTACCTTGAAAAGTCAAAAAAAAAAAAAAAAAAAGATAGCGGGCTAGAGAGATGGCTCAGGGTTTAAAATTCTTTCTTTCCAAACCTGTTTTTCTGGGTTCGGTTCCCCAGTGCACATGTAAAGCCAGATGTACAAAGTGTTACATGTATCTAGAGTTAGCAGCAGGAGGTCCTGGTGCACCCATTTTCTTTCTTTCTCTGTACTGACTTTTAAAAATATTTTATTTTTCCTGGTGGCGCACCCATTTTCGAGAGTTTTCTTTGAGACTCTGTGAATTCCAGGTCACTTGAGACCCTACCTCGAAAAAAAAAAAAAAAAAAAAAAAATATTTATTTTTATGTATTTATGTATTTGACAGAGAAAGAGGGGAAGAAAGAGAGAGAATGGGCCCGCCAAAACCTCCAGCCACTGCAAACGAACTCCAGACACATGTGCCCCCTTGTGTGTCTGGCTAACGTGGGTCCTGGGGAATCGAACCCAGGTCCCTGGGCTTTGCAAGCAAACACCTTAACCACTAAGCCATCCCTCCAGCCCTGTAATAATTTTTCCCAAGCATTCCCAAGGAATAATACCTGAGGTTGTCCTTTACACACATGTGCACACGCACATATATGCATACATACACATGCACGCATTATTAAGACAAGAAAAAAAAAGCAGGCAGTAAGTGCCCTGCCAGTTTTAGGTCAAAAGACTCATTGAGAGCCCAGGGAGCTGGGCCAGCTGAGATCATGAGGCATCCGTATGCATCTGAATCCCAAAGGTTACCTCCAACACCAGACAGAATGAGACGATCATGAGGCCTCGCCTGACTCCCAGGACTTCCTGGGGTCCACCTTGAACTAGGAATCCGTGAAGAGGGAAGCTTGGGGTTCTAACGTCACCTCTCTTTGATTCTGTGTTCTCAAAAGAGCTCGCTTCCTTTTTACCAACCTGCCCCTCCCTGAGCCTGCGGGGATTGCTCAAAAGAGGGGTGCACTGCCGGGCACAGAGAAAGTCAGGGTGGAGAATGCAAACCCCACCCCCTCCTTTGTAGAGAGAAAAGCCTTTGATTTCTACAGAGTCCTGTCTCCGCCTAAAGTGCATGCAGAATAGCTTGCCCCTGGGGACAGAGCCCACCCCTCACCCCTTAGCCTTTGGTCCCTGGTAGGCCTGACAGAGCACATCTCCCTCAGGAACTTTGTGGAGGAGAAGATGGGGAGCAAGTTCGTGGAAGGCCGGAGCGTGGAGTTCTCCAAGTCCTACGAGGAGAGCAGCCCCTCCACGCCGATCTTCTTCATCCTGTCCCCTGGGGTTGACCCCCTCAAAGACGTGGAGGCCCTGGGTGAGTGCAGCAGGTGACCGTGACGTCAAGAACGGGCATGTTTCGACATCATCGGTCCCCAGTGACACACAAATCAAAACCACAGTGAGACACTCTGTACAGCCACGAGCGTGGCTACATCATAAACAGAACCGCGCAAGGGCGGGTGAGGAGGTGGCGAAACAGCCCCGAGCTGTGCTGGTGGGAATGGGAGCCGGGCCCTGATGTGGAAATCACTTGGGTGGTTTCTCTGTAAGCTACACCCAGAAGTGCCCTGGAGCCCAGCCGTGCCAGGGCCAGACAGGATGAAAACCAGTCTTTCCACATGGCCCCTCACAATCACCAAAAGGCAGAAACAGTCCTGAATTCGTCACTTTTCTGGTGGCTGCGAGGAAACACCTGATAAAAACTACTTCAGGAATGGTTTACTTTGGTTCACAGGGCGTGGGTGCAGTCCATCATGGCTGGAAAGGCCTGGTGGCAGGAACGTGATGTGGCACACTCAGTCCTCAGTCAGGAGCACAGAGAGATGGATGTGGTGCTCAGCACACTTTCTCCTTTTTAGTCAGCCTGGGACCCCAGTCCACAGGATGGTGGCACCCATTTTCAGGAAGGTTCCTCCCTCCTCAGTTAAACTTCTCTGGACATACCCTTCCGGGCACTCCCCAAGGCACGCTTTCATAGTGATTCTAAATCCACCCAAGTTGACAAGATAAACCATTAAAAATCCTGGGCTGAGGAGATGGCTCAGAGGTGAAGGCATTTGCCTCCAAAGCCTAATAACCAGGGTTCAATTCCCCAGTACCCACATAAAGCCAGATGCACAAAGTGGTGCATGTATCTGGAGTTTGCAGTGGCTGGAGGCCTTGCATACCCATTCTCTCGCTGTCTCTCTCTCTCTCTCTGAAATAAATAAATCAAATGACCTTAGATTTTAAAAAGAAAGGACTCATGGGTGAACCCTGAAAACATGAGTCTTGGTGAAAGCAACAGCAGCCAACAGTAAGGAGCTCAGGTTGTGACCCCACGTCCATGAGATGTCCGTGACAGGCTAATGCAAAAGTACAGACAGCGGACAGCGTTTGGTTGTCAGGCCCAAGAGCGGGGAGGGACTCGTGCTCACGGGCACAAGGCCTCGTAGCATCATGTGGTGAGTGGACTAAATGCCGCTGGCCACACACGTCAAGAAGGCCGTGGCACAGTCGTAGAAGTTGTGTGATTTCCCACAAGACGCAAGATGGGGGAGGGGGCCGTGGAGTTCCCGGGCCCGGCTGGCCAGCTGAGCAGCACCTGTGAATCACCCCTGTGCTTTTCCTGTTTTTCCTTCCTTTTAGGGAAAAAGCTGGGGTTTACCATAGACAATGGGAAACTCCATAACGTGTCCCTGGGGCAGGGGCAAGAGGTGGTGGCTGAGAATGCTCTGGACGTGGCTGCAGAGAGCGGGCACTGGGTCATCCTACAGGTGGGCACTCCCTCACACAAGTCGCCGTGGAGATGGGCAGGAACACCCCGGAGAAGCCTTTTTCTTGCTGTAGTTAGAGCCCAGCAGGCCCACCCTTCCTCAGAGTGCAGCCTTCCAGTAGCTCTCCCAGCTCCCAAGAGGAGGTCCAGGGACCATGCATCCTCAGGCAGGGTCTGGGGAGGGTACACAGGGTCCGCTGCGAGTCTTGAGGGTTTGAGCTAATTAAACATTACAAAGCAGGCTGGGAGGGTAGCTCAGTGGGTAGAGTGCTTGCCTAGCATGCATGAAACCCTGGGTTCAATCCCCAGCACCACATAAGCTGACCATGGAAGTATACAGCTAGAATCCAAGCATGTTGGAGGTGGAGTCAGAAGGGGCAGATGTGCAAGGTCACCCTCAACTACACAGTGAGTTAGAGGCCAGCTTGGATTACATGAGACACTGTATTTAACAATAGCAACAACAAAAAGGCGTCCTGGCCTGGGACTACAGAGAGAGTTTCAAGTCAGCCTGGGCCTGGGCGTGAGTGAGTCCTACCTCAAAAAAAAAAAAAAAAAAAAAAAAAAAAAAAAAGCAGGAGCAAGTGAGATGGACCAGTGGTTAAAGGCACTTGCTTACAAAGCCTGATGATCCAGGTTCAATTCCCCAGGACCCACATAAGGCTGGCCGCCTCAGAGTGGTACATGCATCTGGTGTTCATTTGCAGTGGCAAGACCTTAGTATACACACACACACACACTTAAAAAAAAAAAAAAAAAAGTCCAGGGGCTGGAGAGATGGCTTAGCGGTTAAGGCGCCTGCCTGCTAAGCCTAAGAAACCAGTTCCAATCTCCAGGTCCCACATTTAGCCAGATGCAAAGTGACGCAAGGGCGCAATGCCGCACTTACCACAAGGGGGCGCACGCATCTGGATTTTGTTTGCAGCAGCTGAGAGGCTGCTGGTGCACCCATCTCTATCTGTCTTCCTCTCCCTCTCTCTCTGTCTATCTCTGTGTCTCTCAAAAAAAAAAAAAAAAAAAAAAAAAAAAAGCCAGGCATGGTGGTGCACACCTTTAATCCCCGAACTAAGGCTGAGGAGAATCACTGTGAGTTTGAGGCCAGCCTAGGGTTCAGAATGAGTTCCAGGTGGTCATCCTAGGCTAATGTGAGACCCTACTTTAAAAAAATGGTGTGGGGGCTGGAGAGATGGCTTAGCCATTAAGGCTCTTGCCTGCAAAGCCAAAGGACCTCAATTTGATGCCGCAGGACCCACATAAGTCAGATGCACAAGGTGGCGCATGCATCTGGAGCTCAGTTGCAGTGGCTGGAAGCCCTAGCATGCCCATTCTCTCTCTCTCTCTCTGCCTCTTTCCCTCTCTCAAATAAATCAATAAATAAAAATAAAACATTAAAAGAATGGGTTTGGGGCAGGAGAATTATAAGAACCACAGCAGTATCCTGAGCCCTCAGTAAATGCCAATAACCCAACTGAGGAGGACCCTCAGTGGAATGGGAGCAGGGAAGAGGAAATATAAGAGTATAACCCAGGCTGGAGAGATGGCTTAGTGGTTAAGCACTTGCCTGTGAAGCCTAAGGATCCTGGTTCAAGGTTCAATTCCCCAGTACCCACATAAGCCAGATGTACAAGGTGGTGCATGCATCTAGAGTTCGTTTGCAGTGGTTGGAGCACCTGGCATGCCCATTCTCTCTCTCTCCCTCCCTCCCTCCTTCTTTCTCTCTGTCAAATAAATAAATGAACAAAAATAAAATATTTTTTTAAAGTTCATAATTTTAAAAACTGGCACAAGAATCACTGTACACCCCCCACCACCAGTGCCCAGCACCTGGGTAAGATGGGCAGGGTAGGGGCAGCTTCCCCACCAGGCACGAACAGGGATTGTTAGGAAGAGCCTTGCCCTCGCTAGGGGACATAGCCAGGTGGCCTTCCACAGGGCCCAAGGCAGAGCTGCTAACACCAGGGCTTGTCTGTAGAACATCCACCTGGTGGCACGCTGGCTGAGCACCCTGGATAAGAAGGTGGAGCGTTACAGCACAGGCAGCCACCCCGACTACCGCGTGTTCATCAGCGCAGAACCCGCCCCCAGCCCGGAGTCACACATCATCCCCCAGGGCATCCTGGAAAACGCCATCAAGATCACCAACGAGCCACCCACTGGCATGTACGCCAACCTGCACAAGGCACTGGACCTTTTCACTCAGGTAGGGCAGACGCTGAGCCCCGAGCAGCCCTGGGGTGTCAACAGAAGAAACACTGGGCCAGAGAAGCTGGACGTCACCTCTGGTCTCAGATAGGCCTCCACCATCGTCTCCCCAGAAAGTCCATGTATCTGCGGACACCTCACATTGCACTATGACCCTGAAAGGCTGGGCAAAATACATCCTCAATACATATCTTCATTACTGGGTGGTTCCTTGAGGGCCCATCACCTCTTCTGGGCCACAGTGCTTCCCTAGCCCCTAGCTCCAACCCTTACAAGATTTGACACTGGCCGCATGTGGTGGCACATGCCTTTAATCTCAGCACTCGGGAGACAGAGGTAGGAGGATCGCCATGAGTTCAAGGCCACCCTGAGACCACACAGTGAATTCCAGGTCAGCCTGGGCTAGAGTGAAACCCTACCTTGAAAAACCAAGGCTGACTGCAGGTGGATGGGCCATGGTGACACCATATCCACTGGGGCTCTGGCTCTGTGTCCAGGTGTCCTCCCCTTCAGCCCTGTCCCCTGACCACCACTAAACAAGGCCAGACAGGTGAGCCAGGTCCCCCACTAATAGCTTTTGTGGCTTCTCACTGCCTCCAGCATGGATGGTGAGGGCCTGGGCCTGCCTGGTACCCAAGGGCCTCGGGGGTAAACATGCCTGCCTGGCAGAGTCGCGGCCACCTCCCATCCACCTAGAGTCTGTTCACCGGGCTCTTCCTCTGAGCTGACCTCAAAATCCTCCAGGCGGCACCTTTTCTATGGCCTTGGAACCCACTGCCACCCACTGGGTCACTGCTTCTGCAGGCCACCGGCACCTGTGTGCACTCTTCCCACACCTCACCTTTGTGCTACATGTCCCAGATGTCCCCTGAGCACACACTCCTCCCCCAGGAGCCTAAACCTCTCTGAGCTTAGAGAGGCTGTATGCCCACATCTACCTAGAGAGGGCGCTGTCCCCAGAATGAAGGTTGTCCTTATTAACCCCATGGAATCCCAGTCAGCCACTCACCATTCCCAGCTGCCTCTCAAGGACACATCATCTCCAAAGTGTGAAGGTCACAAGAACTGAAGGCAAAAAAAGATGTGTAAAGTGGGTCACTTATCCACCCAGTCATGCCATGTAGCCATCCTGTGGCACGTGTATGGGTGAATGATGTCAACTCGTGAGCCAGGTTGGCTGGTGACAGTCTGGAGAGGGGTATGGATGCATCCCAGAATATACAGAGCCATGGGCGACATTGCCTCCCCATGCGCTGGGGCTGTGGTGGACCCGAATCCACGCCCACAGTCTGCTCTGCCCTGTGGGTTATGCTTACTCTGCAGAAGTCTGTGGGCAGCAGATGGGCAGGGCATGCAGCAGGTTCAGGGCCTTTAACCTCCAGCCAAGTGCTGGGGCCACAGGTGTGTCCTGAGTCTGACCAACTTTTTTTTTTTTTTTTTTGGAGAAAGACACAGAGAGAGACAGAGAGAGAGGGAGAGGAAGACAGATAGAGATGGGCGCGCCAGCAGTCTCTCAGCTGCTGTGAACGAAATCCAGATGCGTGTGCCCCCTTGTGGTTAAGTGAGGCATTGCGCCCTTGCGTCACTTTGCATCTGGCTAAACTGGGACCTGGAGATTGGAACCAGCATTCTTAGGCTTAGGAGGCAGGCGCCTTAACCGCTAAGCCATCTCTCCAGCCCTTTTTTTTTTTTTTGAGGTAGGGTCTCACTCTAGCCCAGGCTGACCTGGCACTCACTCAGTAGTCCCAGGCTGGCCTCAAACTCATAGCAATCCTACTACCTCTGCCTTCTGAGTGCTGGGATTAAAGACATGCACCACCATACCCTACTAAAGCAGACTGTGCCCCAACTTCTTTTTAATAAGTATAAAATGATGATGAATGGGGTGTGGTGGCACATGCCTTTGATCCCAGCACTTGGGAGACAGAGGTAGGAGGATCACCGTGAGTTTGGGACCACCCTGAGAATACATAGTAAATTCCATGTCAGCCTGGGCTAGAGTGAGACCCTACCTCGAAAAACTAAAACGAAAACTAAAAATAAAATGATGATGATAAAAGGAATAATGAAGGCCTGGGGAGATGGTCCGGTGGTTAAAGTCATTTTCTTGCAAAACCTTCTGGCCTGGGTTTAATTCCCCAGCAAGCACCCACATAAAGCCAGATGCAAAAAGTGGTGCAAGCCAGGCATGGTAGCCCCTGCCTTTAATCCCAGCAGTCAAGAACCTGAGGTAGGAGGAGCACCAGGCCAGCCTGGGCTACAGCGAGACCCTACCTTGAAAAAAAAACATTTCTGAAGAAAAGAAAGGAAACCCAACATGGGTCTTTAGATGGGCATCTTTGTGGGTAGTCTGAGGAAGGACCACTGTAGTCCAAAATAGTCGGTGGCTTTATCTCTAGCCAAGACTAGGTTGTGTCCCACCCAGGGCACCTCTGTGAAACCCTCCTTCTGTGACTCCCTGCAGGACACCCTGGAGATGTGCACCAAGGAGCTGGAGTTCAAGTGCATCCTGTTTGCCCTCTGCTACTTCCATGCTGTGGTTGCTGAGAGGCGCAAGTTTGGCGCCCAAGGCTGGAACCGGTCGTACCCCTTCAACAACGGAGACCTCACCATCTCCATCAATGTGCTCTACAACTACCTGGAAGCCAACCCCAAGGTGAGAGGCATGGCCAGTGACCCAGTCCCCCCGGACCCCCACCTGGAACAGGACATGAGCTCTCCCTCCGCCCGCCATCCTTCCCCCCTCCCGTCCTTCCCTTCAGTAGCTGTTTGAATTGTGTTGAGAGGACGCTGAGTGGTTTCCTGTTGGTTAATCAAGGGTCTATGAAAACATAGGACTCATGATGTCTCCAAGGTCACTTAGCAATTATTACGCATCCCTCACCACCTGCTGCCACAGTCAGCTTTCCCTCCTCATAGCTGGTTCAAAGACAGATGCTGCCCTGCAGCAGAGCCTCATCCCAGCACAACTGGGCTGTGGGCCTTACCTGTGTCTGGAGATAGGCCCAGGGTTTGGGGAAAGAGGCCTCAAAAGAAAGAAGGGGTGTGGGCTGGGGATAGCTCACTTACTAAAGCGCTTCCCTCACAAACATGAAGACCCAAGTTCAATCCCTATAACCAGCGTAAAATGCCAGGTATGGAGGTTGCACCTCTAATTCCAGTGCTGAGGAGGCAGAGACAGGTGGATCCCTGGGCCTCACTGGCCGGTATAGTCTACTTGGCAAGCTCCAAGTCAATGAGAGACTTTGTCTCAAAAAAAAAAAATTGGAGAGCTGGGCGTGGTGGTGCACGCCTTTAATCCCAGCACTCGGGAGGCAGAGGTAGGAGGATCGCCGAGAGTTCAAGGCCACCCTGAGACTACATAGTTAATTCCAGGTCAGCCTGGGCCAGAGTGAGACCCTACCTTGCAAAACCAAAAAAAAAAAAAAAAAATTGGGCTGAAAAGATGGCTTAGCGGTTAAGGCGCCTGCCTCCTAAGCCTAAGAATCTCCAGGTCCCACGTTTAGCCAGATGCAAAGTGACGCAAGGGCACAATGCCGCACTTGACCACAGGGGGTGCATGCATCTGGATTTCATTCACAGCAGCTGAGAGGCTGCTGGCACACCCATTCTCTATCTGTCTTCCTCTCCCTCTCTGTCTGTCTCTCTCTGTGTCTCTCTCCAAAAATAAATAAAATAATAATTAAAAAATTTTTTTAAATCAAGAAAAAGCCAGGCGTGGTGGCGCACGCCTTTAATCCCAGTACTCGAGAGACAGAGGTAGGAGGATCACTATGAGTTCGAGGCCACCCTGAGAATACATAGTGAATTCCAGGTCAGCCTGGGCTACAGCGAGACTTTACCTCAAAAAAATAAATAATAGGGCTGGAGAGATGACTTAGCAGTTAAGGCTCCTACCTGCTAAGCCTAAGAACGCTGGCTCCAATCTCCAGCGGTTCCAATCTCCAGGTCCCACGTTTAGCCAGATGCAAAGTGATGCAAGGGCGCAATGCCGCACTTGACCACAAGGGGGTGCACACATCTGGATTTCGTTCACAGCAGCTGAGAGACTGCTGGCGCGCCCAGCTCTGTCTTCCTCTCTCCTCTCTATCTGTTTCTCTCTCCAAAAATAAATAAAAAATAATAAATAATAAAATAAAATAAAATAAAATAAAATAAAATAAAATAAATAAAAAAAACATGTTGGTTAGCCAAGCGTGGTGGCTCACACCTTTAATCCCAGCACTGGGGAGGCAGAGGTAGGAGAATGAACATAAGTTTGAGGCCACCCTGAGACTACATAGTGAATTCCAAGTCAGCCTGGACTAGAGCAAGACCCTACCTTGAAAACCAAAAAGAAAAAAGAAAGAAAGAAAAAATGCTGGGAATCTGGTTCAGCGCTTGAGTAGTGCTTGCGTAGCATGCACAAAGCCCTGGGTCCCATCCCAACACAACAGCCACAAAACTGCAAAGTCAGACTATGGAGTTAATTCCAGATCAGCCTGGGCCACAGTGAGACCCTGCCAAAAAAAAAAAAAAAAAAAAAAAAAAAAACAAGAAAATCTACAAAGTCCCTGGAGCTTGTGTCTAGCAGGGCAGACAGGGAGAGCACAGGACCCGGGCTGGGTACAGAGTGGGGGCCACACGTAGCCTGAGACTTGAGCTCAGGTCTGGGACCAGAGTGTGAGGTTTGACTGCCAGCTCTGCTGTTCACTGGCCAGAGGCCCTCCCTTGCCTCTGTAAGTGGCAAGTCTCCCATCAGGCCTGGTGACCATGTTATAAGTCCCCCTAAGGCTTGGCCACCCATCCTTAGCTGGAGGGAACCCTGCACGGTTCTCAGAGCCCGACGCAGCATCCTCTCCAGAGAAGGCAGCATGGCTGTGCACCCACAGGTCTCCAGATCCTTCACCTCACTCTCAGTCCCTCAAATCAACAGTGACAAGGACTGCCAATTGCAAGAGAACAAGGTGCCAAGCGCCTTCTTCCAGGCTGAGAAGCGGAAGGGCACAGAAACGTATGGCCACCTAGGAAGGCCGGTGAGCCTGGTAGAGCGGCCAGAGCCAAGCCTGCCCCGTCAATGCCAGAGGGACTGAGTTTGATGGCTGCTGGCTGCTCAGCAGCTGAGAGAACTCAGGCAATCTCTCTGAGACCCCTTCCTCACTGACAGGCAGGGGTGGGACCCTGCCTCAAAGCCTTGGGGGTCAAATGAAAGACAAGGTGTGTCAGCCTGGCCTCCAATATGGTCTCAGGATCTCCTGTTTCCCATTCCCAAGACAAAGCTCAAGATGTGGGGCCTGCAAGATGGACAGTCCCTGTGGGCAGCCTGAGAAGGTCCAGTGGGAAGGGTTGGCCTTTGAGGTCAAGCATCACATCCCTCCCCACCCCCCTGCCTAGACCACCACAGGCACTGGGCAAGAAGCTGCCTGGCCAGGATCAATGCCAGTGCCCCCAGCCTAGGACGTCCTGGTACGATGTGCAGCCTGGCAAAAGCAGGAAGGAAAGCCAGGCGTGGTGGCGCACGCCTTTAATCCCAGTGCTCGGGAGGCAGAGGTAGGAAGATCGCCATGAGTTCGAGGCCAGCCTGAGACTACATAGTGAATTCCAGGTCAGCTAGAGTGAGACTCTACCTCAAAAAACTTTTTAAAGCCAGGCGTGGTGGCGCACTCCTTTAATCCCAGCACTCGGGAGGCAGAGGTAGGAGGATCGCTGTGAGTTCAAGGCCACCCTTGAGACTACATAGTGAATTCCAGGTCAGCCTGGACCAGAGTGAGACCCTACCTCGAAAACAAACAAACAAAAAAAAAAAAGCAGGAAGGAGGAAAGACCCCTGAGGACAGTGTCCACCTGCAGGCGAGGGGCCATTCTGGGTGTGCTTCTATGCCCTCCAGTGCTCCCAAGCAAATGCACGCAGAGAGACGATGTCCAGGGAGACGAGCAGAAAGGAGCAGTCTCACCAGAATCCCTTGAAGACATTTACTTAACACTTCCCCCGCTTGCACAAGCACGCATGGGTTCCAAACTGCCAAGAACACCACGTTCTTGAGCGACAGCCGCGTGCTGACGAGCGTGGTGTTTCACCGCACGGGCTGACCTTCCTAGATGCAAGCGCAAGGCTCTGGGGACCCCGTCCCCTCTGCACACTCTCACTCAGAGCACACAGGTCACTCCTGACGCCAAGCATCTGCTTGACGTGACATCATCAGGGACTCGAAGTTCCCACTAAAGCCCAAAGCAGCTGGGGTGCTGGCTACAACCAGCGGGTGCTATGTGGACATCCGTGGACAGAACTCATTACCTGTCTCTCTGAGGAGCCCCCCAGGGAGTCTGAGGACACATGTGAGAACCGCCCCCCCCCAGCAGGTCTCCCCTGAGGATCAGTCCCTGGTCAGAAAGGGGCACTCCTCCCCTCCCTCCTCCCCTCCCTCCTCCTCTCCTTCCTCCCCTCCCTCCCAGCCTCCCTCGGAGGAAGAACAGAAGACCCTCTGACACAAGTGAGAGGCTCCGACAGCAGCTCAGCTGAAGTGGGAGAAATCCCAGCAGACAACTTCTCAAGTCAGACAATATAGATGTTTTCGTGAGCTGGGCTAGAGAGATGGCTTAGTGGTTAAGGCACTTGCCTGCGAAGCCAAAGAACCCAGGTTCAATTCCCACGTAAAAGCCAATTACACAAGGGGGTACATGCATCTGGAGGCCCTGGTGCACCCGTTCTCTCTCTCTAGAAGCAGCTGGACGTGGTGACGCACACCTTTAATCCCAGCACTGGGGAGGCAGGGATAGGAGGATCATCATGAGTTCAAGACCACCCTAAGACTTCATAGTGAATTCCAGGTCAGCCTGGACTAGAGTGAGACCCTACCTCGAAAAAAATTTAATTCATAAGCCTAGAGCTGGGCGTGGTGGCTCACACCTATAATCCCAGCACTAGACAGGCTAAGGTAGAGAATCCTGTGAGTTTGATACCAGCCTGGGCTACAGAGTGCATTCTAGGTCAGCCTGGCTAAAGTGAGACCTACCTCAAAAATTAAGAGAATTCATGAGACCAGGAGCTGGGGAGATGGCTCATTCAGTGAGTAAAAGCGCTTGTCACGCAAGCATATAAACTTGAGTTTGATTCACCAGAACCCATGGGGTGGGGGGTGGGGGGAAGAACGGAAGACATGACCGCACATTCCTGTAACCTAGAGACAAAGGGTTGCGGAAGCTTGTTGGTCAGCAGCCAATCTAACAAAACAACAAACGATAACAACAAAAAGAGGAGCTGTAGGTCCAGTGAGGGACAGGACATTGGGTGACCACCACTGGCCTCCACATACATGACACACATGTGCATACACCACATATACTACACACATTAAAAAATCCATGAGAAGGGGCTGAAGAGATGGCACATGTCTGTGACGCCTAAGTACCCTGGTTCAATTCTCCAGGTCCCACATAAGCCAGATGCACAAGGGGGCGCATGCATCTGGAGTTTGTTTGCAGTGGCTAGAGGCCCTGGCACACCCATTCTCACTCTTTCTCTCTCTCTCTTTCCCTCTCTCTGTCTCTAATAAATAAATAAATAAAAATTTTTAAAAAAATCCATGAGCCTAGCTGGGCGTGGTGGTGCACGCCTTTAATCCCAGCACTTGGGAGGCAGAGGTAGGAGGATTGCCGCAAATTCAAGGCCACCCTGAGAGTACATAGTGAATTCCAGGTCAGCCTGGGCTAGAGTGAAACCCTACCTTGAAAAACAAAAAACAACAACAAAAAAAAATCCATGGGTCTAAATGAGATAATTGGTTAATAAGAGCTTCCTTAATCAGAGCAGCGCACAGGTTATAGACACACCGCCAGCCGCCATGGTCAGGGAGAACGCATAGGAGGGTGTGGGCAGGTCGGTCCTGCGTGGAGCCACACAGAGAATGCAGCACCATGGGGCGCCCAAATGCAGAGGTGTGGGGCTCCGAAGACTTGGTGCTGAACAAAATGCTGAATACCCGGGAGTGTCTCACTGCCTGAAAATTAAAACTTGGAGCTGGATAGATGGTTCTGTTGGATAAAGCACTTGCCTTGCAGGTTTGGGTTTGGAACCCCAGACCTCACATCAAAGTGAGAAACTATGGGGGCCTTATGTAATCCCAGCATGCTGATGGCAAGGTGGGAGGTGGCGATAGTTTCCCTGAAGCTCTCAGACCAGCCAGCCTGGCGAACCCAGCGGTTAGAATAAGAGACCCTATCACAGATGAGGTGGAAGGTGAGGACTGACATCCCTCTGACCTCCACACACATGCCATGGCACACACACACACACACACACACAACTTAAAAAATTAAAACATGCAGATATGGCTCCCAGCCATGGGACCCATGGAGGCTGTGGGCAGCAGGAACAGGCCAGCAAGCTCCCGGATGGACAGGGTCCCCCTTGTGAGGCCGACTCTGGAGGACGAAGAGTATCTTGACAAATAGGGGTGGAGGTGGAGCATTCCAGGACCACCGTGCACCATGGTCCAGGCAGAAAATCCAGCTGGCCCAACTGAGAGAGCTGGCCCTACTATGTGCACACACTGCACTGCTGGATGGAACATTTGTTCTGGAAGCCAAGGTTTTGGCTGGGTGAATTGCTGCCTCTACCATGGGGGAGAGCTATTTGAGTGGCAGAAGCTAGGACAGTTCCAGCAGAGTCAGAGGGAGACCCGCTGGATGTATGTTGAACACACTGACTGAACTTGAGTTCAAAGGAAGATACAGGGACCCAGTAGCCACCCAGAGCAAGTAGAATCCAACTGTGTAAAAAGCAGCCTGAAGGGTGAGGTGGACAGAGCCCAGGGCAGAGAGAGGAAGGAGCAGAGGGTGTTGACTTCTCTTTAGGCTTATAGTCCCTGGGATCTAGCAGAGGAGCCCCAAGGATGTTACTGTGGACAGGGAGTGAGTCAGGGGCCAAAACAAGCCTCAGAAGAGAGCCAGAGAGAGAACCAGAGAGGGTCTCAGAGACACTGGCCACAGAGTCAGACCCTGGGGTACAGGAGTGGAGAAAGGTACCCCTTGATCTGGAAACACTGAAGCCAAACAGCCTGGGAGGGTGGCCTGGCTGGCAAGACACAGTACATACAGCAGGCTCTCCCAAGTGTGGCTGAGCACCTAGCCTCGCCGTCTGGAACGACAGAAGGTGGGGGAGAGGTGTCTATCTACGTCCTCGTTAACAACTTTCACCCTTCCCAAGGTGCCCTGGGATGACCTCCGCTACCTGTTTGGAGAGATCATGTACGGTGGGCACATCACCGATGACTGGGACCGCCGGCTATGCAGGACCTACCTGGCAGAATACGTCAGGGCGGAGATGCTGGAGGGAGAGGTGCTGCTGGCCCCCGGGTTTCAAATCCCCCCCAACCTGGACTACAAGGTGAGGAGAGGTACCACTGCTCAGGGGCGGGGCATACTGAACACAGGCTCACTCCGTGACCACTGCGGCCAGGACTGAGCTGTCCCAGCTCACAAATGACCTGTCAGTAATTGAGCAAGAAAGGGCGATGGCTCCTGGGGTCAAGTGCTTGCCACACAAGCACAAGTGTCTGAGTTTGGATCCTCAGATCCCAAGTAAATGCAGGAGGCCTGGAGAGATGGCTCAGCAGTTAAAGGCGTACCCACATAAAGCCAGATGTACAAAGTGAGCACGTGCGACTGGAGTTCATTTGCAATGGCAGGAGGCCCTGGTTTGCCCATGCTCTCTTTCTTTCTCACACACACAAATAAATGTTTTTTTTTTTTTTAAATGAAATAATCCAGGCGTGGTGGCACACGCATTTAATTCCAGCACTCGGGAGGCAGAGGTAGGAGGATCGCTGTGAGTTCAAGGCCACTCTGAGACTACATAGTGAATTCCAGGTCAACCTGGCCTAGAGTGAAGATCCTACCTTGAAAAACAAAAAAAAAAAAAAAAAAAAAACCAGGTGTGGCAGTGCATACTTTTAATCCCAGCACTTGGGAAACAGAGGTGGGAGGATTGCTGTGAGTTTGAGGCCACCCTGACACTACATAGTGAATTCCAGGTCAGCCTGGGCTATAGCAAGAGACCCTACCTTGGGGGGGAAAAATGAAATAGACCAAGTAAATGCAGGAAGCTGTAATCCCAACACACCTATTGTGCAATGGGAGGCAGAGGCAGGAGAATTCCCTATAGACCAACTTGTGTAGCAAACAGAGACTCTGCCTCAAACAGTATGGAAGGTGCCAGGCATGGTGGCTCCAACACTCGGGAGGCAGAGGTAGGAGGATCACCATGCGTTTGAGGCCACCCTGAGAATACATAGTGAATTCCAGGTCAGCCTGGGCTAGAGTGAGACCCTACCTCGAAAAACAAAACACACACACACACAAAAAAAAAAAAACCCCAACAGGATGGAAGGCGAGGACCAACGCCCAAAGTTGTTCTCGGACCTCCACGCGCATAATTGCGTTCACGTAAATGAACACAAGGGTTGCCTCTCTTTCCAGGGCTACCATGAATACATCGACGAGAACCTCCCCCCAGAGAGTCCCTATCTGTACGGCCTGCACCCCAACGCGGAGATTGGCTTTCTGACAGTCACCTCGGAGAAGCTCTTCCGCACCGTCCTGGAGATGCAGCCCAAGGAGACGGACTCAGGAGCGGGCACCGGGGTGTCCCGTGAGGAGAAGGCAGGTCCTTCCTGTCCCACCCCCAAACAACAGGAGTGGCAGGGCTGAGGACAGGGTTTGCACTATGGCCCTAGCTGGGGGCAGAGCCTGGGCAGTTTGTGAACCAAGCACACTGTCCCCTGGCCTCAGAAACTAGAAACTTGGGGATGAGGGTCTTTCTGAAAACTGGTCCCCAGGCATGCTGGCTGAGACAGAATCCTGAGACAGCAAGCAGAAAGGGGCGGTTCTCCCCCAATGAGGGGCTGGGAGGATGGCCTGGGCACAGCCTGCCAACCAACATAGGTGATCAGAAAGGTCAAGCAAGGCTGGGGATGTAGCTCAATTGATGAAGTGCTTGACTAGCATGCACAAGACACTGGGTTCTGTCCCCAGCACCACATGAGCCAGGCTTGGTGTACAGAGTTCAAGGTTACCTCCACTACATAGCGAGTTCCAACCCAGCCCGAGCTACATGAGACCCTGTTTCAAAAACAAACAACCAAAAAAGAACACCAGAGTATTACATAAGCTCGCACTTGTCTGGGCCATCTCCAGGCCTTCACACTTTATATATCCTGGAAAAATTCTATTACACGGCAGCTGTTTTGGACTTCACAGTAAATAGACCAAAGGTGGAATCAAAAAGCTCTCATTGCTATAAGGCCCCAGAATTTTTCTTTTCTTCTTTTTTTTTTTAATAACTGTTTATTTAATTTAATGACTATTTATTTGCAAGCAGAGAGAGAGAGAGAATGGATGTTCCAGAGCCTCTTGCCACTGCAAAGGAACTGCAGATGCATATACCACCTTGTGCATCTGGCTTTACATGAGTACTGGAGAATTGAATCCTGAGCTGGCAGGCTTTGCAAAGCAGTACTTTTTTTTTTTAAAATATTTTATTATTTATTTATTTGAGAGAGAGAGAGATACAGAAATAGGCAGGTAGAGAAAGAGAGAGAACAGGCACACCAGGGCCTCCAGGCACTGCAAACGAACTCCAGATGCATGCACCATCTTGTGCATCTGGCTTCCGTGGGTCCTGGAGAATCAAGCCTTGAACCGGGGTCCTTAGGCTTCACAGGCAAGTGCTTAACCACTAAGCCATCTCTCCAGCCCACAAACCAGTACTTTTAACCACTGAGCCATCTCCCCAGCCCCTTTTTTGTTTGTTTGTTTTTGTTTGTTTGTTTGTTTGTGAGGTAAGGTCTCACTCTAGCCCAAGTTGACCTGGATTCACTTAGTAGCCTCAGGCTGGTTTTACTGCAATCCTATCTCAGCCTGGGTTCTGGGATTAAAGGCGTGTGTCACCATACCCAGCTTCCTAGAACTTTTCTTTCTCTTCCTTTCTCCCTCCCTCCCCCCTCCCTTCCTCTTTGTCTTCCTTCCTTCCTTCCTTCCTTCCTTCCTTCCTTCCTTCCTTCCTTCCTCTTTCTTCCTTTCTTTCTTTCTTTTTCTTTCTTTCTTTTTTTTTTTTCTCTTTCTGGTTTTTCAAGGTAGGGTCTCACTCTAGCCCAGGAACCCACTCTAGTCTCAGGCTGGCCTCAAACTCACAACTATCCTCCTACCTCCTCCAGAGTGCTGGGATTAAAGGTGTGCGCCACCACACCAGACTCCAGAAACTTTTCTTAATCTAACAAGTGAAACTACACATGTGCCGATGAGCTGGATGTGCTGGCACATGTGTCTGGTCCCAGCACTGAAGAGGCTGAGGCAAGAAGGTTCCAAGTATGAGGTCAGACTGGGCTGCACGGAGTTGCAGGCCAGCCGGTGATGACGGTGAGACTCTCAAAAGAAGGAAAACAGGCTACTACCAGGAACTGGGAAGATGGCTCAGTGGTTAAAGGTGCTTGCTTACAAAGCCTGTAAGCCAGATGCAAAAAAAAAAAAGTGGTGCAAGCATGGCATTTGTTTGCAGAGGTGAGAGGCCCTCACACACACACACACACACACACACACACACACACACACCCCAATACTTTTTTTATATATATGAGAGAAAGTGATCGAGCAAGAGAGAAACAGAGAAAGAATTGGTGTGCCAGGGCTTCTAGTCATTGCAATCAAACTGCAGACACGTGCACCACCTTTTGCACATGCATGACCTTGTGCGTTGGGCTTACGTGAGTTCTGGGGAGTCGAACCTGGGTCGTCAGTCAGGCTTCCCGGGCAAGTGCCTTAACCACTAAGCCATCTCTCCAGCCCAATAATTTTTCTTTTTTGATTTTTTGAGGTAGGGTCTCACTTTAGTAAAGGCTGACCTGGAATTCACTATGTAGTTACAGGCTGGCCTCAAACTCACAGTGATCCTCCTACCTCTGCCTCCTGACTTTTTTTTTTTTTTTAATATGGAACACTTCACAAATTTGTATGTCATCCTTGCATAGGGGCCATGCTAATCTCTGTATCGTTTCAGTTTTAGTATATGTGCTGCTGAAGCATGCACAAATCAATTTTTTACAGCTACTTGGGCTGGAGAGATGGCTCAGTGGGCAATGTGCTATACGAACATGAGAAACTGAATGCAGAACTCCAGCACCCATGTAAAATGCTAAGTTATATTCCTGTAGACCCCTGACGTCGACCTCTGGCCTCCATGTGTGCATACCACCCACACACATTCAAAAAATAAATGAGGGACTGGAGAGATGGCTCAGCAGTTAAGCACCTGCCTGTGAAGCCTAAGGACCCTGATTCGAGGCTCGATTCCCCAGGATCCACGTTAGCCAGATGCACAAGGGGGCTGCACGCATCTGGAGTTCGTTTGCAGTGGCCAGAGGCCCTGGAATGTCCATTCTCTCTCTGTGTCTCTATCTGCCTCTTTCTCTCTCGGTCTGTCTATCACTCTCAAATAAATAAATAAAAATAAACAATTTTAAAATAAATAAATATAGCCGGGCGTGGTGGCGCACACCTTTAATCCCAGCACTCGGGAGGCAGAGGTAGGAGGATCGACATGAGTTCAAGGCCACCCTGAGACTACATAGTTAATTCCAGGTCAGCCTGGACCAGAGTGAGACCCTACCTTGCAAAACCAAAATAAATAAATAAATAAATAAATAAATAAATAAATGAATAAATAAATGAATAAATAAATAAATGGCTGGAGAGATGGCTCAGCAGTTAAGGCACTTGCCTGCAAAGCCTAAGGACCCAGGTTCAATTCTCCAGTACCCACATAAGCCAGATGCATAATATGGCACATGCGTCTGGAATGTTTGTAATGGTCTTGGAGTGACCATTCTCTATCTGCCTCTCTCTCCCCTCAAAAAATAATTTTTAAGACAAATAAATAAGGGGCTAAAGAGATGGCTCAGTGGTTAAAAGTGCTTGCTTTCAGGGCTGGAGAGATAGCTTAGCGGTTAAGGCATTTGCCTGCAAAGCCAAAGGACCCCAGTTCGATTTTCCAGGACCCATATAAGTCAGATGCACAAGGGGTCACATGCGTCTGGAGTTCATTTGCAGTGGCTGGAGGCCCTGGCACACCATTCTCTCTCTCTCCATCTCTGCCTCTTTCTCTCACTCAAATAAATAAATAAATAAATTAAATATTAAAAACAAAACATGCCGGGCGTGGTGGCGCACGCCTTTAACCCCAGCACTCGGAGGCAGAGGTAGGAGGATTGCCCTGAGTTCGATGCCACCCTGAGACTACAGAGTGAATTTCAGGTCAGCCTCAGCTACCTACCTCAAAAAAACAAAAACAAAACAAAACAAGTACTTGCTTGCAAAGCCTGCCGGCCTGGGTTCAATTCTCCAGTACCCATGTAAGGCCAGATGCCAAAAGTAGCAAAAGCACCTGGCATTTGTTTGCAGCAGCAAGAGACCCTGGTGTGCCCGTACACACAAACACATGCCAAAAAAAAAACCAAGACAAAACTCTGGCTTGGGGTGTAGCTCACTGGTGAATTGCTTGCCAAGTATGCACAATGCCTAGGGTTTGAGCCCCAGAATGGCAAGCGGGCGGGGTGGGGGAGCTACTAACGGGTAGTGGTGGGTGTGGTTACCGACTGGACACTCCATGGTGGTGGGGGAAGTGATAGCAGTCCCCATGGAGGACAAAAATCATAGTCCCGTGTCTGCCAGGCGATCTGACAGAGGAAGCTAGACATAATGCCCCAGCCCCAGCATCTTGCCCGTGGGGCCGGATCAATGCTGGCTGCGGTCAGTCGCAGCTGCATGCCCTGATCCTGTTTCTGGCAGTTCCACCTGCCTCTTCCCTGTCCCCAGGGCTCTGGTCTGTGAACATCTGGGCAGGGCTCTCTCAGTTGGCAAAGAGGTAGTGACAGGGGCTTGCTGGGCATTGACTCCAGGTCAAGTCTGTGTTAGATGACATCCTTGAGAAGATTCCAGAGACCTTCAACATGGTTGAGATCATGGCAAAAGCTGCCGAGAAGACCCCCTACGTGGTGGTGGCCTTTCAAGAATGTGAACGGATGAACATCCTCACCAATGAAATGCGTCGCTCACTGAAGGAACTGAGCTTGGGCCTGAAGGTAAATGCGTCCAGTCATCCTGGACCCAGGGAGGGGACCTGGGAGACAGGCTGGCCTGCTGAGGGAATGCCAAACACACACATGTGGGGTGGGGTGGAGTGGAGCGAGGGAGCTCCCAGCCCGGCTCCTGGGGGCTGCAGTGTTTTTGCCTGACCCCTTCCTTCCCTGTTCTGGAACCCTTGGCACTCTGGGACAGGCCATGGAGGTTGGCTGTTCCTTGGAAGGACAGTGGCCAGCAGGATGCATGTGTCCCCAGAGGGAGCACACGGAGCCAGCACTGGCCACATGGCAGGGGCAGGGGGTGCCTCGCCACATCCACTGTCCTAAACCTGACTGGGTGTCCCTTAGGGGGAACTGACCATCACAACCGACATGGAAGACCTGTCCACAGCTCTGTTCTACGACACCGTGCCCGACACGTGGGTGGCCCGGGCCTACCCCTCCATGATGGGGCTGGCGGCCTGGTATACCGACCTGCTACTTCGCATCAGGGTAAGCCACGGGGACTCCAGAGCAACAAGGGCACAAGAGGGATGTCCCCTGTCAACCCCTGACCACGCAGGCACTTCCCCTCAAGGAAGAGCAGGCAGATGTCACTCTCAACCAAGCCCTCAGCCTTCGACACGCAGCAAGAGCCTCCCTTTGGGCTCCCACTTTACCGTCCATTTAGGTCACTCCCTTACTGGGCCCTTCGCTTCCAGTCAAGACAGGAAGGCACCATCAAGGAGGGCCACAGGCCTGTTGAACACCATCTGATGCTCCCCCCCAAGGTTAGTCACCAGCCCAGTCTGGGCCCTCAGCTGCCTGCCTGTCGTCCCTTCTAGGAGCTCGAGGCCTGGACCACAGACTTCGCCCTGCCCACCACCGTATGGCTGGCTGGGTTCTTCAACCCCCAGTCCTTCCTCACAGCCATCATGCAGTCCATGGCCCGCAAGAATGAGTGGCCTCTGGACAAGATGTGTCTGTCTGTGGAAGTGACCAAGAAGAACCGTGAAGACATGACTGCTCCCCCCCGGGAGGGCTCCTACGTGTACGGGCTCTTCATGGAAGGTAATGATGTCCAGGGTTGCCACTCCTCGCTTGGTGACACCGGCTCTTGGCATGGAGCAGGGCTATGCACAGCTGGAACGGTGGGAGAGGCTCAGGGTCATGGGCTTGTCAGCTCTGTTCTGAGACCATGCAGAGACAAGAACCTCCCCACACCCAGGCTAAGCACATGATCACTGATGGCACACATCTATAATCCTAGCACTTGGGAGGTTGAGGCAGGACTGCCAAGGAGATCACGGGAAGCCTACACTATATTGTGAGTTCCACGCCATCCAGAGCTACATGGGAAGACCATGTCTAAATAAATAAATAAATAAATAAATAAATAAATAAATAAATAAATAAATAAGTGCCGGGCATGGTGGCACATGCCTTTAATCCCAGCACTTGGGAGGCAGAGATGGGAGGATCACCGTGAGTTCAAGGCCACCTGAGACACTACCTCAGAAAAGCCAAAATAAATAAATAAAAATAGTAAATAAATAAATAAGGGGGGGGCATGGTGGTGCAAGCCTTTACTCCAGAGGTAGGAGGATCACTGTGAGTTCAAGGCCAGCCTGAGACTACATAATGAATTCCAGGTCAGCCTGGGCTAGAATGAGACCCTACCTTGAAAAAAAAAAAAAAAAAAAAAAAAAAAAAAAAAAAAAAAAAAAACCCAAAAAAGTAAAAAATTTTAAAAAATAGCCAGGCATGATGGCGCACGCCTTTAATCCCAGCACTCAGGAGGCAAAGATAGGAAGATCGCCATGAGTCCGAGGCCACCCTGAGAATACAGAGTGAATTCCAGGTCATCCTGGGCTAGAGTGAGACCCTACCTCAAAAAACCAAAAAAAAAAAAAAAAAAAAAAAGGCACAGGCATTCCTGCAGACACTCTCCCAGTCTCCAAGCCACCGCTACTCCTGCACGAAGACTTTAAGGAAGAAAGGCGGCTGCCCACCTGACAAAGGCAGGACAAGAGCAGGGGCAAACGGGTGAGACCAACACAGACACAGTTTTGTTACTTTATTTGTGTGTGTGTATGTGCACGCATGTGTGCATGGGTATGCCAAAGTCTCTTGCCCACCAGGCTTGAGATGGGTGGCTAGGGAACTAAACCTGGGTGGGCAGTTTTCCAGGGAGCACCTTTGAGGACAAGCGTGCGTCCCAGCCTCGGCTCCTTTACTCTGAGCAGCCCATCTCCTCAGACCACTCTCAGCAGTCCACCTGACACCCCCACCCCCGTATGAGGTCAGGCCCAGGCACCCTGTTCCCACATCATCTGAGACAAGCACAGCAACAGCCATTCTCCAGGTTTATTTTGGAATGCCAGACAGGATTAAGTAGGATGAGGAGAGATGAAGACAGCAGTCTGGTTGAAGGCAGATAGTGTTTATATAGGCATATATAATTATTTATGCCCTATGTACATACAGGACAGACATTGCACAGGAAGGACTCAGGGAACTTAGCTGTAATTTTCAGCTGCAGTTACGGCTCCTGCCACTGAACCTTAAAAAGGCTGACGGGTAGTGCAGCTCTGCAGGTTTGGGCAGATGTGGCCCAGCGCTGTAGTGGCGTTCCTCAGAGCACAGCGATGCCCAGGCCCGTTACAACACGCCGTCACCTGCCAAGTCCTTGGTTTACAGCTCTAGGTTTGGCACTTTTTAGCCTCTGACACCAGGCCTGAACTCTTCAGGGGTCCGAGGACACTGGTGTGTCCCTGCAAAGGTTGGGGAGGTGTGAGGCCAGGCCTCTCCTGGCTAGTGCCTCCCTCTCATGCCAGCACTCCAGACAGGACATTCTGCCTCACCAGGGCTGCCCTGACTCGGCCATACTGTCTCCACAGGAGCTCGCTGGGACACCCAGACTGGAGTCATTGCTGAAGCCCGGCTGAAGGATCTGACGCCGGCCATGCCCGTCATCTTCATCAAGGCCATTCCTGTGGACCGAATGGAAACCAAGAACATATATGAGTGCCCCGTGTATAAGACACGCGTCCGTGGGCCCACCTACGTGTGGACCTTTAACCTGAAGACCAAAGAGAAGGCGGCCAAATGGATCCTGGCGGC
Organism: Orientallactaga sibirica; assembly: GCA_036365145.1. NCBI lineage: Eukaryota > Metazoa > Chordata > Mammalia > Rodentia > Dipodidae > Orientallactaga > Orientallactaga sibirica. The sequence continues at coordinate 5,027,329 of JAEOAD010000013.1, forward strand.
CGTGGCACTGCTTCTGCAGGTGTAGCCAACTGCTGGCCTTGTCACCACACCGCACCCTGGGCCTGACCACAACTCAGTGTGCAATCAGCAGCTCAGCCCCGCAACTGTCACTTCTCTCTTTGCCGCAACTGATGGCTATTTTTTGACTCTTACATAACCCCGCGCACCTGGACTACCCAGAGGGCAGAGGTGGGTGTGGATGAGGAGGTGCAGATTAAAACAATGGCAGTCACTTAGCTGTGCCCAACTGATCATTCGGCTCAGTGCCCGGGGCCTGGAGGGAGGGCGGTAAGGCATCAGTTTCCAGCAGCCAGGAGAAAGTATCCCAGGAGCCAAACCCCAAACCCGAGCCTGCAGGGAGCCAGGTGGCCTTGCACGTGAGCCTGCGCATGACAGTCATGTCCTGTGCCTGGGACAGCACACGAAGCCCTCGGTGCAGGGACAGACAGCACTCATGGACAGGAGCCGCACCCCACAGCATCAGTGCGTGGCTCTCTTCTCTCCAGACTAGAGGACCTCTGTCATTAGCTATGGGAACACCTGCTGCCACTGGCCGCTGCCTCAGAACTGGAAAGGGTAAATGGTCCTGCAGGTGCCATCCCACTGCACAGGACACACTGGGAACAGCAGGGGACCTTAGCCATGTGCCCTGGGGGCAGCGCCCACCCACAGTCCTCACTTTCTCTAGCCTAGGCTGTGGGATGGCTATACTGACAGTTTAATGGCCATTTCTGTCCTCTTGGCAGTGGGCTGCAGCACTGGCATAAGGACAAGCCAAGTCCCTGCTCTTCTGTATGATGCCTTCAGCCAACCTGTCCATCCACACATACAACCTGGTGCCCACTCTATCGGCAGCAGTTGGCTAGAGCTAGGGGCTAGGGGAGAGGCTGCCAGCAGCCCTCCTCACACAGTGGGCTCCTGCCCAGGTGATGGGCAGCTGCAGGTGGCACTGGTGAGGGGCTGCCATGAACCACCAGGCTTAGCTTGGGTCCTGACTGGTGGGAGGCTGTCCATCTGCAAGCAGAGCCACTTCAGCAGGAGTGAGACAGCCCAGACCTGTCCCTCTGGCAAAACTGACACCAGATACGTGACTGCACCAACGAGCATTCAACAAGGCAATGGGACGCAGACAACAGGAGACTGGTAACTAGGAACCAGGGCAACAGAAGGCAGCTGGTGAAGCTGAGAAACTCCAGGAGAGGTGGCTTCCAGCGAGCGTGGCAAGACCCTCTATGCTTTTTTAATTTTTGCATAAATTAGCAAAGGAGGGCTGGAGGGATGGCTTAGCAGTTAAGGTGTTTGCCTGTAAAGCCAAAGGACCAAGATTCCATTGCCCAGGACCCATGTTAGCCAGATGCACAAGGGAGCACACACATCTGGAGTTCGTTTTTCAGTGGCTGGAGGCCCTGGTGTCCCCATTCTCTCTTTCTCTCCCCCCTTCTTTCTCTGACAAATAAATAAATAAACAAATAAATAAAATAAATTAGCAAAGGAAAGCAAACCCTTTAGGAATCTGTCCTACATCCAGCTTGATCCTAATGTTGTGAATCCCGCCCCCATGCCAGACCATGGTGAAGAGGCTTGGGAAGCCTGGATTCTGAGGGTATCAGTAACAGCCCTGGGGCCCAGCCAGGCTAATGACAGGGAGAAGGACAAACACGCTTCACATGTCCCTCCTTGGGGCACAGAGAATCCAATGTCCTTGGGGTATGGCGAAGTAGGCAAGTTTCAGCCCCAGAGCCTGGCCACCTGGCAGCAGCTTCTGCTGACCAGAAGGGGTCGCTGCAGCCCTGCTCAGTAGGGGAAACAGGCAAATCCCAATCCCTGGTAATAACCACAAAAAATGAAGCTTTTTCCATTCTGCTTTAGAGTCTGAAATAAGACAGTAATTTACTACACATGGACAAATTGTGGGTAGCTGACAAAATTATCTCCAAACTTCCCAAGGAACGAGTCTCCTGTGGGCCACGGTGCAGTGATGAAAGGCAGAGGTCCTCTGCTGGAAGGAAGCCTGGGACTTCAGAGAGCTCCTGCCCAGCACACTAGAAGGGCCTCAGTGGGAACAAAGAGTGCCGGGCAAAGCCAGGGAGAGGGTTGCTTAACCTGGGCTATGATCCAATGCTGTTTTGCTCACCCCACCAAAGCTATAGGAATATGAGTGTGGTGTCAGCCTCTCCAGTTCCTGGGGCTCCTGTGTTTCCCCATGGGACAAGCTGTTGAACAGCTGAATGCCAGCAGTGTGAAGAGCTTCTACCTGAAGCAACACCGCTTCACCTGGCTCCCCAGCATGGAGCTCCAGGGCATACAGGTAGGTAGTATGACAGAGCCAACCAGTGACCTTGCAGAGACAGTCACCACTGCTGCCAGGCACAGCTGCTTTCAGAGGCAAATGGCAGACTCCAGCTGAGGAGGGCTCCCCTGATGACTGCCGGCCTCAGCCAAGGCAGCGCCTAGAATGCAGAGCAGGATGCACGGTCTCCAGGCTGGCTCCTGGGGACAAGAGGAGTGCTGTTGTGTGACTGATGTGCACACCAACCATCATGGACCTTATTTGTCTGATCTCATGTCAAACAAACCAAGAGAACTAAAATGAAGTAGGTACACACCTGTAATGCCAGTATTTGGGAAACAAGCAGAAGACTGACATGAGTTCAAGGTCACTCTGGCTTGGCTATACAGTAAGAGCTTGTCTCAAAACCAGAAACAGGGGCTGGAGAAATGGCATACCAGATAAGGTGATTGCCTGCAAAGCCAAAGGACCCAGGTTCGATTCTCCAGGATCCACTTAAGCCAGATGTACAAGGTGGTACATGCATCTGGAGTTTGTTTGCAGCTGCTGAAGGCCCTGGCATACCCATTTCTCTCTCTTTCTCTCAAATAAATAAAATAAAATAAAAATATTAAAGAAAAAAACCAAAAACAAAAACTTACAAGCAACTGGATGCAAGCACCATTTGGCTGGCTGTGGCACGATACTAAGGAATTCCTTTATTTTTTTAATTATTTATTTATTTTTGGTTTTTTAAGGTAGGATTTCACTCTAGTCCAGGCTGACCTGGAATTCACTATGTACTCTAAGGGTGGCCTCAAACTCATGGTGCTGGGATTAAAGGCGTGTGCCTTTAGTTTTTTCATTTTTTAAATATTTATCTGAGAAAGAGAGAAAGAGGCAGAGAAAGAAGAAGGGATGGAGGGATTATGGGCAGCCAGGGCCTGCAAACGAACTCCAGATGCTTGTGCCACCCTGTGCATCTGACTTACACTGGTCCTGGGGAATCGAACCTAGGTCCTTTGGTTTTGCAGGCAAGCGCCTTAACCACTAAGCCATCCCTCCCGCCCAGGAGCCTGTGTTTGGGGAGGAAAACAGTAGACACATGTGATTCATAAGTATGCGTGATGTCAGAGCAAACCAGTCGGATTGGCTGATAGAGAGGAATGAGCTACTCTGTTGGGTCTTTTGGTGCCATTTTAGTCTGTTTGTTTGTATAGTATTTAAATTAAAAAAAATTTTTTTTGAAGCAGGGTCTCACTGTAGCCCAGGCTGACCTAGAATGTACTCTATAGCCCAAGCTGGCCTCAAACTCATAGGATCCTCCTACCTCAGCCTCCTGAGGGCTGGGAATAAAGGTGTGCATCACCACACTCAACTTTAAATAAAATTTAAAGTGATTGAATTAGGGCTGGAGAGATGGCTTAGCAGTTAAGGCACTTGCCTGAAAAGCCTAAGGACCCAGGTTCGATTCTCCAGGTCCAACATAAGCCAGATGTACATGGTGGTGCATGCATCTGGAATTTATTTGCAATGGCTAGAGGCCCTGGTGCGTCCATTCTCTCTCTCTGTGTCTCAAATAAATAAAAGTAAATTTTTAAAAAATTAAAGTAATTAAAATAATGAAAAATGACATTGAGAGAAAGAAGAGATCCATGTTGCATGTGTGGTGCCACCCAGACCTGACCTCCCTTTCCACAAGCCAAATCCAGAAGACCCACAGACCCTCCAAGATACACTTGGGTACAGAGACCCCATTGCTCATGGCAGCCGACCCTGTCTGTCCAGGCCTCCAGAGCAGAGCATGTTCTCCTGGGCAGAGCACACCCTACGTCGACCGCCTGGCAGTCACATCTGCATCTGTAACGTCTCTCTGGATCTGCATGTCACAGGCACATCAGGGAGACAGCGAGGCAGCAGCCCCAAGGTCTGGCTCTGTGGCAACCTCATCCACTCAGCTGCAGCTGCCCAGGGCAGCCAGCCAGAGCAGCTCCCCTCTGCCCCACCTCCCCTGGGCAGTCTCCTGCAGGGGCTGTGCTCAGGTGAGGAAGGACCAAACTGTTTTTCTAACTCCTGGGCCACTGAGCCCTTGGCCCAAGAGAACTCCAGGACCCCTGGCAAGGAGAGTGGAAGGGGACTGCATGCTGCTGACACCACCACAGGTGACCCTGACTGGCAGCAGCACCTGAGGAGAGATAAGCCAGTTGCTTGGTTTAGCAGCCAGATTGATAACAGGTGTCCATGACCAGACAGACAGTGCTCAGTGCCAAAGCAAGGAAGCAGTGGAGCAGCCCCTGGGATGCTTCCGTGACGTTCATGTTCATGGAGCTCCAGTAGTGAGAACACCCCCGCTCTACTCGGCTCGCCCCGCAGCACCTGCCTGTCCTCAGAAGAAGTTCTTGATCAGTGGAGTCACCAACTTCACCCACAGCTTCACATGCCGGCCGGGCTGCTCAAAGGTGGCTGAGGACACCACACCTGACCGCAGGTAGAGCTGCTCCTGCTCCTGAGGGATGGAGAGGAAGACAGGCATGGTCAGTCAGGCCTCCCCCAGCACTAGGTGACACATTAATGCTGTCAGGCTGGCCAGGGACGCAGCAGGGGCCCATCAGGTGCAGACACCAGATGCTCAGACAGGCTAAGGACTGGTGCAGACTGTGACTGGGGGTCTCGGTCTCGACTTGTTGTTTGGTGGAAGAAACACAGCTAGTGGAAAGTCTAGTTTAGCCATGTCTACGCTCAAAGTAACCAGGATGAATGAAAAGAGTAAGGCTCGGCGCTGGGGTGTTGTTCAGGAGTAGAGTGTTAGTCGGCCTGCGCAATGGTCCTGGGTTTCATTCTCAGCACTGAGAAAACAGAAAAGAAAAACAAGTGTTTTTCAAACAAGGCATAGCTTTCCTTGTAGCAAAAAGTCCTTGTAACTGTCCTTATCCCGGAAAACACACCCTGCTGGTGCAAGTGGGTACTGAATCACCTTTCTAGTAATCTGAGCACAGGTAAGGAGCCTTGAACAGCTCCACTTACAAGACTGAGCCCAAGAAAGCAACCGTTTAGAGCAGGGAATGCGGGAAAGCACCCAACTCCCCAGCAGGCAGCCTAGCAGCTCCGGCCTGAGGCAGCTGGTTGACCGAATACAGGAAAGTTGTACGAAATACACACAGATCCTTAGGGACTCTGACTCCCCTCCCCCGACACCAAAAAGCAGATGCTCAAGTTCCTGACACAACATACTTTTATATAATCTACAGCTATCCTCTTGTAGACCTTTTTTTGTAGGGGCAGGGGCAGTATTGGCAGTTGAACCCAGAGCCTCATGCAAGTGCTTTACCACTGATTATATGTATGTGTGTGTGTGTGTGTGTGTGTGTGTGTGTGTGTGTGTGTAAATCCCCAACCCATCAACCTTTATTTCTTTCTATTCTGAGACAGGGTCTCACTCAGTTGCCCAGGCTGGCCACAGGCAGATTACTTCTGACACCTCGTACAATGGAGCTGGCTATTTAGGGAATGACAAGACAAGAAGCCTGCCACACCCAGCAGAGACACCAGTGTTTTCCTAAGCATTTCCAATCTTCAGGTAAACTCCATCCTCGAATTTATACAACAGTAATCCTAATTCATTTTTTAAAAAGTGCCTGAGGGCTGGAGAGATGGCTTAGCAGCTAAGGCGCCTGCCTGCTAAGCCTAAGAACACTGGTTCCAATTTCCAGCGGTTCCAATCTCCAGGTCCCACGTTTAGCCAGATGCAGTGACGCAAGGGCGCAATGCTGCACTTGACCACAAGGGCGCGCACGCATCTGGATTTCGTTCACAGCAGCTGAGAGACTGCTGGTGCGCCCATCTCTGTCTGTCTTCCTCTCCCTCTCTCTTTCTGTCTCTCTATCCCTCTCTCTCTCAAAAAAAAAAAAAAAAAGTTGTGCCTGTCCACAGATTCCCAAAAGACAGAGAATACCAAAATGAGTCCAACTGAAAGGGCTAGTTTCTAATGATCTTCCTTCCATCTTCAAAACCAAGTTCAAAAGCACGTGTGCATGGCCTTCTCCTGTCCTCAAATTCTCTGGGAGGAAAGACTGTTCTTTTATGAGCAATCTACCCTACAAGTACTGTCCTCTTCAGATCACTCTTTCCCAGCAGATCTGTTTCCTGTGAGAGATGGGGTCCCCACTCCCTTCATCTGTGAATCACAGGACCATAACCATGAGTGCATCCATTAGCAGGACTACGAGGGGCCAGAGCCCTGCTCCCACACCCCCCAGGACACTGTCTAATGGCTTTGCCCACGAGGGCAGCACAAGTCCAGTGCCCACATTTTAACTCTCCCTGCACCTTTCCCACACTCACATCCTCCATGACAAAAGCAGCGTCCACATTAAACTTTCAAAGTGCGGTGACCCACAGTAGGCTCTTCCATCCCAGCTCCACATGTCACAAATGTGCTCTGGCCTCCTACTGGCTGCTGCTAAGGTCCCAGAACCTGATGGGATGTGCCTGACAGAGGAGCCAGCTCTGGTCTCGGGGGACTGTTTTACAGAAGTCTCCACAGGCCTGGCTCCAGCTTGTTCTCCAATGAATACTTTCAATTAAATTACCAGAAATGCTCCAGTGTCCTCAGACTCCACCACCCAGCCGAGAAGGAGGTCAGCTGGGGGAGGTCGCAATGCTGCTTGAGGCTCTTTCTTGGGCCACAGGTGGAAACTCTTCTCTGAACAAAGCCTGGAAGCTTTCCACTTTTATTGTTCCCACCAGTCAAGGGAGGGACTTTGGATTCTGATAAAAATCTCTCCCCATTCCCAAGGCTCAGGGCCCTTTCCTGAGTCCAGGGAGCTCCCGCAGCCTCTGAGCACAGGTCCTGGCTGTGGGGCTCCAGCTGTGGGCTGAGCATCTTGCACTAACGGGCAAGGAGGGCAATTGAGCCTTCAAATATATGAAGCATATAGGCGCAAACGCCTAGAAACACATTTATCTACTGCACAGGCACCCAAGTCAGTATGTCCTGAAGAACGGAAGAGACCAGCAGCCGCCCCCCACAATCAAGAGCCCCTGGATGCAGATTTGGGAAGCAAATATCCCAAGTATGTCATTTGAGAAATCAGTCCCAACCACAATGGCCCAGCCTTTCTCAAGATCCAGGATGTGGGTTTTGATCCCCAACTCAGGAAGTGGAGATCGGTCAACAACTAGGACCCAGGGCACAGGCTTGGGCACTTGCTCCCAGATCAACCCAGATCCCCCTGCAACTGGCCAGGATCAAAAGCCATTCTCCCAGTGAAGGCATCCATGCATATGGCTCCAGGGGACTCCACTGTAAGTTCCACATCTGCCCCATAGTCCTGCTCTGAGGCCAGCTGTCGCCTGTTACGGGAATCCCTCAGCTTGTGGGTAAGTGTCCTCAGTCATCTGCCACAAGTCTCTGCAGAGGAAACTCAGTGACAAACCCAATCACCCCAATGGAATGGCCATTATTACTTCCTCTTACCCACTCATAAAGCCTTTCCTGGCTCCTGGCCCCTCAGTCAGTGAGGGACAAGACTCCCAGACATGGTAGGTAGGTCAAGAGAACAAGGCTTCCTCATCCATCAACAAAGGCTCTGACAATTCAGTCATGAGTGCTAAACACAAACTCAGCGTGTTGCCTGCATTCCCAGGACTCCGCATGGCCCTTCCACACCCCACAGCCAGAGCCCTGCTGCAGGCCTGCAGCCAAATACTGAGATTCATGGAAAAGCGGGCACGACTTCTTAGGTGTCTTTTATCTGCTCTAAACAGAAAGTAAAATACTGCTCCATCTGGGGAGGCCAATGACCCTGGGTCACGCTACTCAGACCTTCCTTCTGGTTCTTAGAAGAAAGGACGCACGTCCCGCTGCACTCCTCTCCCAGCACAGGAAGGAAGAGTCCAAGACTGGGTGCTAGCCTATGAGGGCAGCTGCAACAGTCAAGGGATGGCCTTCCAGGGCGGGCTCCAAGGGAAATCCCTCTGACTTGGGGAGACCACAGTCTCTCTCACTGTGTCTCATTCAGTGTCTCAGCAGACAATGGACGAGGCATCTGAGAGCAGCTGCCATGCAGAACCAGCTGTACCCTGTGCACCAAGAATCCTATCAACCAACCTGATGGAGCTGTTGCTGCAGGGCACGGCTCTCTGTCACGATGGCGATCTGGGCCTCCAGGTCCCGGTGAACTGACCTGTACCCAAAATTAGGAGAGCCAATCAGCGTGAGACAGGGCAGGCTGCTCCCTGCCAGGTAGAGCCAGAGGCCTGCAGGGAAGAGACAACGTGCAGACAGAAGTGAGCACCGGAGTCTGCAGAGGTCCTCGCACTTCGCACGCACCCTCAACTGAGGAGGAAGGTGCCAGCAAGCAACCCAGGGGGCGCCCTCCCACGGGCCTTCCTGCTGAGGCCCAGAGGGCACTCCAGATGCTCCAGCAGGACAGCAGGCTGGGCTCCCGGATAAGAGCTTGAGCAATGCTGTGCTTGGGTCTTCTTGGCTGTTCCTAGAGTGCGCAGGGTGCACGGCCTCCAACCCCAGCTCTGGTCTGCCTGGAAATGAGCCTGTCCCCCTCCCTATGGGTCTGGGGAGCACCAAGGAAAGTAGCAGGCAGGGACTCCTCTCTGCCTAAGCCAGCAGAACTGGTTGGTCAAGGGGGTGGCAAAGGCACTGGGTAGGGTTAAGTTGCCCACATTTTGGCTCAGGGCACCCAGGTCTCTGACTGTCTCTGTACAAGTATGTGGAGAAACAGCCCAGTGCGTGTCACAGGGAAAATGCAGAGCTGGCCAGGCGCCGGTCTGTGCTGAGAGCTGGCCCAGCACACTGCACATGGGGAACCTTCCTTGATGAAGGCCACAGCGTCTGGCAGTGCTGAGATGAGCAGGGCAGCTCCTCTGCTCTGCAGCCCAGGCCCTGCCCTGCTCCATGCTTCACAGCCCCGCCTGCCACAGGCATTAAGTAGGAGCTGCCCCAGCTCCCTCCTCTCAGAAGCTGACACTCAGGCTGGCCTCTGCCCTTCCCTCCACACTGCCCCCACATACAAGAACACTGACCCCAGAAAACCTAGGCCAGCATCAGGAAGACCAAGCACTCACGGGCCCCCGTGGGCTTGCCTGGGCCAGATCACCTGGCCTCCCGCCATTGCTCTCCAAGGGCCCACAGGAATGTCTCCAAAAACACCTCTGGGAGAGGTGACAAGGGCCTGCTGCTTGTTCCTATTATGTGCTCGTGCCCTCCCTGAGAGGAGGCATCAAAGCCACTTGCCTGTCTTATGCCCTGCTTCATCAGGCAATTGGAAAGGCCATCACAGAGGTAGGCTAGCCCCTCTCTCTAGCCTCTGGCAGCTCTGCTCCAGACAGCTCAGCCCCCTTCCTGAGGTGTAGGTCACACCTGCCTTTCCTCATCACTGGCATTTTATGTGCTCAAGCAACCTCTGTCCCCTCAGCTTCTCCCTGAGCATGAAGCTGGGAGAGAGAAGACAGGGCAAGAACCCAGCCCAAATACAGAAAGACAAGCACTTCCTCCCACCTGCCACTGCTGGGTGCAACCTCGCCCATGAGGTCAGCCTCCGTGCTGCACCCTAGTAGGCACCACACTGTGTTTACTCAGCACAATCTGCCAGGTGGGTCGCCTGAGCCCACTCTGAGAGAAAAGAAGAGGAAGGCCCACCCATCCCTGGTGACAGGGATCAGGTGATCAGTAACCAAGGCTCTGAGACCAAAATCTGTGAGGAAGGCTGGCAGTGCCCAGTGCTACATGCACCTCATTTACAAAATCTGCTAAAATACAGGCCAAAAGCAACCCAGAGACTGTTGGCAGAGACAGGCAGACCCTCTAGCCCCTGGACAGAAGGCACAGCACACGCACGACTACTTCTCAATCTGTCCCTAGACAGCTTCTCATCTGCTTGTACACTGTATAAATTCCATGCTTCTTGTATTTAAAAAAAAAAACAAAACAAGACTTTCCTTCTAGTACCCCTCTCCCAGAACCAACCCGTGGGACAGCATCCCTCTGGGGGAACAAATGACACTACCTCCTTCCACGGCTTTCTTCTGGGGCTTAGGCTGACCTTCAGAGCAGCTCACATCTCTAACCTACTGGTTATTAAGCCCCAATTCCTCATCCCAGGGCCTGAACTTTGAACCCAACATCTCTACCATTCCCGGAACCAGCAGAAGCTACTACTGAAGTGTGCTGAAGATGAAGGCCAGAAACAGAAGACTGGCTCCCTGTGAGGAGCTACGGCTGAAAGTGGCCATCCTATCCATGCTACCCTTGTGCCACACCCAGGGGAGCTCTCCCTGCAAGGCCTAGCACAGGGGACAAATTTTTCTCCATTGCAGCTCTTCAAGTCGGATGCAATTAGCTAGTGCCCTGAGGACAGGACAGGATGGCCAGGAAGTTTCCAATTAGGGAGAGGAACCCAGTAGTGCTTTTAAGATGGGTTTCATCTCCCTGTCTTCCCTCCTATAAGGCCCTAGGCTTCTGGGGAAGATTCAGGAAACACATTTCCAGCCCAGGGCTGTAAACTTGTTATCAAGCTCCAACCCAGCACCCTAGGGCCTGACCTTTGGGCCCAACATCTCTACCATTCCCAGAACCAGTAGGAGTGAGCACCTGGGGTTACGGTCATTCATAGCCCTGCTTTACCAGGGAGAACTTGAGGCAGGGAGGTCATCAAAGAGCAAGTGACAGGGCTCCAAAGATTGCCCTGGCCTGGGAGTCTGGATACCTCTGCACTAGGTATGCTCACACATGGAATTGTAGCACTCGGGAGCTGAGGCAGGAAGAGTCCCATGAGCTCATGGCCAACCTGGACTACATAGTGAATTTGAGGCCAGCTTCTGATCCTGTATTAAAAAATTAAACCGGGCATGGTGGCGCACACCTTTACTCCCAGCACTCAGCACTGGAGAGGCACAGGTAGGAGGATCTCTTGTGCTCAGGCCAGCCTGAGACTACAGAGTGTGTTTAGGGTCAGCATGGGCTACAAGTGAGACACTACCTCAAGAAAAAAAATTTTTTTTTTAATTAGAGGCTTCCCTGTCCATCTAAAGCATACACTAGGTCAAGCACACCCAAGCCCCCAGCACTCTCTGACAAGCTCCCAACCTGCACCATTCTGCAAGCCTGGTGCAACCTCCCTCTTCATGAGGCCTCGACTCAGACCCTCCCAGCGGCCTGAATGCCTCGTGCTGGGGGCTTCTTCTGCATACTATTTCCACAGATCCCTATGGTGCTTGTTTCCTGTGAGACAGAAGCCCCAGTGAGCAAGCCCACCAGTGCTTTCAGTGGTTCGTGCATGGCACATGGGAGCTGGATTGTCTGAACAACACAAGAGTCATAACAATCCTCCAACCAAGGACGGTCAGATTAGGTGTAAAAAGCAGGTCAGGCTAGGGAGATGGTACTTGCAAAGCCTGCAGGACTGTGCTCAATTTTCCAGTACCCACATAAAGCCAGATGCAAAAAGGTTCACATGCAACTGGGGTTCATTTGCAGTGGCAAGAAGACCTGGCATTTTAGGTTGGGGCCTTCTCTTGAGGATCTCCCCCTAAAAAAAAAAAGGCAGCCCTGGGATCTTGCGCTAAATCTCAAAGTTCTCGGAGCCCCGTAGAAGCAAGAGCAGCCAACCTGGCTGTCAGAACAGCTAAGGACTCCAAGAGGCCCCAGGGCTGGCATGCACTTCTGCCTAAGGGTAATGTGCCCCACACAGCCCCACCCTGGAGCACACCTGCCTGATCCAGGCCAAAGTCAAGCCACGTGGAGCCCAGGCAAACAGGGAGGGGCTGCTGGCTTGCCCCATCAGTTCACCTTTGGGCACAATGCCAATCAGCCTGTCGGGAACACAATAAAATAGTGGCATTCTCTCAATCATTAACAGATCCCTTGCCAGCAGCAACAGCAATTTCTTAATTCAATGGCCCTCTCCCACCCTGCCACACACGTGGAACTGTTAATCTAGAATGCTTCATGCAGAAAAAATCAAGTCAGCATGTTAAAATTCATCTTCTGATCCCCACAAAATGTCCCGAGTGGAGCCCGTGTCCCTGGCAGATGGACAATGCACAGCCCAACATGGGCCCTACCCAAAGGGCTAAAGGCTCTTGGTTAGGAATGTGACAAGGCCAGTATGTTTCTTGCTCAAAGCAAGAAGTTGTGATGAAGATGTGATCCCTCCTGGGGCCAAGGACATGCAGGTAGACTTTGGGCTTCAGAGCTGCCCTTCTCGGCTGGGTTCAGAGAGCAGCAACAAAACTTCCCACAGACAGAGAAGCTCCACAGCTCCCTCCACGCAGGAGGTTATAGGTTTTGGACTTCATAGTGGTGGAAATAAGATGCCTTCAGCAAAAACCATCCTCACCTTGGAGGACTTTTTGGAGTGTTGGGGATAGAACCCCCATGTCATTGCGCATACCAGGCAAGCACTCCAGCACTGATATGCACCTCTGCCTCTGCGGTGCTTTGTTCATGAATCCAGATCTCTTCCGGACTAGCACTACGTGGTGATGGCAGGTGGCAGTAGCGAGCTGAGCCGCAGCTCCTATGGATAATGAGGACACCCTGGACATTCCACAGCATTCTTCTGAGGGGCTAAGAAACAACTGCCAGCAGGCCAGGTATGTAAGTGCATCTTTGAGAAGCATGTGGATGGTAAGAAAGCCAGAAATATGTCTCAAGAGATCCAGACTTCCCTCTGTCTGACAGCAGCCATTCATTCCCTCTGCTCATCTCCCCTCCTGGCTGCAAGCTGCTGCTCACCTTACAGTCATGCTTGCAAGCCAAGGGAGGCTGGGCTCTTCAGACAAAGCAGTGCCATGGCCCCTTTCTCCAGGGCAAACTGAACCATGAACCTCAGCCTCTGCCAAAGGTAACTCCGAGCCACGCTTCTAGGCTCCACATCTGGTGATCTCTACACTATACTGGTTTATATAGAGTCTTCAAAAAATCCAAGTAAGAACTCAAGAGACGACCCATACTACAAAAGACAGTTCTGGGCCACCCTCCACAATGGAAGGGACGCCTGGTTCTCTGAAGCTCAGCAAGACCAGCTTCACAGGCTGCTCAAGAGAGGAGCTGTGGCCTCAGCAGGAAAGACAGCTCTTACACAAACCTGCGAAGCCACCCCTGCAGTGTTTTGTTCTGTTTGTTGAGACAGTGCCTTACTATGGATCCCAGGCTGGCCTTGAATGCTGGATTCCATACTTTTCACCTCCCCGTGCTAGCATTATAGACAGGAACCACTGTGCCCTGCTCCTCAGCACTATCTAATAACAGAAAACACTAAAGGGTAAGTCCTGGCCTTTGCGTTCTGGTCCGCAGGCAAGTTGCATGGAAACTCACTGGCCTACTGTTTGACTACAATGGTCATTTGCCATGAAAAAGTTTTCTCATCAGGTGTGGTGGTGCACACCTTTAATCCCAGCACTTGGGAGGCAAAGGTAGGAAGATTGCCAGGAGTTCAAGGCCACCCTGAGAATACAGAGTGAATTCCAAGTCAGCCTGAGCTAGAATGAGACTCTACCTCGGAAAAAAAAAAGAAAGAAAGGAAGGAAGGAAGGAAGGGAGGGAGGGAGGGAGGGAGGGAGGGAGGGAGAAGAAAAAAAGAGAAAAGAAAAGGGTTTCTCCATCCGCCCTGCCAACAGGCTTCCCAAGGGCAGGGACCAAACCAATCATGCCATCCTTACAGGACCACCAGCAAGGTCAACACAATCCTCAAATCCTCTAGCTGCCTGACTTCCTGGGGGGAGCTAAGCTGATACACGGGAGGCTGCTGGGGTGCAAGGACCTAGAATGCAGAATCCTGGCTCACTCTCCTTGGCTCCAGGGCTCCTGGGAGCAGGAGCTGAGGCCAGTTCAGGCCTGTCCTACAGAAGCGTGGGCAAGGGAACTGTGCACAGTGATCAGCAGGAGCTTTGCAGTGCAAGACAGACGGCCTGAACGGGCCCAGGCTGCACCCAGCACAGGCCCTGCTAGAAAGAGCCTACTACACAAACCATCCAAACCCACCCCCATGCGAGCTGTCCACTCAGCCTACCCCAACATAGGCTGCTGTAGCTGTCAGTGGGTGTGCCAGCCAGAAAAGGCTGTGGCCTTAGACCCATTGTCAGAGCCACTAAGCAAAGAAGGGGCCTGGCCTCTCACCTCGGCATAGAGTGATCTCTAACCTCTGGCTCCTGGCTCTACAAGGAGCTTCTTCTCACAAGAAACCCCTCCAAGCCAGATATGGCTACCCATGCCCACCATCCAGTCACTAGAGAAGTGAAGGCAGGAGGGTCAGAAGTCCATCATTCCCAGCTACATAGTGAGTTGAGGTCAGCCTGGGCTACGAGAGAACCTGCCTCAAAACAAACAAAACAGAAACCTCTTTTTCTTTCACACACACCTGGGATCCAGCTGTGGGCTTCCCCATGCCTCCCAGATGGCAGGGCCCCACCCACACCAGGGAGGGGAGGAGGGAGGGGAGGGGAGGGAGCAAATGGCAGGAGTGCAGTCCGGGAAAAGGCGAGGCACACTGGAAAAGCCAGTTGGGTGTTTCTGCTACAGCAGTAACTGGGAAGTCACCATGCGGTTATCAGCACAGCTTCAAGCAAACAATAGACAGCAGAGTCAGGACTACAGACCGAGGCCTCTTGACCCTCAGACTGGGCTGGGGCCTGATGCCACAGTGCAGATGGGGAAGAGCAAACTGCATGGCCGTCTAACCATGGCTCTGCAGCTTGTGCATGGGCCTGAGCCTAGGTCACAGGCCTTCTCCAAAGCGACAAGCTTTTCCTTAATGTGCCAGCCTGGGGCACTGCTATCACTCCCAGAAGTAATTGAGACAACCTGAAAGGACTTCTCACACACCGCCCCATGGCCAGCCCTATCTGCCCAAGTTCTTGACTGAAAGCCTGGCTCAGCCCAGGTCGCACTGAGATGAGCCCAACATGCGGGGGAGTAGTCACTTCCACTCCAAACATCGTCTCCTGCCTGGACAGGAACAAGGGCTCCGAGGCACGAGCCGGACCTGTGACAGGTGAGCTGCTTCACCACTCCAAACTGCAAACCATCAGCTTCATCATTTTTGTGTACAAGCGTATCAGTGTGTACACATGCACGTAGGTAAGCATGAAGGCCAGGCCAAAAGTGGACACCAGGTGTCATCCTCGAAAGTGCTCCACCTTGGCTCAGTGGGTAAAGGCGCTTGCTTGAAAAGCCTACCAGCCTGGGTCTGATTCCCCAGTGCCCATGAAAAGCCAGACACGCAAAGTGAAGCAGTTTGTTTATGGCACCAAAAGACCCTGGTGTGCCCATACTCTTTCTCTCTCTCAAGTAAATTAAAGTATAGAAGCTTAAGGTAAAAAGAAAATGCTATCTTACTTTTTCTGTTTATTTACTTTTCATATGAGAGAGAACGTGTATGCATGAGAGACAATTGGTGTACCAGGGCCTCTAGCCACTACAGTTGAACTCCAGACACATGCATCTCCTTGTGCACATGTGTCACCTTGTGCACCTGGCTTACGTGGGTTTCTGGGGGGTCAAACCTGGGTACTTTGATTTTGCACACAAGCACTTTAGCCACTAAGCCATCTCTCCAGCCCCTTCTTCTATTTTTTAAGAGAAACAGACAGAAAGGCAGAGAGAGTGAGTAAGGGCAAACCAGGGCCTCCTGCCACTGCAAAGGAACTCATACACACAGGACACATTGTGCATGTGGCTTTACCTGGGCACTGGGGATTTGAACCCAGGCCATCAGGCTTTATAAGCAAGAGCCTTTACCCACTGAATCATCTCTCCAGCCCTTATCCTTTTTGTTTGTTTTTGTTTTTTTGAGATAGGGTCTCAACTATAGTCCAGGCTGACCATGCCTGGCTTTTCTTTCTTTTTTTTTTTTTTTTCGAGGTAGGGTTTCACTCTAGTCCAGGCTGACCTGGAATTAACTATGTAGTCTCAGGGTGGCCTCGAACTCTTGGCGATCCTACTACCTCTGCCTCCCGAGTGCTGGGATTAAAGGCGTGCGCCACCACGCCCGGCTCTCTTTTTTTTTTTTTTTGAGGCAGTCTCATAGTGAATGCAGAGACTGACCACCAATGAGATAAGCTGGCAAGCCCTAGGAATCCTATCTCTACCTCCACAGCCTGGGATTACAGGTCTGTGCCCGCTGAACCTTACTGTTTTACATGGGTACTAGGGATTGGACTCAGGTCCTCTTTATCAACCGAGTGTCTCTCCAACTGCCACACAGTTTCTAAGGGAACTGAATCTCCTGAGTGCTGTGCTTTATTAAACTCCAGGATGCTGCTTAGAAGTACAACAGTTTGCTGGCTTGCACAAAGCTCTGAGATTAATAGCAAATAACACACACAGAGAGAGATTAAAAATAAATTTAAGGGCTGGATAGATGGCTTAGCGGTTAAAGTGCATGCCTGCATAGCCTAAGGACCCAGGTTCCATTCTCCAGGTCCCCATGTAAATTAGATGTACGTGAATCTTGAGTTTGTTTGCAGCGACTAGAGGCCCTGATGTGCCCATTCTCTCTCACTCACTCTTTTTCCATTTGTCTATAATAAATAAATAAATAAATAAATAAATAAATAAATAAATAAATAAATATAAATAAATGAATGAATTTAAAATAGCAGGTTAAGCCAGGTGTGGTGGCACATACCATTAATCCCAGTACTCAGGAAGCAGAGGTAGATTGCTTCCAGGTCAGCCTGGGCTAGAACAAGACCCTACCTCAAAAAACCAAAAAAGAAAAACAAACAAACAAACAAACAAAAAAACACTATAAACACACACACACAAATCAGGCTTGCCAAGTATGTTAGCACATGCCCTTAATCCCAGCACTCAGAAGGCAGAGGTAGGAGGATGGCCATGAGTTAAAGGCCACCCAGAGACTACATAGTGAATTCCAGGTCAGCCTGGGCTAGAGCAAGACCCTACCTCAAAAAAAAAAAAATCAGACTGGGCATAGTGGCACATGCCTTTAATCCCAGCACTCAAGAAGCTTTTTTGAGGTAGGAATTTTAAAGGTGTGCACTACCACACCGGGCTAATTTTTTTTTTTTTTTTTTTTTTTTTTGTGGTTTTTGGAGGTAGGGTTTCACTCAAGCTCAGGTTGACTTGGCAGAGCAGCCTCGAACTCTCAGCAATCCTCCTACCTCTGCCCCCGAGTGCTGAGATTAAAGGCGTGCACCACCATGCCGGGCACCTAAAATATTTTTGAATAAATACCAGGGGTTGGAGAGATGGCTAAGTGGTTAAAGCACTTGTCTGCAAAGTCTGGGTTCAATTCCCCAGTACCCACATAAGCCAGATGCACAGGTGGCGCATGTATCTGGAGTTCATTTGCAGGGAATAGAGGCCCTGTTGCGTCCATTCTCTATTTATCTGCCCCTCTCTCTCTCTCCCTCTCTCTCAAATAAATAAATAAATCTAAAAAAAAAAAAAAAAACCAGGCCGGGCGTGGTGGCGCACGCCTTTAATCCCAGCACTCGGGAGGCAGAGGTAGGAGAATCATTGTGAGTTCGAGGCCACCCTGAGACTACATAGTTAATTCCAGGTCAGCCTGGGCCAGAGTGAGACCCTACCTCAAAAAAACCCAAAAAACAAAAAACAAAACAAAAATACCAGGTAACGGCTGGAGGGATGGCATAGCGGTGGTTAAGGCATTTGCCTGCAAAACCAAAGGACCCAGGTTCGATTCCCCAGGACCCACTTTAGCCAGATGCACAAGGGGGCACATGAGTCTGGAGTTCGTTTGCAATGGCTGGAGGCCCTGGCGTGTCCATTTTCTCTCTCTGTCCCTCTTTCTCTTTTTTTTAAATACCAGGTTAAGCCAGGCATGGTGGCTTAATCCCAGCACTCGGGAGGCAGAGGTAGAAGGATCACTGGGAGTTCGAGGCCACCCTGAGAATAGAGTGAGTTCCAGGTCAGCCTCGAAAAACCAAAAAAAAAAAAAAAAAAAAAAAACAAAAAAAAAAAAAAAAACAGGTTAAGGCAGGCGTGAATACTCATACTCATAACTTTAATTCCAGCACTTGTGAGGCAGAGATAGGAGGAGGATCCCTGTGAGTTTGAGGCCAACCTAGGACTACAAAGTGAATTCTAGGTCAGCCTGAGATAGAGTAAGATCCTACCTCAAAAAAAATCAAGGGCTGGAAAGATGGCTTAGCGGTTAAGAGGCATGCCTGCAAAACCTAAGGACCCGGGCTCAATTCTCCAGGTCCCATGTAAGCCACATGCACATGCGTCTGAAGTTCGTTTGCAGTGGCTAGAGGCCCTGGCACGCCCATTCTCTCTTTCCCTCACTCTGTCTAAAATTAATTAATTAATTTAAAAAACTAAAACATGATTAGAAAGAGATGTAAGATTTAAAAAAAAAAATTTTTTTTTTTAAAAACCACGTTAAGCACAACATGTAGAGAGCTAGACTTATGTCTAGGACAGCCTGGAGTTCAGGATTTCTTAAGTACATTCTTCTTAAAAACTATGGTTTCAAGGAGTGAAAAGAACTTAATCAGAGGATGCAAAAAATGCTCTCATGTCTCAAGGGCAAACATATGCTCATGTGGACCAGGCACAACAAGCCTCAGGGCTACACAAACAGAAGCCCAAAGAGCCCAGTACCCGCAGATGCTATCTATCTAGACCTCTTCAGATGCAAGGCGGGCACATGGTTAGGTTCACACAGCTGCAACAGGCCACAGGGAAAGCTGATGCTCAGTGCAAGGTTTTCAACGTGTTTCAGTTACGTCTCAGAGAGGTTCACTGGAGAGTCTGCCTCATCCGGGCTGCTCTCCTGGGTGCCTATGAAAGATCACAGTAAAAACGCAATGCCAACTATAACCTGTTCTCCAGCACAGATCTACACGAAGTATATAGGACACCAGCTGGGGTACAGTTCAGTGTAGAGCACCTGCCTAGTATACAAAGCCCTCGATCCTATCCCCAAAACTGCACATACAAAAAAACACAGGACTTCCAATGAGAAAGGTCGAAAACATAGTGAATTCCAGGTCAGCCTGAGCTAGGGTGAGAACCTTCCTCAAAAAAACAAAGAAAAAATAGAAAGGACTAAATACTGGGTATATAGCTTGTATTTTTTCAGGTAGGAAGGGAGGGACTGGCACATAGGAATAGTTAAGAAAAGAGAAGAAACTGGGCTATCTAAACCAACTGCCAGCAAGGGTCAAAGACGAAGGTAAGAGACACATTCATTCCCTTGAACCCCTTCAGCAGAAATTACATGGACACCAAGAGATTGGGAATTTAGCTCTGATGTAAAAGCCCTATGTTTGGCCCCCCAGAACCAGAAAAAATAAAAACTAGGGACTGGGGGGCTGGAGAGATGGCTTAGCAGTTAAGGCGCCTGCATCCTAAGCCTAAGAACACTGGTTACAATCTCCAGGTCCCACGTTAAGCCAGATGCAAAGTGACGCAAGGGCGCAATGCCGCACTTTACCACAAGGGGGTGCACACATCTGGATTTCGTTCACAGCAGCTGAGAGGCTGCTGGCGCGCCCATCTCTATCTGTCTTCCTCTCCCTCTCTGTGTCTCTCCAAAAAAAAAACAAAACAAAACAAAACAAAAAACTAGGGACTGGGGAGATGACTCAAAAGCTAAAGTGCTTTCCTGCCAAGTCTGCAGACCTGGGTTCAATTCCCCAGCACCTATATAAAGTCAGACCCAAGGAGTGGCACAGCTGGAACTGGTGACATACGCCTTTAATCTCAGCACTTGGGAGACTGAGGTAGGAGAATCGCTGTGAGTTCGAGGCCAGTCAGAGACTACAAAGTGAATTCCAGGTTAAGCTGGGCTAGAGTGAGACCATACCTTGAAAAACCAAAAAAAAAGAGAGGGCACAGAGCCGGGCATGGTGGCATACACCTTTAATCCCAGCACTTGGGAGGCAGAGGTAGGTGGATAGCCTTGAATTCGAGGCTACCCTGAAACTACACAGTGAATTCCAGGTCAGCCTGGGCCAAAAAGCAAGACCCTACCGCAAAGAACAAAAAAGTAGCACATGTGTCTAGTGTGTGTGTGTAAATTAATAAATACTTTTAAAATAATAATAAAAATTAAGACAGGCATGGTGACATGTGTCTTTAATCCCAGCACTTGGGAGGCTGAGGTAGGAGAATCGCTGTGAATTCCAGACCAGGCTGAGCTAGAGAGAGACCTTATATTGAAAAACAACAACAACAACAAAATAGTAATAATAATAATAATGATAATAACCAAAATGATGGCTTGTTAAGTCTTTGGCACATAGCTGAAATCTGTTTAAACAGGAGAGCCTCACCCCCCCAAGAACTTGGGACAGACACAGCAGCCTGCAAGGGCTGTGAAAGGACATCTGTCCCCACGCTCAGAGGCAGAGGAGGAGGGTCGCCATGAGTGCGAGGCCACTCTGACACTATGCAGTAAATTCCAGGTCAGCCTGGGCTACAGCGAGACCCTACCTCGGAAAACCAAAAAAAAAAAAAACAATAAAATTGAGCAGGGCTCACACAGGTATGGCCAGGTGCATCAGGGGTGTGATCCTATCCATGTGGACTGCAGCATAGGGCATCCCTGAGAGCCAGCCCATAATGAAGCAGTCCTCTGACCAGCTACCACGTACCTTTGGCATGAAAGGTCCAGCCCCTGCGCCAATATTCCTGCAGCTGGACCCGCTCCTGCTGACCCAGGCTACACACCTCACTGTAGAACTGCCGCTCAATGTGGACGTAGGCCGCTGGGATGGCCCCAGCCATGCCCTTGGCCCCAAAGAAGCCATTCACCTCAGGGGAGGCCAGTAGGATCTGGTACTCGGCCCGAGTGCCTAAGACCAGGTCCATGTAGGCCTGGGTCAAGTTGAAGTAGCCAGTAGTGAGGAAGACCTTAGAGCCCTGCTCGGCCTCAGTCAGCAGAGTCTCAGTGACTATCTCATCTATCTGGATCTCAAATGGCTTCATCTGGATCAGCGGGTAAATCCAGGTGTCAGGTGCTGGTCTCCGGTCACCAGCAGCCGCTGCCTCTTCCTGGCTCAGCAGGGAGTCACCATGGAAGGTCTGTGCGTGCAGCATCTGCTGGCGGGTCCTGGCTGAATGGATAACATCCATGACCCGCTTATTGGCTGCTTTGCAGTACGCGGCCAGGTCACCTACAGGACCATGACAAAAAGGAAGAGAGAAACAGATGAGAGCCAGGCACAGTGGCACCCGCCTGTAATCCTACTACTTGGGACACTGAGACAGGAGGATAAAAAAAGAGGCCAGACTAGGGTACACAGGGAACTCCTACTCAAAAAAAGAAAAGCCAGGCGTGGTGGTGCACGCCTTTAATCCCAGCACTTGGGAGGCAAAGGTAGGAGGATTGCCGTGAGTTCAAGGCCACCCTGAGACTACATAGTGAATTCCAGGTCAGCCTGGGCCAGAGTGAGACCCTACTTCAGAAAAACCAAAAGAAAAAAGCTGGGTGTGGTGGCACCCACCTTTAACTCCAGCACTTGGGAGGCAGAGGTAGGAGGATTGCTGTGAGTTTGAGCTAGAGTGAGACCCTACCTCAAAACCCCTCCCAAAAAAAGAGAGAGAGAGAGGGGCCAGGCATGGAAGCACATGCCCTTAATCCCAGCACTCGGGAGGCAGAGATAGGAGGACTGTTGTGAGTTCAAGGTCACCCTGAGAATAGTGAATTCCAGGTCAGCCTGGACTAAAAGAAAAGGGGGGGGTTGTCTAAGGAGACACCTCAGTTTGATTCACAAGACCCATGTAAAATGCCAGAGGTGATGATACGTGCCTATAATCCCAGTGCTGGGGAGGTGGAGACAAGCAGACCCTTGGGGCTCACTGGCCAGCCAGTCTAGGGTAATCAGTGAGCTCCAGGCCAATGCAGAGACCCTGTCTCAAAGGAGGTGGACGGTGTTCCTGAGAAGAACACCCAATGTTGAACTCTGGCCTATACACATACATAGCACGCATACCTACACACACAAACATGCATGCACACACATAAAAAACAGAAACCTTTAATCCCAGCACTCAGGAGGCAGAGGTAGGAGGATGGCCATGTGTTCGAGGGCACCCTGAGGCTACATAGTGAATTCCAGGTCATCTGGGGCTACAGTGAGACCCTACTTCAAAAAAAAAGAAAAAAGAAAAACAAGAAAAAGGACACGTGTCAGCACATACCACAGGACAGGGATGACAGAGGGGTATCTCTGTAACCAGTGACAACACACAGAAGCCTCAAGGGCAGGCCCTTGGCTCTATACAGAGTGGCTTCCCTAGCTGGCCAGGACACTGGTAACAAGCAACTGTGCACACAGTGGAGGAAAGAACTGCAGGTGCTACTCCTGGACAAGAAAAACCTGAGTGACAAGAATAACCTGAATATCAAGAAGTCTGGAGGGAGGCCTAAAGAGATGGCTTAGTGGTTAAGGCACTTGACTGCAAAGCCAAAGGATCCTAGTTTGATCCCCACGACCCACATAAGCCTGATAGATGACAGATGCACAAGGTGGCACACACGTCTGGAGTTCGTTTGCAATGGCTAAAAGCCCTGACACACACATTCTTTCTCTTTCTCTCTTTCTCTCTGCCTCTTTCTCTCTCAAATAAATAAATAAAAATTAAATACTTTGAAAAGAATTCTGGGGGGGAAACAGACAAAAGAAAAGTCTAGTCTAAGAAAGGAACTAGAAAGAGCAGACAACAGGACAAAAAGAATCAAAATCGGAGAATATCAACTCTGTGCAACTCTTCTGAAGAGGTGATGAGACAGCAAGTCTCTGGCTAGTCAGAAGAAAGAGCGAAATAGGGACAGAGGCTGTGCTGGGTCACCCACCCTTACTCACAGTGGACTGAGGACAGGGACAGACACAGATACCTTTCAGGGCTGCACTGAGAACACTGAAGGAACTGCCTGTGCAGGAATCCATCCTTGTTGACGCCAGCCACTACCACAGAAGAGCAGCAGCCACAGGAGCATGATGCAAGGACAAGGCTGCAGGCGTGTGCTGCAGCTCACATCCCCTGAACATACTTGTCCCCACTCCTGCCCTGAGTATGGCCATTTCTCCCCAGTTATGACTGCTGGTCTGATAAGCCAGGGCTCAGTAAGCGTGTCTTCAAGGGAGGGCCACATGGTATTTAACTGGGACTTTGAGGCTAATGTGTAGGTACTCATGTAACAGGAGGGAATGTGATTTCCAGGATTTTTATTGATGAACTTCTAGGCACAGCAGTGACAGCTGAGCATCTCCTGGTAACAGCTACCACTGACAATCACAGGCTGTCTGCACGGTCAGAGCTCCTTGGGACAGGGCAGGGCTGCAACCAGGAGACCCCATCTTAGTCCAAAGAATGTGACCTACTATTCTTACAGGGTCTGAGTTTAACCCTCCCCAAGTTGTACCCAAACTGCTGCACTTGCACCCTCAGCAGCCCCCACTAAGGGCCAAGGGAAGCCACAGGATCGGCAGGAATGCAAGTGCCTAGGGAAAGCTGCATGCACCAGGGCTAGCCTGTCGGGTGGCAGAGCTGGGAGCCAGTTTCACTTTCCAGGAAGGAGGCCACAGACCTCAATGGAACGGAGAGCCACAGGGCCTCAGTGATAGGAGGTTTAGGGGAAGGGGACAGGCCAAGGTAAGTGGTCGCTGGGAAGGCTGCTTCCTGTAAGACCAGAGTAGGTTCCAGGGCCCAAGCCCAAACTCCCACACTCCTGAGTCGGCACTTGCCGGCAGAGCATGATGGATAGAGCCAGGGAGTCTCATCTGTCTGATTTCAGATTCAAAAGCAGGAGGCCCTGCCACTCTGTCTCCTGAACTTCGAGGCATTCCTATGTCCTTCACCCCACACCCAGGAGGGCGATGGAGCCAGGCCCCCACCTTTGTAAGGATGCACCATGCCGTCCACCACCTGCACTGTGTCATCCTCCTGCAGCTGCAGGGACACATCTCCCACAGCATCCACCAGCTCTGTGAAGAAGTCTGCGATCTCAGCACAGTCCTGCAGGAACACGTAGCGGTCCTGGCGGTTGGTGAAGTAGGAGTCGCTCAGGTTTGCACTACAGGGAGGAGAAGCAGGTGAAGACAGCATGACTAGGGACTAGGCCCGGGGACTGAGTGTTGAGTGAGAAGCCCAGAAGCAGCCAGTTAACAAGTAAACACTGAGCTACAGCCATGTGCAGGACAGTAGCGCTAGGATACAGAATGACACAGAACAGACACCACCCCTCCCCAAAGGCCCACCAGGCTGAGAGGAGGCACCGAAGCCCACAGGCTATCTCTCAGTGGGTTCTGACCCCAACACTCAGGCTTCGGCCCTGCTCAGAGTTGGCAAGTTTGTTTTCCAGGCTTTGCCTGACAGTTACTCGTCCTGTCTGATCTGTTTTCCAAGTGCCAAGTGAGGGAAATAGTCCCCCTGGTGAGAGAACCGCATGAGACTGTGCACAGCAGGGACTTAGCCCAGCGGCCAGCACAGGGACATGCTCAGTACATGGCAGCTGACTCCCTGGGCTCCAGCCCCCATAGCACAGGAGCCACAGAGTCAGAGGCTGCAGGGACAGGCTGGCCTTCCTGCTTGTACTGCTGACCCCGTCCTAGAGCACCACCGCTAAAGCTCACCCGCTCAGGATGACGTTGTTGTCAAAGAGGTACACCTTGATGTGCTGGAGGCCGATGGTCTCGTTAAAGCGCTCAGGGAGAAGGAGCCGGAGGAGCCCTCGAAGGTTTGGTGTGTGGAAGAGGGAGACACGCACATGTTCTGGAAACCTGCGCAGGAGTGGGAGCAGCATGGTACGAGAGTTCTTCCTGCCTTCGTATGAGGGAGCGGAGAAAATACTGCTGTGATTCACATCAGGAAAGACATCCTGCCTGCCAGACAGAAACAACTCCCTGGAAGGCCTCACTTTACCAGACAACCTGTCTGAACTGGTCACACAAAATATGCTACTTTGAGCCAGAGGACCCCGGAGCCACACTGTAGCTCAGGGCAGGACTGGTGTTCTGTGTAGCAGACATCTGCTTTGCTGCCATCCCTGCTCCCCTCTTGGTAACTTCACCCAACTGCCCCTGAGGTATCAATGGCCCTAAGTCTGCCTGCCCTGGGGGAGTTCCTGCCCTAAGCCTTACTACAGCTCCACAAGAAAGCACACCAGAGCTGGAGAAATGGCTTAGCGGTTAAGGTGCTTGCCTGCGAAGCCTAAGAACCCAGGTTCAATTCTCCAGGTCCCACATAAGCCAGACGCACAAGGTGGTGCATGCGTCTGGAATTCGTTTGCAGTGACTAGAGGCCCTGGCGTGCCCATTCTAACTCTCTATCTTTCTCCCTCTCTCTGTCTCTAATAAATAAATAAAAATAAATCTTTTTAAAAAAAGAGAGCATGCCAGCCTGAGCCAGGCTGTTCAGCACACTTAAAAGCCTGTGATAACAATTAACTGAAGTTTAGTCAAAAGCCCACTGTGGCCTCTTGGGAGATTTGGCCTGAGTCTCAAGGAAACAGACTTCCTTCCAATAGACAAGGTGTTCTGGAAATATGACCTAGGCCCCCAGGCCCCACACAGAGCCTCGGGATGAAGTAAGCCCAAAGGAAGCAGGGTCAGGGGACAGACCCTGGAAATTCAAGCTCAAAATCATGACCCACCCAAAGAGGCATCACAGAATCTACAAAACTTTTCTTGTCTAATTTGTTTTCAAGTTGGGCTTCAGTCACCTGCAGAACAACTCTGACTAGGACAAAAAGGCAGTCCTGGGCCTGGTCTCCCCTCTGGAGCAGGGGACATAACAGCGAATCTCCTCAAACAGAGGATCTGAGAGAGGAGAGGGGTCATGTGTGGAGCACCTACCTCTTGAGCCCCGAGTGAAGTCCAGGAGAATGGAGACCTTCAGGTCAGAAGGCAACTTTGCCTGCAGTGACTCTTCCAGACAATCCACCTACCACAAAAGAAGCCAAAGCAACATGAGTCAGGCAGGAAGAAGTCTGTGTCCTAAAACCAGTATCAGCTGATGCCCCACCACACCATCCTTTCTCAGAACATCGTTAGCACGGGGGAGCTGACATCCACTGGCTGCTCAGCCATGAAGGCCCTCTCCAGTCTGGCCCCAGGGAAGAGAAGGGTGAGTGCAGTACAGAGTCGTGCTGTGCTCAGCAGGCTGGGCCTCACTTCCAGGAACCAGTCTAAGACAGCAGTTCCACAGACATAATCCTCACAGACAAACCACCAGCACCTAACTCGGGAAATATTTGCTGAAGAAGTGAATGAATGAATCCAAGACACAACCTGCCCGCTGGCCCTTCTCCATGGCCTGGACATTACATTCCTCTCCTTCTCTCCCACCAAGGCAAATGGCCTTCCCAAGCCTTTAGTTAAAAGGATGCCTAGGAAACAGGGAGGCCTCCTTGCTCAGAGGCAGAGTGGGGAGCATTTAGAGGAGCCTGGTATCCCTTCATGCTCCATACACCAATGCCTATATCACTTCCCAACTCCCACCCAGGAGTTTTTGAACAAGGATCAACTCAGAAAGAACACTGACCAACCAGGCATGGTGGCGCCTTTAATCCCAGTACTTGGGAGGCGGAGGTAGGAGGATCGCCATGAGGTGAGGCCACCCTAAGGCTACATAGTAAATTCCAGGTCAACCTGGGCTACAGCACAAAGCCTATTTCAAAAAAAGGGGGAGGGGGCTGGGGAGATGGCCTAATGGGTAAGGTGCTTGCCTGTGAAGCCTAAGGACTCAAGTCTGACTCCCCATAACCCATGTAAGCCAGATGCACATGGTGGCACATGCATTTGGAATTCGTTTGCAATGGCAGGAGGCCCTGGCATCCCTATACTCTCTCTAATAAATAAAAAAATAAATAAAAATTTTAAAAAAGAACTTTAAAAAAAATAGCACTGACCATGGGCAATGGGCCCATTTTCTTACCATACCGCCTCTGAGCAGACCATGCCCTAAGATGGGACGAAACAGTGGCCTCACCTCCAAATCCAACTTCACCTCAGAAGCTGCTGCACTGGACTGTGCTAGAGCCAGTACCTGACACTCCTGCTGAGCTTGGCGCCCCAACCCATCTGCCCCACTTACACTGATGGCAGGCCAGCTAGTCCAGGTAGAACAAAGCTAGCCAAGACCTGGCACCCAACACCAGTTCTGGCAAACCCTGTGGCTAACTGGCCAGCCCCACGAGCACTGGGTTCATTTGCCCAGGACATGGTCAGAATATGTTTTCTAAAAAGACCGCAGAGTAAATATTTTGGGTTTTGTAAGCCAGATGGTCTGTCATAGCTCCTCAGTGTTGAAGCTGTCACAGGAAAGCAACATGGACAACACACAACATTGAGCATGGCCATGCTCCAATAAAACTTTATGGACATGGAATATAAAGTTCACACCGTTCATGTAAATCACAAACTTTCTTTGCTTTATTTTATTTATTCATATTTGGTTTTTCGGGGTAGGGTCTCACTCTAGCCCCGGCTGACCTGGAATTTACTATGTAGTCTCAGGGTGGCCTTGAACTCAAGGCAATCCTCCAACTCTGCCTCCCAAGTGTTGGGATTAAAGGCATGTGCCACCACGCCGGCCTTTTTTTTATTTTTCAAGGTAAGGTCTCACTGTAGTCCAGGCTGGCCAGGAATTCACTATGTAGTCTCAGGGTGGCCTCGATCCTCCTACCTCTGCCTCCCGAATGCCGGGATTTAAGGTGTGTACCACCATACCTGGCTCCTCTTTGTTTTGTTTTCCCCAATCATTAAAATGCAGAAGCCGTTCTCAGCCAAAAACCACATGAAGTCAGGCCATGGCCTGTGGGTCATTGTCCGCCAAGGCTAGGCTGGTACAGTAGCCCAAAGAGCCCTATGCAGGGTGAGGAGACACTGGCCAAGACCAAATGAAGCCTACTATGCCATTCTCACAGAGCCCTGACAGGCCCGTCTAGGGAGGCAGAGGCCAATGGAAAGGCAGCTTGCTTAGGTACCAATTCTAGCTGTTGTTGGGACCAGCTTACCAGCTCCTGTTCCAAAGGACCAGTCCCCAGGTAGAGAGATGCCATCACGACCCTCCTCTTGGCTACTTTTATCTGTCCCTGAAAGAGGAGAAACCACTCTAAATCCACAGTCATCATTTTCACATTTCACTGAGAAAATCTGATCCTTTGACGTCTGAGGCAAATCATCCTTTAAGCTAAACTACCCTGTGTCTTCACCAATTAATACTCAAGAGCAGAATAAAACAGCCGGGCGTGGTGGCGCACGCCTTTAATCCCAGCACTCAGGAGGCAGAGGTAGGAGGATCACCGTGAGTTCAAGGCCACCCTGAAACTTCCAGGTCAGCCTGAGCTAGAGTGAGACCCTACCTCGGAAAAAAAAAAAAAGAAGAAGAAGAAGGAAAATGAAAAAAGAAAAAGAAATCCCAGCAGAGGTAGGAGGACTGCCATGAGTTCAAAGCCACCCTGAGACTATAGTGAATTCCAGGTCAGCCTGAGCTTGGCGAGACCCTGCCTCAAAAAAAAAAAAAAAAAAAAAAAAAAAAAAAAAAACTGTAAAATAAAAAATTTCAAAAGAGTAGCCTAAGACATATGGCAACTTATCAAGTAAGGAGCCATGATCCTAAGTTAAAACACAGCCAGGCATGGTGGTGCACACCTTTAATCCCAGCACTCAGGAAACAGAGGTAGGAGGATCACCAAGAGTTCAAGGTCACTTTAAGACTTCATAGTGAATTTCAAGTCAGCCTGGATTACAGCAAAATACTACCTCAAAAAGCCAAATTTAAAAAATGGGGGGGAGGGGGCTAGAGGCCCTGGCATACCCATTCTTTCCCTCTCTCTCTCAAATAAATTAATTTAAAAATTAAGCCGGCGTGGTGGCGCACGCCTTTAATCCCAGCACTCGGGAGGCAGAGGTAGGAGGATCGCCGAGAGTTTGAGGCCACCCTGAGACTACATAGTTAATTCCAGGTCAGCCTGGACCAGAGTGAGACCCTACCTCGCAAAACCAAAAAAATAAATAAATAAATAAAAATAAAAATTTAAAAAAAAAAAAAAACCACTCAGCCTGAAAATAAGGCTAAAAATTCAGCCATTAGAAAAGCTGAAGGAAAACTTCTCTATATAGACCTGCTGACAGAAAGCTGGAAAAAGCTAAGCTGCATGCAGTCCTATGGGAGAGACAAGTAATAAGTAATGAAAAGAGAGGACATTACAAGCCTTAAATCTGGCCAGTCAGGCCAAATGTCCAAACAGGTGCAAGAGTGACACGTCTGCTATGGGGGAAACCAACCACTCTCTACATCCCATGGGAGGGAACACCTGCCTGGTACTGAAAACCTAATCAAAAGCCTATATTAGGGAAGTCATGAGCCTTAGGAGTGTAACATCTGCTGCTGGGGTCTGGCTAAATGAATATATTATGTTCACCAAGCTGCCCTGTAAGCACTACACTTAATGTTCATATTCATATATTAATGCTACTCTCACTTTTGTTAGAGAAGCTTCTCTTTTCAGATGGAGATGACCACTGGGATGACCCAAAAGGCACCATAGTGCTGAGAAGAAGTGACAGAGGAGTATTCAGCACTGAAACATCTCTATCACACCTTCCAAGGCTCAGGGTCCATTGAGGAAGCGGTAGTAGAGAGAATATAAGAGCGGAAGGAAGGGTAGGACTGCTTACAATGCAATCGTCCAGACAGAAATTGGCCTCGATATCCAAGACCTCGCAGTCCCTAGCACTACCTTTACAAGACCCTCATAATAGGAGGAAAAGTTGACGACATCAAAATAAAAAGAGAGACTAACGGAGAGAGTGAGGGGATATGAAGGAGGGTGGATTTGTGAAGGGGAAAGAGGCAGACAAACCAGACATGGGGGGAATCACTAGCTTCTCTAAGGCCAAGCTGAAGAAAACCAAGACGAAGGAAAAAAAAAACACCCTGCCAACCAAAGAACAGGAACCATTGAACAGGAAAAGCGGAGTGAAATTTCCTAAAAGCCTAGAGGATCGCCTGGTCATCTCTGGAGTCCCCTAAGTGATGTGGAGAAAGAGCCACCTGCAAGATGGACACGAGCCACAAGCTGCACTGTGAACCCAGGCACTCCGCGCCCATGCCACCAGCCTACGGGTCTCTTTGAGGCCCCTAATCAGATTGCCAAATTTCTCCAGCTTGCCCTGGGATATTATAGAAAACTTATTTGTATGATTAATGAAAATAAAACACACCTCATGGCAAAAAAAAAAAAAAAGATCAAACTGGGCTACATGAGACCTGTCTCAAAAAAAAAAAAAAAAAGACAACTCCACAGGAGAGCACAATAAAAGAGAGGGAGGGAGGCATGTAGTACAGCCAATGCTTGCTCCCATGAGAAGAGATGCCATCTTGCTGGGCATAGTGATACAAGCCTTTAAAAAAAGGAACACATGCCCCACAGAGTGAAGTGAACCAAGCGAAGCTGCCCACCCCAGTCCAGAGTCAGGAAAAGAAGGCCTTTGCTTGTTTTTGGCCCAAGAGCCTGGGCAGATCCTTTGCTGCATGGCCTGGCCACCTTACCAGAAGGATCACCAGATGGGACACGGTCCATCAATTGCCCAGTCAATTAGGACACTGAGGAAAAGCCACATGGAAAAACCTGTTTCTTCAAGCTGAGGAGAAACCAAACAAGAGCAAGGTGCACATTGCACCATTTTCACAAACAAAGCAGAGGACAGACAAGCAGGAGGAGAGGGGAGAGGAAGGTCTCGAGACCCACCCACAGACATGCACAAAGAACCAGCCAGTCAGAAATAAAACGAAGCTAGGTGTGGATCAACAGCGTGCAGGGGCTAAGGTGTGAGAGAAAGAAAGGGCGGGCTTTCAGATGGCACTTTCCACCCAAAGGTGAAGCTCCGCCTGCATCTCCAACCTCCCAGCACCCCACCTGCCTGCCCACCATAATCAGCTCTCCATTCCAGCATCACTGCTAATATGAATGCAAGAGTTTACGATGCTAAATATGAGCCAGTGTTCATCAAATTAGCAGTCCAACCATGAACCAGACGTGGTATGTAAACTGAGCCCCTGACTGCAAAGCCGCCATCACAGCAGGGAAAGCGAAAGCACACACCCAAGCCTCAGAGAACCAGGTCTCCCAGACCTCAGACCAGTGGTCTCCTTCTCAGGTGCTCTGAAACCCCCTGTGCTCAATGGGCACTGGCCACTGCCCATGCCTAAGGTCCCACTACAGGTCTCGCAGACTGCATCTACCCGGATGTCACTAGAGACAGGGGTCTCTTTGCCCAGATGCCCATCATCTTTAGCAGGAATGCACCAGGGTCTGTCAGTCCTCACAATTTCTAGTCTCACAGACCACCCTGTCAACAAGAGGAACAAGGGGAGTCAGTGTGTCCACCAGAACTGGGGTCTGGCCCTGTCCTCATGGCTCCCCGCTGAGATGCCAGCCACCCAGGGAAGTTGCTGCGTGAGGCTCCACTCAACCACCTATGAAGCTGAAACCAGACAGAAAGAACCCAAAAGGCGACACCAAACAGCATAAGTTCCTACAACAGGTATTCAGACTCACCAACTCCGATTTCTGCCCTCAGGCCTCAATGCAACTTACCTTCATGAGCGCAAAGAACTCAGCAGGGGAAGAAAGCACCCTGACATGAGAGCTGGAGACGCCGAACTCTGGGACCAGGTTTCTGATCCACTGGAACCTGTGTACGCTCTCGGGGCAGAGGCAACAAGGTGGGGAGGTGACCTGGGGGACAGCTGGGGACAGCAAGGGAGCCAGTAACAGCCATGGAGACCTGGTTAGAGAGAAACACACAAATGAGTTACCCTCATCAAATACCTCTACAGACCCAGACCTCTAAGCTGCTAGGGACAGGGAGGTTTGGACCAATTTCAGTTTTTTTTGTTTTGCTTTGTTTTGGTTTTGAAGTAGGGTCTGACTCTACTCAGGCTGACCTGGAATTCACTATGTAGTCTCAGGGTGGCCTTGAACTCACAGCAATCCACCTACTTCTGCCTCCCCAGTGCTGGGATTAAAGGCGTGCACCACCACACCAGCTCAGATATTTTTTTTAATATTTTTTTTCTTCTCAGGCCCCCAGCCACTGCAAATGAACTCCAGACACATGCTCCACTTTGTGCATCTGGTTCTATGTGAGTACTGGGGAACTGATTCTACACCGTTAAGCTTTGCAAACAAGCATTGTAACAGCTGGGCCATCTCTCCAACCCCAGATTTTTTTTTTTTTTTTTTTAAGAGAAGGTCTTGCTCTAGCCTAGGCTGACCTGGGATTCATTATGTGGTCTCAGGGTGGCCCAGAACTCACAAGTGCTGGGATTAAGGCATGGGCTACCATACCTGCCTTATTTTTCTTTCTTTTTTTTGAGGTAGGGTCTCATTCTAGCCCAGGCTGACCTCCTACTTCTGCCTCCCTAATACTAGCAGCAAAGACATGCTCCTCGCCTACTCAATTTCAGATTTTTTCTAGCATTTTAAATTGTGAGCCCAAAGCAAATTCTGCAGAAAGGCGTTCCTTTGAGCTTCCTGCCTCCTAGCATTTCAAGCGGGTCACTGCTGCCCCTCCAAGTGCCAATGCCTATATATGAATCCAACAGCATTAGGGGGCTGCCAAGATGGCTCAGTGATTAAAAGCACTTGCTCACAAAGCTTGACAGCCTGAGTTTGATTCCCCAATAACCACATAAAGCCAGAAGCACAAAGGGGTGCATGTGTTTGGAGTTCATTTGCAGTGGCAAGAGGCCCCGGTGTACCCATTCTCCCCCTCCCTCTCTCCTTGCAAAT
Organism: Orientallactaga sibirica; assembly: GCA_036365145.1. Taxonomy (NCBI): domain Eukaryota; kingdom Metazoa; phylum Chordata; class Mammalia; order Rodentia; family Dipodidae; genus Orientallactaga; species Orientallactaga sibirica. Next base: position 5,060,359 of record JAEOAD010000013.1, read on the forward strand.
AATAAATAGAATATTTTTAAAACAAAACCAAAAAACTCCAACAGCACTGACTCTACAGCCGGGAAGCACACTTAGAGCAAGTACACACAAGCTCCCAAGAGCTCCTGCCTAGAGACTGACAACGCGCTCAGCACAGCAGACCTCTCACACAGGACTCATGAGATAAACAGACCTAGAAAAATGACATTTTCTCCTAAAAACTATGATTGAAGAGAAAAGATGAAACGAAAGGTGGGGAAGAGGCCCATCTTAAGAAGTGCTGACGCTGACTAGAAAGGCCCTTCACCACCAGACACATCCTCCAGGGTCCCGCAGCACTGGCCTGAGCACAGGAGCTGCAAAGGCAGCATGAACACTAGCAGCTGAGCCTGAAGGAACAAGAGCCTCGTCTCTGCTACCCTGCACCCCCAGAGAGACACAAACTTCAACCCTTTGGAATTCCAGTCTGCAAAGCAGGAAACCCCTCTTCAGTGTGTGTCCTCCAGCTGCTAAGCACCAACAGCCCTGAACAGCCACAGATTCCAGGAACATGGTTTCAATGGCTGCTGCCTGATAAAGCGCTGAATCTCCCCAGTTCATGAGGCTGGCCGCAGAAGCCAGATGGCCCACAGCTGTGCTTCCCAGAAAACCCACCCACTAGTCCATCATGGCCAACACACTGCCAAGGAAACTGCAGTCAACAGTGAAAGGTGTGGCTCTAAGACCCTAGAACAGGCCTTGGCCACTCAGAGCAGAGGTGGGAAAACAGCAGTTCCCTGCAGTGTCTAAGGGGCAGGACACTCCTGGGTGTCAGCTTGTTGCTTCAATTTCCCAAACAATGGGTCACACATTTGCAGGATGAGCGGGAAGAAGGAAAAGCAAAGACAAAGGGAAATTCACAACTATCAAGGTGAGGCCCCAAAGGAGCAGTGTGGATTCACGAATGGACGTCTATGTGCAGTGGCCCAGCAGCAAGCCTCCATCTCACAGCATGCGCCCCCAGTTTCCAAACCGTAAGAGAAAAGGACAGGCTTGGGCCTACCATGACACACACTCAGTCCTCAAAACAGTCTCAGAGAGATGCAAACCACTTCCCAAAGGGGAAGATGAGGAAATGCTTGTTGGTACAAACAACCCAGAAGAGGGTGGATCACTGGCAGCCAAGTTCAAACCTTCACGTGACCTACCAGAACAAGGTGAAGATATACACATATGGAGAGGCATGATGGTCTCACAAACTGACTCACCTAAGATTCTCTTAAGAACACAAATCTCTGGGGCTGCAGATGGCTTAGCAGTTAAGGCGCATGCCTGCAAAGCCTAAGGACCCAGATTCAATTCTCCAGGTCCCACGTAAGCAAGATGCACAAGGTGGTGCATGCGTCTGGAGTTCATGGCTAGAGGCCCTGGCACACCCATTCTCACTCTCTCTGTCTCTAATAAATAAATTTTATTTTGTTTTGTTTTTGTTTTTCGAGGCAGGGTCTTACTCTGGCCCAGGCTGACCTGGAATTAACTATGTAGTCTCAGGGTGGCCTCAAACTCACGGCAATCCTCCTACCCCTGCCTCCCAAGTGCTGGGATTAAAGGCATGTGCCACCATGCTCAGCTCTAATAAATTTTTAAAAACTCTAAAAACAACACAAATCTCCAAACATATAGTGCACATGCTTCAAATGATCAAAAGGAGAGCAGGTGATGTCTGAAGCTACCGGGAGGCCTGACAGGAGCCAACCAAGAAAGAGCCTTCAAAGCCAGGCATGATGACACACGCCTTTAGTCCCAGCACTCAGGGAGGCTGATCACCATGAGTTTGAAACCAGCCTGCGGCTACAGACTGAGTTCCAGGTCAGCCTGGGCCAAAGTGAGACCCTGCCTTGAAACATCCAAAAATAAATTTTAAATTTTTTAATTAATAAAATAGATTTAAAGAACACCTCCAGCCAGGCATGGTGATGCATGCCTTCAATCCCAACATTCAGGAGGCTGACTGAGGAGGACTGCTGTGAGTTCAAAGCCAAGCTAAGACTGAATTCCAGGTCAGCCTGGGTTTGAACAAGACCCTACCTCAAAAAACCAAAAATCATCTCCAAAAGCACAAACAAAAGATTACCTCACAAATAACAATGAAAGGCACAAACTAGCCAGGCGTGGTGGCACACATCTTTAATTCCAGCACTCCGGAGGCAGAGGTAGGAGGATCTCTTTGAGTTCAAGGCCAGCCTGAGACTACATAGTGAATTCCAGGTCAGCCTGGGCTAATGTGAGATACTACCTTGGGGGGGGGGGGGAACAGGGCTGGAGAAGATGGCTCAGCGGTTAAGGCGCTTGCCTGCAAAACCAAAGGACACAGGTTCAATTCCCCAGGATCCACATAAACCAGATAGATGCACAAGGTGGCACATGCACCTGGAGTTCATTTGCAGCAGCTGAAGGCCCTAGCACACCTTTTCTATCTCCCCCCCCCACATTAATAAATTAATTTTTAAAAAATAAAAATAAAAAAGAGCTGGAGCCGGGCGTGGTGGCGCATGCCTTTAATCCCAGCACTCGGGAGGCAGAGGTAGGAGGATCGCCGTGAGTTCAAGGCCACCCTGAGATTGCATAGTTAATTCCAGGTCAGCCTGGACCAGAGTGAGACCCTACCTCGAAAAAAAAAAAAAAAAAAAAAAAAAAAAAAAAAAAGAGCTGGGCATGGTGACATACGCTTTTAATCCCAGCACATAGGAGGCACGGGTAGGAGGATTGTTGTGAGTTCCAGGTTAGCCTGGGCTAGAGCAAGACTCTACCTTGAAAAAAACAAAAAAAGGATGGAGAGATGCTTAGCAGTTAAGGTGCTTACCTATGAAACCTAAGAACCCAGGTTCGATTCCCCAGGACCCACGTAAGCCACATACACAAGGTGTTGCATGCGTCTGGAGTTTGTATGCAGTGGCTGGAGGCCCTGGTGCACACAAATTCATTCTCATTCACCCCTGCAACCCCCGCCTGCCACCACTTTCTCTCTCTCAAATAAATAAAATAAAATAAAATTTAAGACATTAAAAATTTTTTAAGAAAGACAAAAACCTAGGATCATAGCAGCCAGTCCAAGTCATGTGTGAGCATGCACACGCTCTCTCAAAGGTGTCAGTCACCATCACCTCCAGCAGGCCTAAGACAGAGCCACCTTGGCAGGCCTCAGGCAGGTCTCTTCTATGCCAGAGAGCTCTCCCTGGGAATGTTCCACCAGGGCCTCAGTCCAAGAGCTGTTGCAGGCTTTTTTGTGTCGGCTTCCTGTTGAATCTGTGTACTGACAGGTTTATTTTTGTTAGAGAGGAAAAGGAGTTAAAGCCAATTAAGTTTCACCAATTCACTGTAGAGGAGGCCCAGCCTTTTCGTGGCTTTTGTACAGAAGAGAGGAATGCGCTCTCAAAGACAGCAAGTGTTTTGGAAAGGGCCCCACTATAGCAGCATGCGAACGGAGACCATCTGGACAAGAGATACTCAAGACCTAAGTGAAGAGCGTCAGCCTGAGCAGCTGACCTCCTTATGGGCTAGAGGTGGGCACTAGAGGACCTGTCAGAACCCTTCAGCCAGAACTTACAAGGGCAGCCTTCCGTAAGGCAACTCCTGGGGATTGTCTCAAAGAAGGTTCATTCCCACGCCAGCACTGCCCACCAACAGTGAGCAGCACAGTGACCAGATGTCCAGGACATCACCTGCACGCTTCACTGGAAGTCCGCTTCCATCACAAGCAGCACAAGGCCAGGCGTGGTGGCACACGCCTTTAATCCCAGCACTTGGGAGACAGAGGTAGGAGGATCACCATGAGTTCAAGGCCACCCTGAGACTACATAGTGCATTCCAGGTTAGCCTGAGCTAGAGTGAGACCCTACCTCAAAAAAACAAAAAAGAAAAAAACAAAGCTAAGCATGAGGCCTGGAGTGGTGGTCAGTTCAGGCTAGAGTTAAACCCTGCCTCAAAAAAGGGTGGGTAGGAGGCTGGAGGGATGGCTTAGCAGTTAAGGTGTTTGCTTGCAAAGCCAAAGGACCCAGGTTCAATTCCCCAGGACCCACGCTGGCCAGATGCACAAGGGAACACAGCATCTGGAGCTCATTGGCAGTGACTGGAGGCCTTGGCACACCCATTCTCTCTTCCTATTTCTCTGTCAAATGCATAAGTAAATATAAATAAAAAATAAATTTTTTTGTTTGTTTGTTTTTTGAGGTAGGGTCTCACTGTAGTTCAGGCTGACCTGGAATTCACTATGTAGTCTCAGGGTGGCCTTGAACTCTTGATGATCCTCCCACCCCTGCCTCCCAAGGGCTGGGATTAAAGGTGTGCACCACTACGCCCAGAAAATAAAGTATTTTTAAAAAGAGTGGGAGAAAACTGGGTGTGGTGGTGCACACCTTTAATCCCAGCACTTGGGAGGCAGAGGTAGGAAGATCGCCATGAGTTTGAGGCCACCCTGAGACGACACAGTGAATTCCAGGGCAGCCTGAACTAGAGTGAAACCCTAAAAAAAAAAAAAAAAAAAAGCTAAGCACAGAGAGACTGGAAGACACAGGGGCTGTGATTACCATAACAGACAAGTTCTCTGTCATACCATTTAGAGAACTACCATTGCACACACACAATTTCCACATCTGGAGCAGTCCCACGAACCATCTCTTTCCAGATACCAAGTAGGACCCAGTTCTGGTTATAAAAAGGAGGAAGTAGCCGGGCGTGGTGGCGCACGCCTTTAATCCCAACACTCAGGAGGCAGAGGTAGGAGAATCACTGTGAGTTCGAGGCCACCCTGAGACTACATAGTGAATTCCAGGTCAGCCTGGGCCAGAGTGAAACCCCACCTTGGAAAAAAAAAAAAAGAGGAAGTGGGTACAGCCAGGTAACAGGGTTCTACTGGCCTGGCCTCTCTGAAGGCCCCTCCTTTCCTCCAGAATGTGGGTGAGTATAGAGGACAGGGCCAGGTGACTGGCCCTTCATGGCTTTAAGGCTAAGAGCACACCTCTCAACCTCAGGAACAGCCAGAACCAACAATACAAGGCTGCACCCAGCCTGCAATCCCGAGGGATCCAGACAGCATGCTTCTCACACCGAATGTTCAAACTACACCCACAGTCATGAAGATTAAAGGCTTCCTGGGGACACTGTGGGCAGATTCCCTAAATCAGAGTGTGTTCTGGGAACCCTGACTGAGGGGTACCTAATGCTATCCACTTCTAACAGGACGCAGTGGTAGAACTGGGCAGTTTTCTAAATAGAGATGCAGAGTTAAAACAGAGTATGGTGGACTGGAGAGATGACTTAACAGTTAAGGCGTTTGCCTGCAAAGCCTAAGGACCCATGTTTGACTCCCCAGATCCCACATAAACCAGATGCACAAGGTGACACATGCACAAGGTAGCGCACATGTCTGGAGTTCAATTACAGTGGCTGGAGGTCCTGGCATGCCAATTCTCTGTTTCTATCTATCTCACTTTCTATCATTAAAAAAAAAAAAAAAAGGCCAAGAGCCAGGCGTGATGGCACACACCTTTGATCCCAGCACCCGGGAGGCAGAGGTAGGAGGATCACCTTGAGTTTGAAGCCAGTCTGAGACTACATAGTAAATTCCAGGTCAGCCTGGGCCAGAGCAAGACCCTACCTTGAAAAAAACAAAACAAAACATACAAAAAAGCCAGTCTGTTGAGCTTGCCTCAAATAAAAAATAAATAAATAAATAAATAAATAAATAAACAGCTGGAGTTGGATTTTCTGTCCTGCACACTGGCAGAGTGGGCCCAGTCACAATGTCAAGGTCCAAATGCTCTACTGAAACCTTGACTTCGGTACAGATGTAGCCAAACCTATACCAATGACCACAAAAGTGAGAAACTGGTCTCCTGCAGGGTGTGGTAGCACACGCCTTTAATCCCAGCACTTGGGAGGTAGAGGGAGGAGGATCGCCGTGAGTCTGAGGCCAACCTGAGACTACACAGTGAATTCCACGTCAGCCTGAGCTATAGGGAGAGTCTACCTGAAAAAAAAAAAGGAAAAGGGAAAAAGAAAAAGAAAAACAGTGAATTCCACTTTAATCCCAGCCTGAGCTAGGATAGGGAGAGCCACCCTACCATAGTTAATTCCAAAAAAAAAAAAAAAAAAAAGGAAAAGGGAAAAAGAAAAAACTGGTCTGGATGGCCACATTTTCATAACTGCTTTTTAAGAAAAATCCATCCCTCCACCCCCACCCCAGTGAAACGTAAAAAGTGAACTGAGTGGCAGTCACAACACTTCCTGAGAAATTACACGAAGGTCCTGAACTTCCTGCACCCTCGTGGCAGGCGGCCCTTCCTGACTGCTGAGGCCTAGGCCCAAGTGAGGGAAATGATGTGGATTCCCGGAGGTTACTCAAGACCATGGCCTGTGGGACTCCCCGTGCAGGCAAGTGCTGCGTTTGAGGCTGGGCTGCCAGCATTTGGCTACACTGACCAAATGACACTCCACTCAGCTTAGCCAAAAGGAAGTCCATGGCATTGGGAGCAGAGCTAGTGTGCCGGGGGAGGCACACCAGAGTCTGTTCCTCCGGCTGCAGTCGGCTCCTGCAGATACCTCCTGTGCAGTGACCAGAGTGCACTGCTTACAAGGGTTATCTATCAGAACATCTGAGTGCCAGGCTGTTTTCTAGCTCTTGGCTGCACAAGGCCAGCTGAAACAAAGTCATCCCCAGCTACCATGTCCTCAATGTCTTGTCAAAACTGCACAGCCAGCCGGGCGTGGTGGCGCACACCTTTAATGCCAGCATGCAGGAGGTAGGATCCCTTTCTGTAAGGAAGGAAGGATGGTGGGGTCCCAACACCACAAAGTTCAAGGAAATCTCCTTAGAATGGAAACTTCTCAGAAGCTGTACAGCTGAGCTGCCATTATATTGTAGGATTGCTAAGAGTTTGAGGCCACCCTGAGAATACAGAGCGAATTCCAGGTCAGCCTGGACTAGACCCTACCTCGAAAAACCAAAAAAAAAAAAAAAAAAAAAAATCCTACACAGCCTAGGCTGGGCATGGTGGTGCACGCCTTTTTTAATCCCAGCATTAGGGAGGCAGAGGTAGGCAGATCACTGTGAGTTCAAGGCCACCCAGAGACTACATAACAAATTTCAGGTCAGCCTGGGCTAAAGTGAGACCCCATCTTGGAAAATAAAAAATAAAATAAAAATAAATTTAAAAAAAACTACACAGCCTAAATCAGTCAGCTGCTGCAAGTCTTACTTTATCTCAGTCATGTGAATTCTTTGGGAAATTACTCTGATTCCAATTTATCCCCCTCCAACCCACTGCAAGTACCATAAGTAAACTAAGAGGGGCTTGGGGACACAACTCAGTGGTAAAGCACTCTCTCAGCATGTCTCAGCAAGGTCCTGGATTCAACTCTCTCTCTCTCTCTCTCTCTCTCTCTCTCTCTCTCTCACACACACACACACACACACACACACACTAAAACCAAGTACAGTGACATATTCCTGTGACCTGAGCACCTAGAGATGAAGACCAAGAGGATAAGAAGTTCAAAGTCACCTTCAGCTGTCAATCAGGTTTGAGACTAGCCTAGACTACACACAGACACTTTCCCAAAAAATAAAAATAAAACAAAATAATGGGCTGGAGAGATGGCTTGGTGGTTAAGGTGTTTGCCTGCAAAGCCAAAGGACCTTGGTTCAATTCCCCAGGACCCACATAAACCAGATGCACAAGGTGGCGCATACATTTGGAGTTCGTTTGCAGTGGCTGGAGGCCCTGAATGCGCCCATTCTCACTTTCTCTCACACACTATCTGCCTCTTTCTATCTCTCTCAAATAATAAATAAATATAAAAAATATTTTTAAAAAATACAAAATAAAACAAATGACAGCTGGGCATGGTGGTGCGCGCCTTTAATCCCAGCACTCGGAAGGGAGGCAGAGGTAGGAGGATTGCCATGAGTTGGAGGCCACCCTGAGACTACATAGTGAATTCCAGGTCAGCTTGGGCTAGAGTGAGACCCTACCTCGAAAAACAAAAAACAAACAAAAAAAGACAGCTGTTCTGCTTTCTACAAGGGGGTCCCAACATTACAAAGTTCAAGGAAATCTCCTTAGAGTGGAAACTTCTCAGAAGTTGTACAGCTGAGCTGCCATTATACTGTAGGAAAGAATCAGGGCTGGGGAGATGACTCCAATGGTTAAAGGTGCTTGCTTGTAAAGGCTGAGTTTAATTCTCCAGTACCTACATAAAGCCAGACCTATAAAGTGGCCCGTGCATCTGGAGTTCATTTACAGCAGCGAGAGGCCCTGACACATTCATACTCTCTAGCTGTGTTTCTCTCTCTCTCTCTAAAATTAAAAAAAAAAAAAATTGTAAAGCCAGGCATGGGAGCTGGAGGGATGGCTTAGTGGTTAAGGTACTTGCCTGCAAAGCCAAAGGACACAGGTTCTATTCCCTAGGGCCCACGTAAGCGAGATGTACAAGATGGCGCATGCATCTGGAGTTTGTTTGCAGTGGCTGAAGGCCCTGGCGTGCCCTTTCTCTCTCCCTTCCTCTATCTCAAAAAAAATTTTTTTAAAGCCAGGCGTGGTGACACACTCCTTTAATCCTAGCACTTGGGAGACTAGGGTAGGAAGATTACCCAGAGTTCAAGGCCAACCTGGGCTACAGAGTGAGTTCTAGGTCAGCCTGAGTTATAGCAAGACCTTTCTTCAAAAAAAAAAAAAAAAAAAAAAGGGGGCTGTAGAGATGGCTTAGCAGTTAAGGTGCTTGCTTGCGAAGCCTAAGGACCCAGTTCTATTCTCCAGGTGCACATGGTGGCACATGCATCTGGAGTTCATTTGCAGTGGCTACAGGCCCTGGCACACCCATTCTCTTTTTCTCTCTCTCTGGCTGTCTGTCTCAAAGAAATTATATACATATACATATACATATACATACATACATACATACATATATATATATATATATATATATATATATATATAAATTTTTTTTTTAAAAAAGAAAAAGAAAGGGGCAATTAGCCAGGCATGGTGGCACACACCTTTAATCCCAGCACTCGGGAGGCAGAGGTAGGAGGATCACCATAAGTTTGAGGCCACCCTGAGAATACAGAGTGAATTCCAGGTCAGCTTGGGCTAGAGTGAGACCCTACCTTGAAAAACCAATAAAGAAAGAAATGAAGGAAGGAAGGAAGGAAGGAAGGAAGGAAGGAAGGAGGGAGGGAGGGAGGGAGGGAAGGAGGGAGGAAGGAAGGAAGGAAGGGAGGAAGGAAGGAAGGGAGGGAAGGAAGAGGGGGAGGCAGGCGAGATGGCTTAGCAGTTAAACGCTTGTTCAAGGTTTGTTTGATTCCCCAGGACCCATGTAAGCCAGATGCACAGGTGGCACATGCATCTGGAGCTCATTTGCAGTGGCTAGAGGCCCTCATGTGCCCATTATCTCTCTCTCTCTCTCTCTGCCTCTTTCTTTCTCTGTCACTCTCAAATAAATAGAAATAAAGAAAGAAAATAAATTTTAAAAAAAGAAAGGGGCTAGAGAGATGGCTCAATAGTTCAAGGTGCTTGCTTGCAAAAGTCTGCAACTCCAGGTTCAATTCCCTCAGTACTCATGTAAAGTCAGACATAAAAAGAGACAAGAGGCCCTGACCCACCCATATATACCCCCCACACACAGATGATAAAAAGATTTATTTATTTATTTATTTATTTATTTATTTATTTATTTATTTATTTATTTATTTAATAGAGAGAATGGACATGCCAGGTTCCCTAGCCACTGCACACGAACTCCAGACATATACACCATCATGTGTACCTGGCTTACGTGGGTTATGGGGAGTCGAACCGTAGGCTTCACAGGCAAGTGCTTTAACCACTAAACTCTTTCTCCAGCTCAAATGTTTTGTTTTTTTTTTTTAAATAAGGTTGCTATGATGCCAATCTTAGGACACCTTTGGACTCACCATGAAATAAACTCACATTCTGAACAACCTTGATGTTGAAAATAAATAAATAAATAAATAAATAAATAAATAGGGAAAAGGCATGGTAGTGTATGCCTTTAATCCCAGCACTTGGGAGGCAGAGGTAGGAGGACTGCCATGAGTTCGAGAGGCACCCTCGACCTTACCTCAAAAAAATAAAATTAAAATAAAGAAAAAAAATCATCTACTGGTTACTGCTGCCCTCTCACAAGTCAGAAGTCCCTAAGCCCCTTCAACAGAGACACACATACATAGAAAATGGTTCTGAAAACTGTTTTAAAGAAAAAAAGTGTAGACCACAGAGTAAATTTGTCTGGCAAACAAATTCATGAGTAGGAATCAGTGCCCTCCTGACACTCACTAACAAGGAGCCCATTCTGGGTAGTCAGGAGGAGGGCTCCAGTGAGCTCACAGAGCCACCAAGCCCTGGACGGCTCCACCTGGATCCCATCCAAAAAGCCCCACTTGACTGTAACATACCTACAAACCTGGTCCTCCTCGTCCCATTGCAGTAAAATGCCACTACCCACACATGCGACCACATGACTTGCCTCTTGTCACTCCCCTAACCTCCAGCAGAGCTGGCTCAAAGTCAACTCTCGTTTCTACTCCCACTGACCCTGACTCACATAGGCCTCTCCATCTTAGGTGTGCACCATTCAAAAAGAAATCACACGTTCTTGTGGCACCTCAGACCCACCTGCCACTACTGTCCACATCATCCCTCCCCAACAGCTCTCCCCTTCTTCACTTCACCTCCCCTCCTTCTCCAAAACAGCTCTGAGCTCTCTGCCAGGAAGCCTTCCGTGACCTCCAGGCGATGGTGGGTGCTGCCATGACCTTCCCCCTCACTTTCCTGTAAGTGTCCGCTCCTAGGCTGAGCGCCTTGAAGGCGGGCTCTGTCTTTATCTTGGCTTCCCCAGCAGCCAGCAGTTGTGACCTGTGAGCACCATGAATCAATGAATTCCCAGTGCTCCCTGGTGACACTGAGTCAGGTACTTGCTTCAGAGGAAACAGCAGTATCTCGAAATCACTAATTAGAAATGATTTTCAAGTCCTTGGTCTCTATGGGTGTCTCTAAGACTAAAAGGAAACCACACAGTGAAAGAACCGTTCCTCTCACTAGCCGCAAGGATCCACCAACCCCCAATAGTTGAGTCAGACTGGCAAGCTAGTCTCTAAAATAACTTAAGCTCATGACTACACAAAGCTATTATCAATGAATCAATGATCAGAGAATTACAAGAAACCACACCATTCGGGGAAGGAGGAATTGGGAGGTGCAGTGGAACAATGGAAGAAGTGAGAGTCAGCAGCCGGGTAGCAGGTGGTGAGTGACCACAACTGAATGATGCCAACCCCAGGGCCACAGACACATCTGCAGGCCAAACAAGGCAGAGAAGGGACAGAAACCTGCAGGGACACTCCACACTGGCCCAACACTAATCCTCATTCCTAAAACACTAATCCTCATTCCTACCATAAATGCATTGCCAGAGATTACACAGCAAGAATTTCTGACGTGATGCCCAAGAAACTGAACTTTTGCTTAAACTGCTGGCTCAGAGGAAACCCCCTCCCCCGCCCCTGCTTAAACTCATGGCTTAAAAACACAGACCAGAGCCAGGTGTGGTGGTGCACACCTTTAATCCCTGCACTTGGGAGGCAGAGGTAGGAGGATCACCATGAGTTCGAGGCCACCCTGAGACTACATAGTGAATTCCAAGTCAGCCTAAGCTAGACTGAGACCTTACCTCGAAAAACCAAAAACAAGAAAAAAGAAAAAACACAGACCAGGCACACACGCCTTTAATCCCAGCACTCGGGAGACAGAGGTAGGAGGATTACTGTGAGTTCAAAGCCACCCTGAGACTACATAGTGAATTCCAGGTCAGCCTGGGCTAGAGCGACCAGGGGCTAGGCAGCTGGTTGAGCAGTTAAAGGGGCTTGCTTACAAAGCCTTCCGATACAGGTTCAATTTTCCAGCACCCACATAAAGCTGGCTACAAAGTGGTGCATGTGCAAATAAACTAAAAACACAGACCCATACAAAGTGCACTGTGATCTAGTGCAGTGTAGTACAGAACAGTATGACACTGTTCACGAGAGACTGGAAGTTGAGCCAGTCGTGGCGGCAAGCACCTATCATCCTAGCACTGAGGAAGGGGCATCAGAAGGACCAAGAACTCAAATCTTCTTTGGCTACAAAGCCAGTTCAAGGTCAGCTTGGGCAAATGCGAATGTCTAAAAAGAAAAGGTGGGGCTGGAGAGATGGCTCAGCTGTTAAAGCACTTGCCTACAGAGTCTAAGACCCAAGGTTTGATTCCCTAGTACCCACGTAAGCCAGATGCACATGGTGACACACAATGGAGTTCATTTTAATGGCTAGAGGCCCTGGTGAGCCCATTCGCTCTCTCTCCATCTGCCTCTTATTCTCTCTCAAATAAATTATAAAAAAGAAAAGGTGGCTGAGTTGGGTAGCACACACCTTTAATCACAGAACTGGGGAGGCTGAGGTAGGAGGATCACAGTGAGTTCAAGGCCAGCCTGGAGCTACAAAATGAGTTCCACATCAGCCTGGCTCAAGTGACACCCTGCCTCAAAAAAATAAATAAATAAAACCAGGCATAAGGTCGGGTGTGGTGGCACATACTCAGGAGGCAGAAGTAGGCAGATTGCTGTGAGTTCAAGGCCACCCTGAAACTACATAGTGAATTCCAGGTAAGCCTGGGCTAGATCGAGACCCTACCACAATAAACCAAAATGGATGGATGGATGGATGATAGGACTGGAGAGATGGTTCAATGATGAAGGCACTTGGCTGCAAAGCCTAGTGACCCAGGTTCAATTCCCCTGTACCCATGTTAAACCAGATGCACTAAGCAGCACATGCACCTAGACTTCATTTACAGCAGCTAGAGGCCCTGGAGCACCCATTCTCTCACCCCCCACCCCAGCACACACACATAGAAAGGCAGATGCACAAAATAGCACATGAGTATGGAGTTCATTTGCAGTGGTAGGAGGTCCATTCTCTCCCTCTGTCTCATAAATAAATAAATAAAATAATATTTTTATTTTAAAAAGGGGAGAGCTGAAGAGATGGTATAGCGGTTAAAGTGCTTGCCAACAAAGCCAAAAGACTCATGTTCGATTCCCCAGTACCTGCATTAAGCTAGATGAACAAGATGGTGCATACATCTAGAGTTCATTTATAGTGGTTGGAGGTCCTGGAATGCCCATTTTCTCTGTCTCGGCCTCTTTCTCTTTCCTTCTCTCAAATAAAGAAATAAATAAGCTGGGTGTGGTGATGGATGTCTTTAATCCAGCACTAGGGAGACAGAGGTAGGAGGATCGCTGTGAGTTCGCGGCCACCCTGAAACTACATAGTGAATTCCAGGTCAGCCGGGGCTAGAGCAAGAGCCTTCCTTGAAAAACCAAAAATAAATAAATAAATAAAATATAAAAAAAAAAAAAAAAAGAGTAAGGGCTGGAGATGGCTTTGTGGTTAAGGCACTTGCCTGCAAAGCCTAAGGACCCAGATTTGATTCCCCAGTATCCACATAAGGCAGATGCACAAGGTGGTGCATGTGTTTGGAGTTCGTTTGCAGTGACTAGAGGCCCTGATGTACCCATTCTCTCGCCCTCTATCTGCCTCTCTTTCTCTCAAAAAAATAAATAAATAAAACCAGGCGTGGTGTTGCACGCTTTTAATCCCAGCACTCAGGAGGCAGAGTAGGACGATTACCTTAAGTTCGAGGCCACCCTGAGAGTACAGAGTGAATTCCTGGTCAGCCTGGGCTAGAGTGAGACCCTACCTCAAAAAAAAAAAAAAAAAAAAAAAAAAAAAAAAAAGCTGGGCATGGTGGTGCTCACCTTTAATCCCAGCACTCAGGAGGCAGAGGTAGGAGGAGCAGAGGTAGGAGGATCGCTGTGAGTTCGAGGCCACCCTGAGACTACATAGTTAATTCCAGGTCAGCCGGGACCAGAGTGAAATCCTACCTTGAAGAAAAAAAAAAAAAAAAAGATTTTGTAGAGCTGGGAATAGAGCTGAGTGGTAGAGCCTTCACCTAGCATGGTCAAGACCTGGGTTTGATCCTCAGCACCAAAAGGGCAAAAGGGGAGAAGGAAATGTATGGAGAGCGCCCCAACATCCTTCAGCAATCAATTCCAATGTTTAAGTGCACAGAGGCGTTAACAAAGTCACCTACACAGCTTATCTTCAAGACTGAGCCAAATCTCTCAGTGATCTGATGCCAGGATGTAGACATCATCTGAGCTCAGAGTCCAGTGGGTTGAGTTCTCTAGCTGAGGCATCAATGATGGAAAATGCAGTATCCACCTCTCCTACACTCCCATCCTGCTGGGTTCACCTCTGTGACACTGAGATGATTCTGACCTGTCGACTTTCAAGAGTTGTCTTCCTCCTTCAATCCATCACTTGACGGTTCCCTTAAATCAAACCTGAGCTGTAGCTGAACAACTTTCACTGTCACTCAATAGGAATAAGTTCTCTTCCTTACCTAAAATCAGCACACAACTGGAACCCAGACCTCTGTCCTAAAGACCACATCAGATCTTCCCCATGGAACACATATAAAAACCTAAGACAGAGCTGGAGAGATGGCTGAGCTGTTAAGGTGCTTGCCTGCAAAGCCTAAGGATCCAAGGACTCCCCAGAAGCCACGTAAGTCAGATGTACAAGGTCACGCATGCATCTGGAGTTTCACTGCAGTGGCTAGAGGCCCTGGTGTGCCAATTCTCTTTCTCCATCTATCTATGTCATAAAATAAATAAATAAATAAATACATAAATAAATAAATAAATACCTAAGACAAGGGCCAAGAATGGTGGCACATGCCTTTAATCCCAGCACTTGGGAGGCAGAGATAGGACGATTACTCTGAGTTCAAGGACAGCCTGAGACTACATAGTGAATTCCAGGTTAGCCTGAGCTAGAGAGAGACCCTACCTCGAAAAAACAGAGGTGAGGGGGCAGCTAAGACAGACCAGGATATGAAAGCTCACACTTGTAAATTCCAGCACCCAGAAGCCTGAGACAGGAGGATCAGGAGTTCAAGGCCCATCTGATCTATATATAGTAAGCTTAAGGTCAGCCTGAATTACATGAAATTATGTCTCAAAAACAAAACAAGCCTGGTATAGTGGTGCACACCTTTAATCCCAGCACTAAGGAGGCAGAGGTAGAACGATCACTGAGTTCAAGGTCAGCATGGGCTAGAGTGAGACCCTACCTCAAACAAACAAACAAACAACCAACCAAAAAAAAAAAAAAAAAAAAAAAAAAAAAAAAACACGGGAGGGCTGGAGAAATGGCTTAGCGGTTAAGGCATTTGCCTGTGAAGCCAAATGATCTGGTTCGATTCTCCAGGACCCACGTAAGACAGATGCACAAGGGGGCATGCATTTGGAGTTCATTTGCAGTGGCTGGAAACCCTGGCACATCCATTCTCTCTCTGTCTGCCTCTCTTCTCTCTCTCTCTGCTTGCAAATAAATAAATAAACATTAAAAAAAACATTTTTTTAAAAAAGGGAGCTGAGCAGGGAGTGGTGGTACATGCCTTTAATCCCAGCTCTTGGGTGAGTTCGAGGCCACCCTGACACTACATAGTGAATTCCAGGTCAGCCTGAGCTAGAGTGAGACCCTACCTCAAAAAAAAAAAAAAAAAAAAAAAAAAAAAAACAGGAGCTGGAGAGATGGCACAGCAGTTGAAGCGCTTGTCTTCAAAGCCCTGGTTTGATTCTCTAACACCCACATAAAGCAAGATGCACAAAGTGGTGCATGCATCTGGAGTCCGTTTGCAGCAGCTAGAGGCCCTGGTGCACCCATTCTCTCTGTTGCAAATTTAAAAAAAAAAAAAAAAAAATCAGGGCTGATCTCTCCATACCTCCATGTGCCACTTTTAACATCTGACTTTACATAGATTCTGGGGACTGAGCTCAAAGCCAGCAGGCTTTGCAAGCAAGGGCTTTCAACTGCTGAGCCATCTCCCCAACCCCAGGTTTGTTATTTTCTTATTATCTTTCTTTCTCTTTTCCTTTTCTTTATTTTATTTTATTGTTTTTTATTTTTTTGAGGTAGGGTCTCACTCTAGCCCAGACTGACCTGGAATTCACTATGGAGTCTCAACGTGGCCTCGAACTCACGGTGATCCTCCTACCTCTGCCTCCCAAGTGCTGGGATTAAAGGCATGAGCCACCATGTCTGGCTTTTCTGTCTTTCTTTTTTCAAAATATTTTATTTATTTTTCAAGGAATGATGAATAAAGAGGGAGAGAGACAAAGAGAATGGGTGCACCAGAGCCCTCCAGCTGCTACAAATGAACTCTGTGCACCTGGCTTTACATGGGTACTGGGGAATTGGTCCTGTGTCTTTGGGCTTTGCAGACAAGTGCCTTAACCACAAAGCCATCTCTCCAGCCCATGCCTTTTATTTATTTGTTTGCTTGCTTGGGTAGCTCCTGGAAACCATTCCTACAGAATGACGGCAGTGTCAGCTGTTGAGCTGGGGAAGCTTCTTTTCCTACTTCACATGCTTCTCTTCTGTCTCTTGTGTGGAAAAAGCAATGCATGCCCAGTGTAGAAAAATTCAATATAGAAAGAAAATTAAAAATAAAAATCATCTCCCAGGCCAGACCCTGGAGACAAAAAAAAAAAATCAGGGCTGGAGAGGCTTCTCCAGTACCCACATAAAGCCAGATGCACAAACTAACACACACATCTGGAGCTCTTTTTCAAGAGACCCTAGCACACCCATTCTCTCTCTCCTCCTCTCAAATTTGTGTGTGTGTGTGTGTGTGTGTGTACAAAAACACAATCAAAAAGGGAGCCGGGCACTCGGGAGGCAGAGGTGGGAGGATCGCCATGAGTTCAAGGCCACCCTGAGACTACATAATGAATTCCAGGTCAGCCCGGGCTAGAGTGAGACCCTACCTCGAAAAACCAAAAAAAAAAAAAAAAAAAAGGGAGCTGGGGATGTACAGAGTGTGTAAAAATCTCAGGGATGGACCCCCCATGGCTATGTGAACTGGGTGTGGCGATGCACACCTGTGTACTTGGGAAGTAAAGGCAGGAAAATCAAAAGATCTGTGACATCCTCAGTACCATAGTAAGTTCAAAGCCAGCCTGGTATATACACTGTCAAAAAAAAAAAAAAAAAAAGAAGGGAAGTGGTAGTGTTTGACGGGGGCACATGAAGGCCTGGGTTTGAGCCCCAGCAATGGGAGAAATACACACATACACTCGAGCTAAGATCAAGTTGTATACTTTAACTAAACAATGCAATCCAAAGATCTTTTGTTCAGGAACAGGGCTAAGGACCAAATGTCTCCAATAAGGAAACTACTCACACACAAAAGAATTATTTCCCCCTTTTTCTTAACATTAACAATAGCGTCAGGCCTCTTGGGTCAGCATGTTCTTGGCAAGTGTTCACTCTGAAAGACCACTGCCTGAACAAATTGCTTCACAGCCCACTTCACCATTTACATAACCCACTTCAGTACTTTTCCAGAGCACAGGCCCTTGGCGAAGCTGTCAAGAGGGTTTGCAGTGGTTCCTCTTGCGGTGCCCCAGCGTGAGTGTGGCGGAGTCAGGGTGGCTTCCCGGTCCTCCGGGGCCGGACGCGAGCAGCGCTGCCGTGCACCCCGACCTGAGTCCCCGCACCCCGACCTGAGTCCAGGAGATGATCCCCGCAAGGCCAGGGTCTCCCCCGTGACACCAACTCTCCTACTACACAGCCACGTCCTGGGGCCCAAGCCTGAACCTCCACCCGGCCGCAGGTGCCTGCCTGGAGCCGCCAGCCCTCCTGCCCGGTGCCCGGTGCACGCCGCCACGGGACCGACGGAGGCGACGCCGCCCGCCCGCCCGCCCGCCGTCCCCCCTCTAACCTCCGGCGCCGGCGCTCCCGGTTCCTGCCCAGGCGGTCGGAGAGGCGGCCGAGGAGCGCGGCCAGCCCGGGCCGACCAGGCAGGAGGCCCAGCAGCCGCCTCCAGAACACCGGCCCGGCCGCCGGCGCCGCCATGGAGATCGGCCGCTTCCGCTTCCGCTTCCGGCGCGTGCGAAACTTTATTCACAGCGCGGGCGCGGACACGGCGGCAGCGCGCAGGCGCAGGAGGTTTGGCTGGCGGGCGGGAGGGCGGGGGGAGGGCAGAGGTGGGGAGGAGCGGTCCCACCCCGTCTCAGGGTCCCTAGTGGGCCGCGGATCGCGCGGGAGGCAGCTCTCAAGCCCACACGGAGCTCGCGGGCGTGTTTTGCGCGGCCTCGGCCGGGCTGGAGAAGGAAGAAGCGGGGACCCGCTGCGCTCTCGGGCTGAGCATCACCTGTCAAAATGACTCCTCCCCTGGACGGCTGGAGGCGCCAAGGCTTATGATTTGCAAGATGCTGACCGGCCAACGTGCACAGAACCGTGAAAATCCCCAGCCCATCAGAAAAGGGGGAGGGAAGTGGTCACCTTCTCAGCCAGTCCAAGCACCTGCAGCTCCATGGCACGCAAGGGGCCTCTCCAAATCACTGGAAGCCCCCAGCGGTGGCACATGCCTGAAATGCCGCAGCAGGAGGATCCCGAACATCATTCAGAGTTGATAAAGTGCTTGCCTTGAAAGCCTGAAGACCCAAGTTGGAACCTCGGAATCTACATTCTTTTAAATGTTTTTATTTGTGAGGAGAGAGACAGCGAGTGTGGGTGCACCAGGGTCTCTCCACACACATGAGCCACTTTGTGCGTGTGGATTTATGTGGGTACTGGGGAGAATCAAACCACAACCGGCATGTTTTGCAAGCAAGTGCCTTTAACCACTGAGCCATCTCCCCAATCTCCCCAGCCCCAGAATCCACATTTTAAAAAATACTGGGGGGGTGGGGGCTGAAGAGATGGCTTAGAGGTTAAGGGCTTGCCTGTGAAGCCCCCGGCTGGATTCTCCAGGACCCACCTAAGCCAGATGCACAAGGTGCCTCGTGCATCTGGAGTTCGTTTGCAGTGGCTGGAGGCCCTGGTGTACCCATTCTCTCTCTCTCTGCCTCTTCTCTCTCTGTCTGTCACTCTCAAATAAATACATAAAAATAAACAAAATTTAAAAAAAAATACTGGGTGTGGTAGCTCATACTTACAATCACAGCGTGGTGGGGAAGCAGAGATAGGCGGATCTTTGGAGCTCAATGGCAAACTAGTCTGACCTATTTGGCTTGTCTCAGAAAAAGTAGATCACAGTGTTCCTGAGGAAGGACATCCAAGATTGTTCTCTGACCTCCAGACAGGCACAAACTCACGAATGCATACACACTGGCACCCACACATGCACAGCAATTAATTAATTAAATCTCAAGGGCTGGGGAGAGGGCTCAGCAGTTAAAGTCCCTTGCTTCCCTTGCTTGCAAAGCTTATCCGCTGTGATTTGATTCCCCCGTACCCATGTAAAGCCCGATGGACAAAATGGCATATGCATCTGGCGTTTGTTTGCACAGACAAGAGGCCCTGACATATCCATTACCCCTCCTTTCTCCATATATATATACTTATGTGTGTATGTATGTATGTATGTATAATCCTTTTAAATAAAAAACAATAGGGCTGGAGAAATGGCTTAGCCATAAAGGCGCTTGCCTGCAAAGTCTAAGGATCCATGTTCAACTCTCCAGATCCCATGTAAGCCAGATGCTCAAAGGTGAGACAAGCACAAGGTCACACATGCCCACTAGGTGGTGTAAGCATCTGGAGTTTGATTGTAGTGGCTGAGGCCCTGGCATGCCAATTCTCTGTCTCTCAAATAAAAAATAAAAATGAATAAATAATTTTTTAAAAATATCTCAGAGGACGAGTCCTCCATCCTCCTGAGGTGCCCCCATACACTGACTAGTTCTGGGCCTAGAAATGTACAGCTCTATGCCCAATAAAATGAAGAAATGCAAACCTGTTCCTAAGAACATTTTTCCTACTAATTTTTAAAAGGAGAAGGTTAAGGATGTAGCACAGTGGTAAACCACTTGTCTAACATGCATGAGGCCTTGGATACATGCTCCAGCATGATAGGGGAGGGGGAGACCTCACAGGATCTGACACTCCCCAAGGGATAAGCTTAGCCCTGTAACCCTGACTGGCCCCCATAGGCTGGGATTTAGAAACTGGAAAAGTTGTAAAACATAATCACATCCTACTTATCCCAGGGGTGTTGTGAGGTTTAAATGGTCACACTGAAAGCAGCGTTCTGAACTTCTCTTCCACCTAATTATCCCAAGGAAATTAATTATATATTCCCACAAGAATGTTCATCTCAGCATTTCTCATATCGAAAATGTGGAAGCAATATTCAGTGAGGAACTTGGTTAAATAAACAATGGCATATCAGTACACCAGCAGACCATACCTCAATGAAAAATGGTGCCCTTGGGAATCCTACAACTCCCTTAATTAGATACATTCCAAGAAGGGGCTGTGGATATGGCTCAGTGGTGGAGCACTTGCTTAGCATTTTAAAGGCCCTAGGTTCCATCCCCAGCATTGGGAACAAAAAAGATATTAAAGTAGAGCTATCCAACTTTTTTGTTGTTGTTTGTTTTTTCAAGGTAAGGTCTCACTCTAGCTCAGGCTGACCTGGAAGGCACTCTGTAGTCTCAGGGTGGCCTTGAACTCAAGGCAATCCTCCTTCCTCTGCCTCCCAAGTGCTGGGATTAAAGGCGTGCGCCACCACACCCAGGTTATCCAACTTTTTACCATCTCTGGGTCACATAGGACAAAGAAAAAATTGTCTGGGGCCACACACTAAAAAAATAATTACTGGCACCACTTATAAAAACCAAATTACCATGGACTGAGCATAATTCACCTTTGTAATCCCAGCACCAAAGAGGCAGATATAGAAAGATCACTGCATATTTGAAACCAGCCTGGTCTACACAGAGAATTCCAGGCCAGCCAGGGCTACATAGCAAGACTCTGTCTCAGAAAAAAAAGGGGGGGTGGAGGAGCTGCAGAGATGGCTCAGCACTTAAGGCTTTGCCTACAAAGGCTAACGACTTGAAACAAAAAAAAAAAAAGAGAGAGAGCCGGGCATTCTGGTGCATGCCTTTAATCCCAGCACTAGGGAGGCAGAAGTAGGAGGATCACCACAAGTTCAAGGCCTCTCTGAGACTACATAGTGAATTCCATGTCAGCCTGAGCTAGAGTGAGACCATACCTCGAAAAACCAAAAATAAATAAATAAATAAATAAATAAAATATTTTATTTTATTTCATTTTATTTAGGGCTGGAGAAAGGATTAGTGGTTAAAGCGCTTGCCAGCAAGGCCAAAGGACTCAGCTTCAATTCTCCAGGACCCATGTAAGCCAGATATACAAGGTGGTACATTCATCTGGAGTTCATTTGCAGTTGCTGGAGGCCCCAGTGCACCCATTCTCTCTCTCTCTTTCTCTCAAGTAAGTAAATTTTTAAAAATTAAAAAATATATTTTAAGCCGGGCGTGGTGGCACACACCTTTAATCCCAGCACTCGGGAGGCAGAGGCAGGAGGATCGCCGAGAGTTCGAGACCACCCTGAGACTACATAGTTAATTCCAGGTCAGCCTGGACCAGAGTGAAACCCTACCAAAAAAAAAAATATATATATATATATATATATATATATATATATATATATATATATATAATTTGTTTATTTGAGAGAGAGAGAAAGAGACAGGAAGAGAATGGGCACACCAGGGCCTTGAGCCACTGCAAGCAAACTCCAGATGCATGCAACACCATGTGCATCTGGCTTTACATGGGTACTAGGGAATTGAACCTGGACCCTTTGCCTTTGCCTTTGCCGGCAAGTGCCTTAACCACTAAGCCATCTCCCCACCCTTTGAATATATATTTGAGGCAAAGTCAAAGGCTGGCCTCAAGCTCATGGCAATCCTCCTATTTCAGCCTCCTAAGTGCTAAGATTAAAGGCACACACCACCACACCCAGCTTTGGTTTTCATTTTGAAGTTTACATACTTTTGCAAATACTAGAACTTGATTCAACTCTTCCAAGTGAGAAATGGTGAATCATCACATTTCCCAACTTCCAGTAAGAGGATGAGACCATCATAGGTTCAGCGTCTGCTCTGCTGGGCATGAAGAGTCACAGAATAAACAGCCGCCGTGTGACTGTACCGTCACCCTCACGCTAAGTGGTCATGCGGACTGTGGAGCATCACGGCCATCCTGAAAGAAGGCAGGGTCTCGCTCTAGCCCAGGCTGGCCTTGAACTCAAGGTGATCCTCCTACCTCAACCTCCTGAGTTCTGGAATTAAAGACATGAGCTGGGCTGGAGAGAGGCCTTAGTGGTTAAGGCACTTGACTGCAAAGTCAGAGGGCCAGGTTTGATTCCCCAGGACCCAACAGAAACCTGATACACAAGCTGATGCATGCCTCTGGAGTTCGTTTGCAGTGGCTGGAGGTTCTGGCACACTCATTCGCTCTCTCTATGCTTCTTCCTTTCTCAAATAATAAATAAATAAATAAATAAATAAATAAATAAATAAATAAATAAATATTTTTTAATTTCACTTAAAAAAAAAAAAAAAGACAGCTAGGCATGGTGGCTCATGCCTTTAATCCCAGCACTGGGGAGGCAGAGGTAGGAGGATCACTGTGACTTTGAGGCCACCCTGAGACTACATAGTGAATTCCAGGTCGGCCTGACTAGAGTGAAACCCTTCCTTGGAAAAAAAAAAAAAAAAAAAAGGCAGTAGCCACCATGCCTATCTGGAAGCTTCTTTTGCCATGTGGTCTTTTGTTATAAAAGAGGTACTATACAAGAACCCATAGTACTGTTCCCCCAGGAACAGCCTGGATGATTGATAACACGGCAGCAGCAGCAGCAGGTCCAGCCCTTCTGAAACCTCAAACCTTACACTTAGAGCTTCTGGTTCGAGGCTACTCTAAAACAGAGCTATCACCACCAGATGGCTACTTAGCCATCACTTTTGCCCAGAATGTGTACATTTAGAGTCTCCAAAATCTTATATGCTGATTTGCACCATGAAGCAGTGTTTATATTTGCAAAATGACAAAAACATTCTTCTTCAAATTTATTTATTTATGTTTGGTTTTTTGAGGTAGGGTCTCACTCTAGCCCAGAATAACCTGGAATTCACTATGTAGTCTCAGGGTGGCCTTGAACTCACAGTGATCCTCCTACCTTGGCCTTCTGAATAATGGGATTAAAGGCGTGCACCACCACACCTGGCTAAGAAAAATCAATCTTTCTAAGAGTGGTTGGTGCGAACAAACAAGGGAGATGAGATATTAACAGATAACACTAGGAGCCCAGAAACCCTGTCTGGAAGCACCCCTGGGTCCCAGAGCTGCTCAAAGAGCTCACATTTAGTGCAGACCCTAGTACAGCAGGTGGGGTTTCTGGATACACATCTTGAGGGCCCCAGCTGAGAAGGCATCTGTCCCCTGAGACCTTCTGGCACCTGGGGAGACCCATCTACTGAGTCCCATTCAGCCTCTTGTCCCCTCCTACCATCTCCTTGTTCGTCCCTCTCTCACTATTTCCCAAACAGGAGGTGCCAGGATGAGAAAGACAGTCGATGGGACTGATGACAGATACCATGTCTTCCCAAACGGAAAAGGAAATCCATTCATTGGAAGCAGAGTTGACGTCAGGGAACGGTGGGCCGCTGCCCCCCAGAGCAGGATCCTCTCCCAGGCAGGAAGCGCCAGGAAATCCTGAGCCAAGGGCCACATGCCTGCTTGTCTGTGATTCACTCCCTGATCCAAAATCCACAGCAGTACCTGAGCAAGGCTGCTCCTCAGTCGGCTTGTAACCGAGGGTCACTTGCAAGCACAGCTACTGTGTATACAAGTATACAAGTGCAGGCAGCATGTGACTTGAAGAATAAGCTTTCGCTAATATCACCAGGGTCTCTGGCTCTGAGTGAGATTTGATAGCCATCCTTGCTCCAAACATAATTTTAGGCATAGTAGCTTTGAGAAGGCACGAAAATGTGGGGGGAATGGCCTGTGTGTTTTTTCTTTCTTTCTTTCTTTCTTTCTTTCTTTCTTTCTTTCTTTCTTTCTCTCTCTCTCTCTCTCTCTTTCTTTCTTTTTTTTGTTTTTTTTTTTTGTTTTTCAAGGTAGGGTCTCACTCTAGCCCAGGCTGACCTGGAATTCACTATGTGGTCTCAGGGTGACCTTCAACTCATGGTGATCCTCCTACCTCTGCCTCCCCAGTGCTGGGATTAAAGGTGTGCGCACCACGCCTGACCCTGTGTGTTTTCTTTCTCTCTATTTCTACTGAGGCCTTGCTGGCATTACTTGGCCTGTCTGTTTATAAACCAACTTGATACTTAAAGTAAGATTCTCTGGGGGCAGAAGATGCAGATGATGGTTTGGTCTTCAATCCTGCATAAAAGCAGATAGGATACTAAATGTCTATGATCCCAGCACTGTGGAGGTAGATGCAGGAAGATTATAAATTCAAGACCATCCTTGACTATGTAGCAAGATAAAGGCAACCTGGGATAAGAAGGGGAGGGGCTAGAGAAATGGCTTTGTCTTCAGCAATGTTTGACTCTCCAGGTAAGCCAGGGGCAAGGGGCAAGGTCTCACATGAAATGGCATCTGGAGTGGTTCAGTTAAGGCACTTGCTCACTCACTCTCTCTAAAATTAAAAAATAAAATAAAATAAAATAAAATAAAATAAAATAAAATAAAATAAAATAAAATAAAAAAGAAGGCCATCCATGATTTGACTTTCTCCCAGATCCCACATGAGTTGAAGGCCACCCTGAGACACACAGGTCAGCCTGAGCTAGAGTGAGACCCTACCTCGAAAAAAAAAAAAAAAAAAAAAAAAAAAAAAAAAGAATTTTAAAAGAAGGGGAGCAAGATGGTTCAGTGGTAAAGGCACTTGCTTGCAAAGCCTGATGGTACAGGTTTGATTACCCAATACCCATGTAAAGCCAGATGCAAAGTGGCACATGCATTTGGAGTTCATTTGCAGCGGCAGGCAGCCCTGGCATGCCTATACTCACTCTCTTTCTCTCTCTCTTGCTCACTCACTCTAAATAAAATAAAAAAAATTTAATAAAATAAAATAAAATAAAATAAAATAAAATAAAATAAAATAAAAGAGCCCTGAAAAAAGATTTTCAGTCAGGTAGGGCATGATGGAGTGAGACCTTTATGGTGTCCCTTGAATTCAGCACTTGGGAGGCAGACAGAGGATCACCATGAGGAGGATCACCATGAATTCCAGGTTGAAAGCTAATTTGAAAAATTTAAAAACAAGAGATGGCCCTGGAGAATCCAGTTTACAAGGTGGCGCATACTTCTGAATTCATTTAGTGTGAATCTGTCTTTGTCT
The DNA here is from genome assembly GCA_036365145.1 of Orientallactaga sibirica. Lineage (NCBI taxonomy): Eukaryota > Metazoa > Chordata > Mammalia > Rodentia > Dipodidae > Orientallactaga > Orientallactaga sibirica. The sequence continues at coordinate 5,085,670 of JAEOAD010000013.1, forward strand.
CTCTCTCTTTCTGGGTCAGCCTGACCTGGCCTGAGTTCAGGGTGGCCTCGAACTCATGGCGATCCTCCTACCTCTGCCTCCCTTGCCACCATGCCAGCTCTCTACCCCTCTCTTAAATAAATAAATAAATAAATAAATAAATAAATAAATAAATAAATAAATAGTTTTTGTTTGTTTCCTTTAGAGGTAGGGTCTCATTACCCTGACATAAAGTCCAGATTCACAAACCTTCCTTTGTGGCTGAGGTGTGCACTATCATGCCTAGCTAAATACTAACAAAGAAAGAAAGACAGAGAGAGGAAGGAAGGAAGGAAGGGAGGGAGGGAGGGAGGAAGGGGAGAGGGAGAGAGCGAGAAAGAAAGAAAGAAAGAAAGAAAGAAAGAAAGAAAGAAAGAAAGAAAGAAAGGAGGAAGATGTCAGGTGTGGGCCTAAGTAGATAGCTCAGCAGTTAAAAGCACTTGTTTGCAAAGCCTGATGGCCTGAGTTCAACTCCCTTGTACCCACATAAAGCCAGATGCACAAAGTGGTGGGTGCATGCATCTGGAGTTCATTTGCAGTGGCAAGAGGCCCTGAAATGCCCTTGTCTCTCTCTCTCTCTCTCTCTCTCTCTCTCTCTCTCTCTGTCAAATACGTATACTTCTCAAAGGACTAAATTGCAAATATTACACATTTGGGGGCCAGATGATTTTGATAACAACTATTCTAGTGTGAAATAGCCATGCATGTGTGGGATAAGTGAGCCAACTGCATTCCTTACAACACTATTTACAAAAGTAGTTATTTAATCTCTGCATTTCCTAACACTCCGAAGCTGAGGCAGAAGGATTGCCAGGAGTCAGACTGGGATACAGAGTAAGACCCTGTAAATGGAGGGAAGATAGCTCAGTGGTTAAAGGCACTTGCTTGCAAAACCTTGGATTGGGTTCAGCTCCCCAGAATCCACACAAAGTCAGATGCACAATATAGCACATGCATCTGGAGTTCTTTTGCAGTGGCAAGAGACCCTGGTGCACCTATACTCTGTCTCTCTCAAGTAAAAAAATAATTCTTTAAAGATAAGAAGGAAGGAAGGAAGTTAAGTTCAAATATAAACACCATACCTGGAGCTGGAGAGATGGCTCCATGTTAAAGGTGCCTGTGTTCAAAGCCTGACAGTCTGGGTTTGATTCCCCAGGACCCACGTAAAGCCAGATGCACAAAGTGGCACGTGTATCTGGAGTTTGTTTGCAATGGTAAGAAGCCCTGGTATGCCTATACCCTTTCTCTCAATTCTCTCTCTATCTCTCTGCTTGCAAATAAATAAATTTAAAAACAGTCAGACCAAGCCGGGCATGGTGGCGCACGCCTTTGATCCCAGCACTTGGGAGGCAGAGGTAGGAGGATTGCCATGAGTTCGAGGCCACCCTGAGACTACATAGCTAATTCCAGGTCAGCCTGGACCAGAGTGAGACCCTACCTTGAAAAACAAAACAAAACAAAACAAACAAACAAACAAAAAAAACAGTCAGATGTGCTGGTCCCAGCACTTGGGAGGCAGAGATAGGAGAATTGTGAGTTCAAGGCTACTCTGAGACTATATAGTGAATTCCAGGTCAGCCTGTGCTAGAGTGAAACCCTGCCTCGAAAAACTATATAAAAATATGTGTGTGTGTGTGTGTGTGTGTGTGTGCATGTACACATATACATATATACATGGGCTAGAGAGATGACTTAGCAGTTAAGGGGCACTTGCCTACAAAGCCTAAGGACTCAGGTTTGATTCCCCAACATCCATGTAAGCCAGATGCACAAGGTGGTACATGTGTCTGGAATTCATTTGTAGTGGCTAGATACCCTGGCGTGCCCATTCTCTCTCTTGCTCTCGCTCTCTCTCTCTCTCTCTGCCTCTTTCTTTCTCTCTCTCCAATAAATAAATAAATAAATTTACATATATATAATATACATATGGGCTGGAGAGATGGCTTAACGGTTAAGGTGCTTCCTTGCAAAGCCTAAGGACCCAGGTTTGGTTCCCCAGTACCCATGTAAACTAGATACACAAGGTGGTTCATGTGTCTGGAATTTGTTTGCAATGGTTGGAGGTCCTGGTGTGCCCGTTCTCTCTCTCTCTCTCAAATAAATATAAATTTATTTATTTATTTATTTATTTATTTATTTATTTATTTATTTAAAGAGTATACATCATACCTGTGTTAAAGATTTGACAATGCTGGTTGAGCGATCAGAGGTTTATGACTGCAGAGAGCTGGAACCAGACCAAATATATATATATATTTTGGTTTTTTCGAGGTAGGGTCTCACTCTAGCCCAGACTGGCCTGGAATTCATTCTGTATTCTCAGCGTGGCCTCGAACTCATGGTGATCCTCCTGCCTCTGCCTCCCAAGGGCTGGGATTAAAGGCGTGAGCCACCACGCCCGGCTTTTTCATACCAAATTATCTTGAGCTATCTTTAGTTCCTTTAAGAGCCATTCATTGCCCATCTCTGTGTCTGTCCTAACATTCTGTATTACATGAAACAAGACATGATTAGCTTTTACTAACCCAAAAGCTAAAAATGTCATCATCAGATGGCTTCTGAGATCTATGACAGATTTCCCTGCTTTTCTGTAACTTACCTACCTGATGTTCCTCTCAGTATATTTGAAAAGTGCCTTGATTTATGATTGTATTTTATTCCATAACTCATGAAGCTGGACATGGTGGTGCCCATCTTTAATCACAGCATTTGGGAGGCTGAGGTAGAGATCGCCACAAGTGTGAGATTAGCTGCGGTTACAGAGTGAGTTCTAGGTCAGTCAGGACTACAATGAGGCCCTGCTTCAAAAAATAAAAAAAAATAGGGCTGGAGAGATGGCTTAGTAGTTAAAGGCATTTGCCTGCAAAGTCCCCAGGACCCACATAAGCCATATGCACAAGGTGGTGCATGCGTCTGGAGTCCTTTTGCTGTGGCTGGGGGCCCTGGTGCACCCATTCTCTCTCTGCCTCTTTCCCTCTCTCACTCTCTCAAATAAATAAAAAATAAAAAGACATAAAATTGTTATCACATTGGAACATGATATTTAGTAAGGTAACATGAATCCAAATTTTCTGACTATGGTCACTCGTATCTGGCTCCAGAACAAACTATCTTTTTTTTTTTTTGAGGTGTAACAGGATCTCCTGTAGGCTGGCCTGGAACTCTCTACATAATTGAGGCTGACCTTGAATTTCTTTCTTTCTTTTTATTTTATTATTTTACTTATTTATTTATTTTGGTTTTTCGAGGTAGTTTCTTGCACTGGCCCAGGCTGACCTGGAATTCACTGTATTTTCAGGGTGGCCTTGAACTCATGGCCATCCTCCTACCACTGCCGCCCTAGTGCTGGGATTAAAGGCATGCACCACCACACCTGGCTCAGAGCTTGAATTTCTGATCCTCCTGCCTCCACATCCGAGTGCTGGGATTACAGGCTAGTGCTACCACACTTAGTTTATTTGGTGGCTGGGAATAAAACCCAGGGCCTCCTGACAGAGTTACATATTCAGCCCCTAAGATAAATTATCATTAAATTTGAGGTGAGAGCTGTTTTGTGTGTGCGTGTGTGTGTGTGTGTGTGTGTGTATGTGTGTGTGTGTAAAGAAAGAGAGATAAAAGCTGGGCGTAATGGTGCCCGACTTTAATCCCAGCCCTCGGGAGGCAGAGGTAGGAGGATTGCTGTGAGTTCAAGGCCACCCTGAGACTACATAGTGAATTCCAGGTCAGCCTGAGCTAGAGTGAGACCCTCCCTCGAAAAACCAAAACCAAAACCAAAACCAAAAACGAAAAAACAAAGAAAGAGAGAGACAGAGAGATTGAGAGAAGGAAGACATATTTCCTCACAGCTATAGACATGTACCTGGTGTGGGCCCTGCTAGCCTGTGTGACCCCAGAAATAGAAGACATGAGAGGCCTTCGGGGAGTCAGAGGAGGCCCAGAGGAGACTGAGGCTGTGAAGAACCTGTCCTTCCAGCAAGGAAGTTCTAATGAGCCACCTCCCTGCCAGGGGTGGTCAAGGTTCTTCCATTTATCCTCTGAACTTTTCAGTGTGGAAACTCTGGCCATCAGCAAAACAAAGCGCCTATTGCTCAACGGCTCTCTCACCGCAAAGAAGCCCAGGACTTTCTGGCAGTGGATCAACCAGAAGCCAGAACCCAAATTTCTGGAAATGCCTCCCGGGCCCAGCATCCTGCTTTGTTTCTCTGTCAACGTGAGGGATGAATGCAGCTGCTTGGTTTGAGGGGAATCTTGGCCTCTTGTGGTGTGGCAGGCAGCCAGCGCCACCCGGAGAGGAGATGCAGGGGAGCTGCCCAGTGCTGGAGGTCTGTAGCCAGCCGTGTCCAAGGGAACTCATTCCGTAGCTTGAGAGATGGCTGGGCGAAGGCGCCCCTGCAGAACCCCACCCTGCTTCCACCTTACCTGGCTTCTCCCCACCTTGCACACGTTGGGAAAGAGATGCAAGAGGCTGTATGTATGGCAACCAGCACATGGGAGAGGTGGCCAAATCAGATCAGTCTTGGGCAGGTGGGATGGGAAACTCTGTCTTGCTCTTTAGCCTGGAGGGACCCAGGGGCACCTGAGGGACAAGCTCCGGCTGAGCAGCCACTTCACTGCCTGCGGTTCCTGATCAGGAGGGGAAACCAACCAGAGGACAGTTGGCTTGGGGAAGGGGCCAAGGCTGAGCAAGAGAGCCCGTGGCCCATGAAAGATTCAATGAGGACAGTGGTTAAAGGCACTTGCTTGCAAAGCCTGCTAGTTCAATTTTTTTTTCCATGTAGGGTCTCACTCTAGGCCAGGCTGACCTGGTACTCGCTTCTGTATTCCCAGGCTGGCCTGGAACTCATGGTGATCTGCCAACCTCTGCCTCCTAAGTACTGGAATTAAAGGCACGTGCCACCATGCCTCCTAGCTCAGGTTCAATTTTTTTTTGTTGTTGTTGTTTTTCAAGTTAGGGTCTCTCTAGCCCAGGCTTCTCCCCTCGGACCTATGACCTGCCCAGCCATAGGCTGTGGATGAGTTTTTCAGTCCCAGATATGAATTCCCTCCCATGGAGCAGGCCTCAAATTCCATCAGAGAGTAATTGGTTACTCCTATAACAGATGGGCCACTATTGCACGTGTGGCCACTTGTTGCCTGGCTGGCTGGCTTTGTAGTTTACAAGGTCCACTGATGATTAAGACTGTTGATGACTTTCTAAAGTGATGACAGCTCGTTAGGACGGAGCCTTTCAAGCAAGCACCCTTAGTTACTGGGCCATCTTCCTAGGCCTAAGGACTAAGCCTTTCAAATGTGGCCCGGGTTAGGGGCCTGTTTTACCTATTCATAAACTGCATTTGCATTTGACAAAGGTCTGGAGGTGCCTCTGAGTCTTCTTTTAAAATATTTTATTTATTCATTTATTTGAGACAGAGAGAGAATGGGTACAGCAAGGCCTCTAGCCTCTGCAAATGAACTCCACATGCATGCACCACTTTGTGCATCTGGCTTTACATTAGTATTGGGAACTGAACCTGGGTCCTTAGGCTTCACAGGTAAGCGCCTTAACTGCTGAGCCACTCTTGAGCCCCCTTGAGTCCTCTTTTCACTGAGATGTGCAGCTGGGCAGCCAGAAGGGAGGACAAGCCTCTGGGGAAAGTCCAGGAGTTGGGTCAGCAGCCTGGGCCCCAGCCCAAGTTCTCCCATGCACACAAGTGGCCAAGGTCAGGGGAAGGCCCTCCACTTCAGCTTCCCATCAACCTACCCCTGTCACTTCCTTAGGAAACCCCTTTGGAAGGTCTCCTAACAGACTAGGGATCCCATAATAGGTTCTCACAGCTCTGCGAATTTTTTAATTTTCATACTAGGGCCTCCTGCACACCATGCTAGGTAAGCGCTCTGCCACTGAGCTACATGCCCAGCCCTTTTTTTTTTTTTTTTAAGTTTTTCTTGCCAGGCGTGATGGCACACGCCTTTAATCCCAGCACTCGGGAGGCAGAGGTAGGAGGATCACCGAGAGTTCAAGGCCACCCTGAGACTACATAGTTAATTCCAGGTCAGCCTAGACCAGAGTGAGACCCTACCTTGCAAAACAAAAAACAATAAATAAATAAATAAATAAATAAATAAAAAATAATTAAATAAAAATTTTCTTTTTTTTAAATTTTTGTGTGATTTTTATTTATTTGTTAGAGACAGAGGGAAGAAGAGAGAGAGAGAGAGTGAGAATGGGTGTGCCAGGGACTCTAGCCATTGCAAACGAACTCCAGAAACATGTGCCACCATGTGCATCTGGCTTACGTGGGACCTGGAGAATTGAACCGGGGTCCTTAGGCTTTGTAGGCATTCTCCTTAACCACTAAGCCATCTCTCCAGCCCCCCAGCCCTTTTTTTTGGGGGGGTTTCAAGGTAGGGTCTCACTCTGGTCCAGGCTGACCTGGAATTAGCTATGTAGTCTCAGGGTGGCCTCGAACTCATGGCAATCCTCCTACCTCTGCCTCCCTGGGATCAAAGGCGTGCGCCACCATGCCCGGCTTCCAGCCCTTTTTTAAAAAATGTATTTATTTATTTATTTGAGAGAGAGAAAGAGGCAGAAAGAGAGAGAGAATGGGCGCGCCAGGGCCTCCAGCCACTATAAATGAACTCCAGATGCATGCGCCTCATGTGGGTCCTGGAGAAACAAACCAGGATCCTCTGGTTTTGCAGGCAAATGCCTTAACCGCTAGGCCATCTCTCCAGCCCCCCAGCCCTTTAAATATAGATTCCTGGTTTCTCTCTCCTTTTTTTTTTCAAGTAGGGTTTCACTCTAGCCCAGACTGACCTGGAATTCACTATGTAATCTCAGGGTGGCCTTGAACTCGCAGTGATCCTCCTACCTCTGCCTCTCAGGTGCTGGAATTAAAGGTTTAAGCCACCATGCCCGGCCTGGTCTCTTTAAAAAAATATTTTATTTATTTATTTATTTATTTATTTATTTATTTATTTATTTGAGAGAATGAGAAAGACACAGAGAGAGAGAGAGAGAGAGGAGAAAATGGGCATGACAGGGCCTCCAGCCACTGCAAATTAACTCCAGGTGCATGCACCAATTTGTGCATCTGGCTTTACATGGGTATTGGGGAAATTGAACCTGGGTCTTTGCAGGCAAGCACCTTAACTGAGCAGTCTCTCCAGCCCATCTTATTTTTTTTTTTTTTTTTTTTTTGGTTTTTCAAGGTAGGGTCTCACTTCAGGTCAGGATAACCTGGAATTCACTGTGTAGTCTCAGGGTGGCCTTGAACTCATGGTGAGCCTCCTACCTCTGCTTCCTGAGTGCTAAGACTAAAGGTGTGCACCACCACGCCTGGCAAGCTTTTAAATATTTTATTTTTATTTATTTATTAGAGAGAGAGAATATGAATGGACATACCAGGATTTTGAGCCACTGCAAATGAACTCCAGACACATGGGCCACCTTATGCAACTGATTTACAGGGGTTATCGGGAGTTGAACCTGGGTCTTTAAGCTTCGCAGGCAGGCGCCTTAACCATTAAGCCATCTCTCCAGCACATAAATGTTTTTTATTTATTTATTTGCAAGCAGAAGGAGAGAGAAGAGAGACAGAGAGAATGGGCATGCCAGGACATCCACTGCTGCAAATGGACTCCAGATACTCCAGATACGCATGCTCCACTTTGTACATCTGTCTAACTTTCTTTTTCTTTTCTTTTTTTTTTTTTTTTTTTCCGAGGTAGGGTCTCACTCTAGCCCAGGCTGACCTGGAATTTACTGTGTAGTCTCAGGGTGACCTCCTGCCACTCTTCCTCCAGAGTGCTGGGATTAAAGGCATGCACCACCATGCCCAGCTCCCTTTTTTTTATGTTTATTTATTTACAAGCAGAGAGACACATACACAGAGGGAAAGAGAATGGGTGTGTCAGAGCCTTTAGCTGCTACAAACAAACCTCAGACACATGTGCCACTCTGTGTATGTGGCTCTACGTGGGTTCTAGAGAATCGAATTCAGGGCATCAGGCATTGCAGGCAAGGGCCTTAACCACTGAACCATCTCTCCAGTCCCCCTCTTTTTTTTTATTTTTATCTATTTAACATTTAAGAGAGAAAGAGAAAGACTATGGATGGACCAGGGCCCTTTTTGCTGCACGTAAACTTCAGACATATGCATCATGTTTGCATCTGGCTTTATTTTACTAAAAAGAACATTTTATGATTCAGAAGGCACCATACTGCTGAAAAGAAGTGACAGAGGAGTACACAGCACTGAAACATCACTATCACACCTTCCAAGGCTCAGGATCCATTGCGGAAGAGGTAGCAGAAAGAATGTAAGAGCCAAAGGAAGGGTAAAGCTCCTTACAACATGCTCCTTCAGACACAAAATGGCCTGGATATTTATGACCTCACAATGCCTGACACTACCTACACAAGACTATCATAATAGGAGGAAAAGATGATAACATCAAAATAAAAGAAACTGAAAGGATTATACCCAGGCCCAGAAAGCCAATTGTCACATGTTCTGTCTCATGTGTGGATCCTAGCTACAAATGATTGGACTTCTATGTGAGTAGGAGTAAAACTCAGTAGCAAAAGCTACTAAGCTAGAAAGGGAATATAAAGGAAATAGCCGGGTGTGGTGGCGCATGCCTTTAATCCCAGCACTTGGGAGGCAGAAGTAGGAGGATTGCTGTGAGTTTGAGGTCACCCTGAGAATACATAGTGAATTCCAGGTCAGCCTGAGCTAGAGTGAGACCCTACCTCGAAAAACCAAAAAATAAAAATAAAAATAAAAATAAAGGAAATAGAAAAGAGGGTACTTAATAGGATGGTATTGTATATATGTAAGTAGAAGAACAGATTAATGGGGGTGAAAAGGCCTAAATGAGGTCAGGGGAAGAGATTGAATAAAGGAAAGGTGGAGGGAGGGCTAATCAAAATCTAATAGGATATAAATAAGTCATATGGAAATCTACTTTTCAGGACAATGGAACACTCAGAAGCCATAGATTGTTACTAGAAAATTTTCAGTGCCAGGGATGGGATACCTTCCAGTGAGTTGTTGGCCAGGAAGGTCACAGATACCCCCAAAACATTACAGGCCATTGCCGAGGCCCTTGGTTTCCCACCAGGAATGGATGGTAAGACCCTATTGCTGAAGACTCCACATACTTGGGCTGCAAGGTCCTGAGAAATCCTGCTGGAGCTGAGCTAAAAGCTTCCTCCATGTGGACCAGCTGACAGAAAGCTGGAAAAGCTACACTGCATGCAGTTCAATGGGAGAGAGAGAAATCACCAGTGGTGATACTCAACAGTGAACACTGCAAGCTTTAAATCTGGCCAGCCAGGCCAAATGAGCCAATGGGTGCAATAGTGGCATGTCTGTTATGAGGGAACCAACTGCTCTCTAATTGGACTGGAGGCCTGCTCCATGGAAGGGAATACATCCCTGATACTGAAAACCTTCAACAGGGGTAGTCATGAGCCCTAGGGCGTAATGTCTGCTGGACTCTGGATAAATGTATATACTTTGTTCACCAAACTGCCCAGTAAGCACTTCTCTTAATGTTCATACCTATATATTAATCCTACTCCCACTTTTGGTTAGAGAAGTTTCTCTTTTCAGATGGCAGTGACCTTGGGATGATTCAGAAGGCACCACGGTGCTGAGAAGTGACAGAGGAGCGCTTAGCACTGAAAACTCTCTAACACACCTTCCAAGGCTCAGAGTCCATTGCGGAAGAGTGGCGGAAAGAATGTAAGAGCCAAAGGAAGGGTAGGGCTCCTTGCAACGTGCTCCTCCAGACACAAAATGGCCTGGACCTCGCAATGCCTGACACTACCTACACAAGACCATCACAATAGGAGGAAAAGATGATGACATCAAAATAAAAGAGAGAAGTTGGGCGTGGTGGTTCACGCCTTTAATTCCAGCACTTGGGAGGCAGAGGTAGAAGGATCACCATGAATTTGAGGCCACCCTGAGACTACATAGTGAATTCCAGGTTAGCCTGAGCTAGAGTGAGACCCTACCTTGAAAAACCAAAATAAATAAATAAATAAAAATAAATAAATAAAAGAGAGACTGATTGAGAGGGGGAGGGGATATGATGAAGAGTGGAGTTTCAAAGGGGAAAGTAGGGAAGGGAGGGAATTACCATGGAATATTGTCTATAATTATGGAAATTGTCAATAAAAAATTAAAATTAAAAAAATAAAAATAAAAGAATAAAAGAGCTGAGTGTGGTGGCGCACGCCTTTAATCCCAGAACTCGGGAGGCAGAGGTAGGAGGATCGCCATGAGTTCAAGGCCATCCTGAGACTATAAAGTTAATTCCAGGTCAGCCTGGGCCAGAGTGGTGAGACCCTACCTCGAAAAACCAAAAAATAAAATAAAATAAAAGAGACTGATTGAGAGGGGGAGGGGATATGATGGAGAGTGGAGTTGATAAAAGGAAAGTATGGGGGGAATTACCATGGTATATTGTTTATAATTATGGAAGTTGTCAATAAAATAAATAAATAAATAAATAAATAAATTTTTTTTTCAAGGTAAGGTGTCACTCTAGCCCAGGCTGGCCTGGAACTCATTCTGTAGTCCTAGGCTGGCCTGGAACTCACAGCAGTCCTTCTTTTTCTGCCTCCCAAGTGGTGGGATTAAAGGCATGTGCCACCACACCCAGTGGTTCTGGGAAAGGTACTGGGAAATTGAAATCTTGGCCTGCGGACTTTCCTGGCAAGTGCCTTTGACCTCTGAACTATCTCTCTCCTCCACTGTTTTTTGTTTTGTGTTTTTTGTTTTTGGGAGGTTGTTTTTGTTTTTTCAAGGTAGGGTCTCGCTCTAGCCCAGGCTGACCTAGAATTCACTATGTAGTCTCAGGCTGGCCTCAAACTCACAGCCATCCTCCTACTTCTGCCTCCTGAGTGCTGGGGTTAAAGGTGTGCACCACCATGCCTGTCTCCCTGTTTTAAGGCAGGGTCTCTCTTTAGCCCAGACTAAGCCCTGAGGACACTCATCTCTTTCTTTTTTTTTTTTTTTTTTTTGTTTATTTAGTCCAGGCTGGCTTCAAAAGAACAGATGCATGTGGTGATCTCCTCCTGGGAACCTCAGCCTGTCCTTGAGGTTCACAAAGGCTAAGCCATCTCTCCAGGCCCATCACCTTCTTTCTTATTCTCCCTCCCTCCCTCTCTTTCTCTGTTTGTGTGGGGGTCAGAGAACAACTTTGAGCTGTCCCGTGCTCCACCGTCTTTGAAATTGGATCTTCTGCTGCAAGTCAGTTTCCAGACTGCAAAAGCTGGCATGGTGGCACATGTCTTTAATCCCAGTACTTGGGAGGCAGGAAGATCCCTGTGAGCTCCAGGCTGCCTTGAGGCTACATAGTGGGCTGGAGGGAGACCCTACCTCGAAAAAACAAAAGACAAAAACAACAACAACAACAACAATTTTTTTTCCAGACTGCAAAGGCACTTCAGACTAGGTGGTCACCTCCCATTGTCAGGGGTACTTTGGCATCACAGATGCACATGCCACTTTGCATCTGCCTTTCTTTACAAGGGTGGCTGAGGAATTGAACCCAGGCCATTGGGCCTTGCAAGCCAGAGCATCTTCCTTTAACCCCACCCCTTCTCCACTTACTTGTTCTTGGTGGAGACCCTCTAGTCCCTCACTCCTGCCCCCTCATTTCCACCACGAAGACTCCTTGAGACCTTGGGAATCAAGAGAGAGAGGGAGAGGGAGAGACGAATGGTCTTCCCTTAAGCTTGCCTAGGGACCTATGGGTAACAAAGCGTATGCCAGTGTGGAGGAGCCAGGGAGAGGGGCCCAAGAGGATATTTGAGAATGAGCTGCAGGAGTCGGATCAGATGCCACAGGGACACCAAGAAGTATCTGTTCCACAAGCCCATGGACCCAGCCAGAGAACAGCTCACATCTGGTCCTATATCAGCCAGACGGGTCCCAGAGTGCATGAAGCCCACAGCATCTTAGGAAGTGTGTCTCCCCATGGCACCTCACCTTCCTCAGCCCTCCAGGCTGGGCTTTCCTTCTGGGCACAACCTCTTCTGCTCTGGGCTGTGGCCAGGCCTCATTTGCATTGCAACCCAGATGGCTCACCACAGCCTGGCTTCCCAGAACTGCCCAGCAGCCGGCTGTCTGTTCCTCAGACAAGTGCCAAGATGGGCCCTACAGGCGCTTCTGAGCAAATGGACACTTCTCCTCCCTGTCCAGGGCAGAGCAGGGTGTGTCGGTTTGGGGTCCACAGGTGAGGATAATTGCCTGGGAGCTAACTCCCCTCAACCTCCATCCTCAACTGGGAACTCGAAGCAAGTGTGGATTCCTTTTTGATAGGGAGAAAGAAATTTCCCCTTTCTGTGCCCCACTCTATCCTTTGTGCAACCCCCACCCCAGCTCATCACCAACCCCACTCCAGCACTCTGTGGGTGGAGGAATGGCCCCCAGGACAGGGGGACCTGGCATGCAGTCCAACCCAGTCCCTGGAGGGCACCAAGAATCTGAGAAGCAAGGGGTGAGTGAGTGGGTGGTGGGTGGGTGAAGTGTTTTCTTTCCCCTCCCCTCCTCAAGTTTTCTGGGAAATGCCAGAGGCCAGCTCGGCCTGGAATGTCAGGCTTGAAAGGACTCCTCTGCGGCCGCCTCCTAGACACCCGAGCCACAAGCCTTTTCTTCAGCCGAAGGCTCCTCCTGTCAGCAACAAAGGTCTGCAAACTGGAATGCTGCTTCCCGGCCGCAGGCCATTGTCCCAGCCTTCCTCAGTCCTCCCCTTGGGATTATTTGCTGCAAAAAAAAAAAAAAAAAAAAAAAAAAAAAAGGGAGCGATCTGGGTCGACCTGATATGTGACCCCTGAGCCCTTCCTCATGCAAGAGAGAGCTTATCGGAGCCATGGTCACCCTCCCCTTAGCCCTGAAGCCGTAGGACCAGCTCCACACCGCTGTCCTGGAGGGAAACGAGAGAAGTGGGCCGCAGCCTAGAGGGGCACGCCAGGACGGAGCTAACCACTGAGCATCACGGCACACCCAGGCCCTGGGAGAACATCAGGAAGCCCCCAGTATGGTTTCCACGTTGACCAAGAGAAAGAAGAATAGAAGGGGGGATGGAGAGCTGGCTTCGTGGTTAAGGCACTTGCCTGTGAAGCCTTAAGGACCTAGTTTCGATTCTCCAGTACCCACATCCCACGTAAGCCAGATGCACCAGGTGGCACATGCGTCTGGAGTTCACTTCCAGTGGCTTGAGGCTCTCACATGTCCACTCTTTCTGTCTGTATCTGCCCCCTGCCCTCGAATAAATAAATAAACCATTTAAGAAGAATAAAAGGGAAGAAGGCTCCCTGCTCCTGCCCCAGTGGCAATAAAACTCCAGAAGAGGAAATCTTGCTTCCCTAATGTGGTATCCCCAGGCCTAGCAGACTACCGGCACATGGTTGGAGCACAATGACCAAAGTCACACCCTGGCCACCTCCTCGGGCCATAGAAAGCTCCAAAGCCTTGAAGACAGGGAGGCCTTGGACTTGCTGGTTAGCAGGCCATGGTCTGAGGCCAGGCTGCTAACACTGTGGCTGCAGATTTGATATTGACAATGGCAATCTTGCATCCACGCCTTGGGGCGAGTAGGGTGCCTGGCACACATCAAGCCACACAATCGCTTCCTTCCAGCACTGGGCACCACCAGCTGTCCTTCCTATTTCAGAGACCAGGGCCCCACAAACAGAGGGCTGAAACCACAGCATACTTCCCCTCCACCGGGAAGGCTGGTCTGTATTATCTTTATGACCAAGCACCTTTGACTGGAAATGGGATTCATTCATACTCCATGGAAGTGCTGCAAAGGGAGAGATCAGGAGAAGGTGGTTGTCTACTAAATCCCACAGACGGGAAAACAGCAGGGTGGATCCCAGGATAGCAGACTCTTGCTTCCACCTAGCAGATAAGAGGAGACGCAGCAGGGCTTTCGCTCTGTCCTAGGTCTGGCATCTCTCTGGGAGTCCTTGTCAGGAAGTGGGTGCTTGGAAAGCTGCCCTGTATTAACCAAGTGTCTCCTCCCATTTTTCCAGCCTGTTTGTCTTCAGATTAGCAGCCTATGTAGGCTCCAGTAAACCACCCGTGGGGCTTCCCAGAATCCACACCCTCTCCTCCATCCATGCTGAGGCTCCAGAGCCTGCAGGAGGAAGTCGAGGGCTACTCATTGGGAGAAGAGCTCTGGCTGTGGCATGTAAGAATTCTGGAAACTGGAAGACCACCCGGGCCCTGACAGAGCACTTCCCATGTGTCTGGCTCACACAGAAAACAAATCAAATATATCTTCCCTCACATTTCTCACTGAACAAGTAGTGAGAACATTTTTAAATTTTTGTTTTGTTTTTTTTCTGGTTTTTGGAGATAGGGTCTCGCTTCAGCCCAGGCTGACCTGGAATTCACTATGTAGTCTCAGACTGGCCTTGAACTCATACCTCTGCCTCCCGAGTGCTGGAGTTAAAGGCATGAGCCACCATACCCAGCTTTTTTTTGGATTTTTGGAGGTAGGGTCTTAACTATTTTTATTTATTATTTGCAAGCAGAAAGAGAGAGAGAGAGAGAGAGAATGGTCATTTCATTCCAGGGCCTCTTGCCACTGCAAACAAACACCAGATGCATGTGCCACTTTGTGCATCTGGCTTTACTTGGGTACTTGGTAACTGAACCTAGGCCATCAGGCTTTGCAGGGTAGTATCTTTAACCGTGAAGCATCTCTCCAGTCCTAGAATACCAAATTAAAAAAAAAAAAAAAAAAAAAAGGCTGGAGAGATGGCTTAGCACTGAAGGCGCTTGCCTATAAAGCCAAAGGACCTAGGTTCGATTCCCCAGGACCCACATAAACCAGATGCACAAGGTGGTACATGCGTGTGGAGTTCTTTTGCAGTGGCTGGAAGCCCTGGTGTGCCCATTCTCTCTCTCTTTTTCTCTGTCTCTCTCTGTCTCATAGTGAATTCCAGTGAAGTCAGTCAACTTAGGTAAGTCATTTCTTTTCTTTTTTTCTTTTTTTTTTTGGGGGCAAGTCATTTCTACCCTGAGGGGAGCATATATCCAAAGCCCTGGGGATGCACAATGCACCTGTCAGAGGCAGGCTGGAGCTCCTTGGAGCTGGCAGTCACAGTGCCTGCTTGTAGCTGGGGCAGTGGCAGCAGACAACAGATTGTGGGTGCTTATTTGTGTATTTCATAGGTTTTTGTTTGTTTGTTTGTTTCAAGGTAGGGTCTCACTCTGGTCCAGGCTGACCTGGAATTCACTATGTAGTCTTAGGGTGGCTTCGAACTCACAGTAATCCTCCTACCTTTGCCTCCCAAGTGCTGGGATTAAACGCGTGCACCACCACGACCCACTTTTTTTTTTTTTTTTTTTTTTGAGATGGTCTCGTGTAATCCATGCTGACCTCAAACTTGCTATGTAGCTGAGGCTAGCCTTGAACTCTTGGCCCTCCTGCCATCTCCTACTGAGTGCTGGGATTACAAGCATAATGTCTGGCTCCACTGAGTTCATCCTTAAGACAATGGGAAGCCACAGAAAATTCAGGCTGACTTGAACTTTTTTTTTTTTTTTTTTTTTTTTTTTTTTTTTGGCTTTAATTCAAGGCAGGATCTCACTGTAGCCCAGGCTGACCTGGAATTCTGTAGACCCAGATCTGTAGACCCAGACTGGCCTCGAACTCATGGCAGCAATCTTCCTACCTCAGCCTCCCAAAGAGTATGTACCACCACGCCCAGCTCTTACCGGAACTATTTAAAGACAGAATGTTTATTTTCTTTTCTTGCGAATGCTAAGTACTCTACCACAACTGAGTTACTTCTCCAACCCTGAAATGGATCTTTTTTTTTCTTTCTCTCTTCCAGGTATGATCTCACTCTAGCCCAGGCTGACCTGTAGTCTCAGGGTGGTCTCATGGTGATCTTCTTACTTCAGCCTCCCAAGTACTGCAATTAAAGGTGTGAGCCACCCTGAGACTTCATAGTGAATTCCAGGTCAGCCTGGGCTAAAAAAAATGGTGTGAGCCAAGCAAGAGTGTGGTAGTGCTCACCTTTTTTTTTTAACTTTTTTTTTCTTTTTTTATATTTATTTTTATTTTGAGAGAGACACAGAGAGATAGGGAGAAGAAGACAGATAGAGATTGGTGCTCCAGCAGCCTCTCAGCTACTGCAAACAAAATCCACATGTGTGCGCTCCCCTTGTGGGCAAGTGCAGCATTGCGCGCTTGCATCACTTTGCATCTGGCTAAACATGGGACCTGGAGATTGGAACCAGCGTTCTTAGGCTTAGCGTGCAGGCGCCTTAACCGCTAAGCCATCTCTCCAGCCCAGTGCTCACCTTTAATCCCAGCACTCGGGAGGCAGAGGTAGGAGGATCACCCTGAGACTGCATAGTGAATTCTGGGATAGAGCTAGATCCTACCTTGAAAAACCAAAAAAAAAAAGTGAGCCACCAGCTACTATGTCCCACTTTACTATTTTTGTTTTATTTATTTATTTTAATATTCATTTATTTTGAGAGAGAGAGAGAGAGAGAGAAAGAAAGAAAGGAAGGAAGGAAGGAAGGAAGGAAGGAAGGAAGGAAGGAAGGAAGGAAGGGGCAGATAGAGAGAGACAATGGGCATACCAGGGCCTCTAACCACTGCAAACAAACTCCAGATGCATGCACCATCTGGCTTATGTGGGTACTGGGGAATTGAACCTGGGTCCTTAGGTTTCACAGGCAAATGCCTTAATCACTAAGCCATCTCTCCAACCCCTATTATTTTTCTTTCTTTCTTTTCTTTTCTTTTCTTTTCTTTTTTTTTTTGTTTTGTTTTGTTTTTCGAGGTAGGGTCTCACTCTAGTCAGGCTGACCTGGAATTCACTGTGTATTCTCAGGGTGGCCTCAAACTCATGGCGATCCTCCTACCTCCACCTCCTGAGTGCTGGGATTAAAGGCATGCACCATCCAGCTTTTTTTTTTTAATTATTATTTTTTTAATTGACACCTTCTATGCTTACATACCAAAAAAAAAAAAAAACATTTGATATTTCCCTCCCCTCCCTCCATTCCACTTTAGAACATCGATTTCCATCATATCCCCTCCCTCTATCCATTAGTCTTTCTTTTAATTTGCTGTCATCATCTTTTTCTTCTATTTTGAGGGTCTTGTGAAGGTATTGCTAGGCACTGCACGGTCATGGATATCAAGGTCAATTTCTGTCTGGGCAATTACATTGTAAGAAGTCATACCCTTCCTTTGGCTCTTCCATTCTATCCGCCCCCTCTTCTGAAATGGTCCCTGAGCCTTGGAGGGTGTGACAGAGGTGTTTCAGTGCTACGCCCAGCTTTTATTTATTTTTTATTTATTTATTTATCTTGCCACTGCAAAGGAACTTCAGGCACGTATTACATATACCATTTTTTTTTTGGAGAGAGACACAGAGAGAGATAGAGAGGGAGAGGAAGACAGAGATGGGCACACCAGCCTCTCAGCTGTTGCGAAAGAAATCCAGATGCGTGCGCCCCCTTGTGGTCAAGTGTGGCATTGCAACACTTTGCATCTGGCTAAACGTGGAACCTGGAGATTGGAACTGCTGGAGATTGGAACCATCGTTCTTAGGCTTAGGAGGCAGGCGCCTTAACCACTAAGCCATCTCTCCAGCCCACATATACCATTTCTTTGTGTTTGGCTTTACATAGGTAATAGGGGAATTGAACCCAAGCTGGCAGACTTTGTAAGCAAGTGCCTTTAGTCAACTAGCCATCTCCCCAGCCCTGTTTTGTTTTGTTTTGTTTTTTTTTGTTTTTGTTTGTTTGTTAGGCAGGGTCTCAATGTAGCTCAGGCTGGCCTTGAATTTATGACAATCCAGTCCTCCTCTCCCAGCCTCTCAAGTGCTAGGGTTAAAGAGGCATGAGCTGCCACACCCATCTTGCAATGACACTGTTCCAAGCATTTTTATTTTGTTTTTGGAGACAGGGCCTCATGTAGGCAGACTGACCTCGGATTCACTATGCAACTGAGGATGACCTTAAACTTCTTATATCCTCCTGCCTCTGCCTCCCAAGTACTGGGATTATAGGCCTATGACACCACACCCACTTTTATGCTGTTCTGGGGAATCAAACCTAGTACTTCCGTGCAAGGTAGGCAAACACTCTACCAACTGAGCCACATCCCCAGCCCTCCGCATTTTGTATGGATTATCTAACTCAGTCCTCCAGCCACTTAGGAGGCAAGCATTCTCATGGACCCATTTTACAAATGAGGAAACTGAGGTGCAGCTGGTAAAGGTGGTTGCCTAAAGTTACACAGCTTTGGGACAATGGAGCAGAGATGGCAGTTCAATCTTCTGGCACAGCATCCAGGGCAGCAAGTTACCTCACCTGCCCACCTGCTGCCCTGACCTTGTTCAGCCACAGTCTCCGTGGAGAACCTGGGCATGCCTGCTGGCCCTGGTATACCTCTACTCTTCAAATATCCCTACTATTGCCGGGTATGGTGGCACATTCCTTCAATCCCAGCACTGACCTGGAACTCACTCTGTAGTCCCAGGCTGGCCTCGAACTCATAGAGATCCTACTTTCTTGAATTCTGGGATTAAAGGCAGCCTTTGCTAAATTTTAAAACATTTTCTTGTTTTTTTTTTTTTTTTTAGATTTTATTTTTATTCATTTATTAGAGACAAGAGAGAGAATGGGAGAACCAGGGCCTCCAGCCACTGCAAATAAGCTCCAGACACATGCGCCATCATGTGCATCTGGCTTACATGGGACCTGGAGAATCGAACCTGGGTCCTTTGGCTTTGCAGGCAAGTGCCTTAACCACTAAGCCATCTCTCCAGCCCTATTGTCATGTTTTCAATTAGTTATTTGAGGGTGGGGGGAAAGAGAGAATGGGTGTTCTGTAAAAGAACTCCAGATGTATGTGCACTTTACATGAGTACTAGGTGACCGGACCTGAGCCAGCAGGCTTTGCAAGCAAGCACAATTAACTGCTGAGGCATCCCTCCAGCTCCAAATATCCCTATTTGCTTGTGCCCACTCTGAGTTTCCTGGGGCCCATGCAGCCTTGCTATCTCCAGCCCCTCCAGAGTGAGGGTACCCTTGGAACCCCCTTGCTTATTTGATCAGAGAAATGAGTCCTTCCAACCAGACCTGGATTCCCACAGCCCCAGCCAGCACAGTTTCTTCCTCTTTACTTCTCTCTCCCAGTACACCCCAGGACGAGTCTCTCATGGGATCACAATCACAATAGCACTGGGGGGTTGGAGGAAGGTGCGCTGCATCCTATGGCCGTGACCTCCCTTCCCTGCAGGATTCCCCCAGCATCTCTGTCTTCCCAGCATTTTGCCAGCCCTGTGCCTGGCAACAGCAGGCACTCAATGACGGCCTGTAGAATGGATGAATGAACTTGACTTCTGTCAGAGCACTGTAATTTACAAAGCACTTTCCTATCCATTAACTTGAGGGCTATTCCCTGCAAGTCTTCCTTGTCCTCCACGGGCCTCAGCCCAGAAGTGGATGGTCAAGGCAGCTACGTAATTCTCCCTACACAAGGAGAATGAGCTCTTGATTTACAGAGAAAGGGAGAATCCATTTCAGGCGCCAGCAAGCATCTTGAGGACAAAGACTGATGTCACTCAAGACCATTCGGTGCCAGCACGGAGCCTACGCTCAGGGGCCCAGCATTAGTGATGTGTGTTCAACTTCACAGAAGCAGCAGGAGTAGAATTCCCCCTGGCTACCGCATCCCAGGACTCTGAGAGGAGACCTGAACTCTGAAACTATCAACACTGTTACTTCGATTACAGTTTATCATGCAAAATCTTCCTTGTATTTTTTTTTCTGGTTTTTCAAGGAAGAGTGTCATTCTAGCCCAGGCTGACTTGGAATTCACTATGTAGTCTCAGGGTGGCCTCAAACTCACCTGGATCCTCCTACCTCCGGGATTAAAGGCATAAACCACCACACCCAGCCCACCCCCCCCCTTTTTTGAGGCAGGGTTTAACTCCAGCCCAAGCTGACCTAGAACTCACTCTGTAGGCCCAGCTTGGCCTCAGACTCATGGTAATCCTCTTACTTCAGCTTCCCAAGTGCTGGCATTAAAGGTGTGCACAATCACGCCTAGGCTAAAATCTTTTTTTTTTTTTTTTTTTTTTTTTTTTTTTTTTTGCGAGGTAGGGTCTCACTCTGGTCCAGGCTGACCTGGAATTAACTATGTAGTCTCAGGGTGGTCTCGAACTCTCTGCAATCCTTCTACCTCTGCCTCCCGAGTGCTGGGATTAAAGGTGTGCGCCACCACGCCCGGCTGGCTAAAATCTTTTAAAATCCATTTTACAATTTCCAGTCTCCACAGGGGAAATATGCTGGCTTGTTTGTTTTTAAGGTAGGGTCTCTAGCCTAAATTGACCGGGACCTCACAGCTCTGGCTGGCCTGATTCTCCTGCCTCAGCCTCCTGTGTGCTGAGATTAAAGGTGAGAGCCACCACACCAAGCTGTTGGGTTTTTTTTTTTTTTTTTTTTTTTTTTTTTTTTTTTGGTGGTGGGGGGCTCAAGATAGGGCTGACCTGGAATTCACTCTGTAGTCTCAGGCTGGTCTTCAATTTACAGCATTCCTCCTACCTCTGTCTCCATGCTAAGATTAAAGGCATGTGCTACCAAGCCTTTAATCCCAGCACTTGGTTTTTTTTGTTTGTTTGTTTGTTTTGGCTTGTTGGCTTGTCTGCTTTTTGAAGCAGAGTCTCACTCTAGCCCAGGCTGACCTGGAACTCACTCTGTAGTCCAGACTGGCCTCTAAACTTGAGGTAATCCTGCCTTCTGAATATTGGAATGGCAGGTTTGTGCCAACGAGCCCATTCCATTCCTATCTTACAGATGGTAAAATTGAATCCCAGAGAGGCTGTGCAACTGACGGAAGCGCTCTTGATCCTCTCAGCATTTATGTGCACATTGGGGATGCAGTTGCTGAAGCAGCAGAGGCAGCTACAGTTCAGGGAAAGAAGGAAAGGGAGCGGGTGGCTCTCGGCTCCACAATCCCAAACTAATGCATTGTCTGTATCTACCCCTCCTTTTCCTCTGCGCAGCGTTAAAACCAGCCTGTGGTGGTCAGAGAGGACAGAGCCGACAGCCTCCTAGCTCACGCCCTGCGAGGTGACCTTGTGGACCACTTATCTGGTTCTCAAGTCTCTTCCAGCACCCTGCAGAGACAGGTCGCAAAAGGTGCCATCCTTCGTAAGACTGGGCCTTCATCGGTACCCATGTGACCAACAGCAAGTCAACCTGTCACCTCGCTCACCTCCTCTTCTCACCCTGCAGGGAAGAGCTCGGGCACCCTGACACGCAGAGGCAGGGGAATGCCCAAACCTGACAAGCACCACGCTGGGCCATCTGGCAGTGGGCTGAGCCCAGGGAAAACTGCTTTCTGGAGGTTCTCTCCTGCTGGACTTTTATTCCCAGGTCTGACCTCGGCCTGGGAGGTGAACTCCTCTTCAGGGTCCCCAAGGCTGCTACTTACTATCTTCCTCGCAGTCTCAGTCCCGGCTCTGGGACATTCAGCAAAACTTCGATGCTCTGCAAGAGCCCAGCGCGCCCTCTAGCGGACACGGGCGGGCGCGCGGTGGTGGCCGTGGTGCCCCCCCCTCTACCCACCCAGCGACGCGCCGAGAGCACCTGGGCGGACCGAAGCTCCACCACGCAGCCTGGCAGAGCCAGATGGTGAGTGATTGACAGCCGCTGCCCTCCCCCCGCCCCGGGAAAGGGGGCTCGGTACCCAACTCAGTCACCAAAGAACCTGGCGGTGAGGGCCGAAGGCTGCGTCCCCTGGCACCCCAGGGACATGTCCACAGGTGACTGTCGCACGTCCCTCTCTTCCAGTTTCCAAGGTCCCAGCAGGCTGGTTAGTCCCCTCCCCTCCCCTCCCCTCCCCTCCCCAACCTTTTTTTTTTTTTTATTTTTATTTTGCTTTGGACGGGCATGGGGACCTGGAACCAGCCCGGATGGGGGTAAGGAGGGGGACGTCCCCGCCAGGGGGGTCCAGGAAGAAGGGAAGGAAGGGGTACAAGGGGGTGACTCCTGCCAGAAAGCAGTCTTCTTCGAAGGGAGGGGAGGGGGTGTGAATGAGAAGCTGGGGGCGGAGCGCGCGCGGGGGAGGGGCCGCTGCCAGGAACGCGCGGCCGGGGTTGGCACGGCGCCCGCCCGCCCGCCCGCCCGCCCCGCGCCCCGCCGCGCTTTGTCTCCGCGTGCATCTGGTCTCGGCGGGTCGGGGCCCCGGGCTCGAGGCCCGCCCCCGGCCCCGCGGCCCCTCCCTCGGCCTGGGCGCGCAGCCTTTCACCGCCGCGAATAGTGACTAAACATTACAAGAAGGCCGGCCGCGCAGTTCCAGGAATCGGGGGGCGGGGCGCGTGGCCGCGTATATACCCGCGAGCGCGGCCTCCGCCGCCGCTCCGAGCCGGACACGCTCCCCGCGCCGCCGTCGCCCTCGTCCTCGCCGCCCGCCCGCTCGGGCCCAGCCGCCACCGCGGCCCCTCGCCCTCCCCTCCCGGCCCCCTCCTCCGGCGCTGCCCGCCTGGCCATCTCTCCCCCCCGGGGCGCGTCGGATCGGCCCGAGGGACCGCGCGCTCCGGAGAGAGCCCCTTTGTGGACTTCACGGCCGCCAACATCTGGGCGCAGCGCGGGCCACCGCTGGCCGCCGCGCCGCCGCCGCCACCTCGCCTTGGGGACCGTAGGAAGCGTAGCCCCGAGGCCGGAGACTTCGGTTCGGGACCAGGTAGGAAGGGAGGAGGAGAAGGGGGGGGCACGGCGTAGGGAAAGGGTGGGGGCCTTGCTTCGGCTCAAGGAGCTTTTCCCGGTTTCTCCTCCCCTTCCCGGGTCATTCCCGGCAGGGAGGGGACGAGGTTGGGGGACAGAGCGGATGGAAGCCGGAGATCCCAGGTTCCCGTAATACTCAGGCTGGGGGCCCCTCGGGCTTCTCCAGTCTCCTCCCCACCCTGTTCCCCCCTCCCCACCTCCACCACCACCCCATCCATACCTCGGGTTTCTCTCCCTCCTCCCCCAACCCCGGTACTCCTCGCCCCGGGCCACCGGACTGAAAGGCGCCCAAGGCGTCCCGGGGCTTCTAGTCTCGGTCCCCACCCGGGCCGCGCTCTTGGAGACCCAAGTTCCGCGCGCGAGTTTTCCACTCGGCGTCCTCCTAGTGCGCCCGGGGCAAGGCGACAGCAGAGGCTGGGAGGGCTTCTCGGGGTAGCTGGGTCGGGCAGCGGGTGTCCCCCGTCGCCCGGTCGCTGGAGGCTGGCTGGGGATCGGGGCCGGGCGCGCTGGAGGATTCCGGGCACTCATGCGGCGCGCGCCTTCCTCTCCGCAGCCCCCCGGGATGCGGTAGCGGCCGCTGTGCGGAGGCCGCCGAGCAGCAGCAGCCGCCGCCGCCGCGCAGATCCACGCTGGCTCCGTGCGCCATGGTCACCCACAGCAAGTTTCCCGCCGCCGGGATGAGCCGTCCCCTGGACACCAGCCTGCGCCTCAAGACCTTCAGCTCCAAGAGCGAATACCAGCTGGTGGTGAACGCCGTGCGCAAGCTGCAGGAGAGCGGATTCTACTGGAGCGCCGTGACCGGTGGCGAGGCGAACCTGCTGCTCAGCGCCGAGCCCGCCGGCACCTTCCTCATCCGCGACAGCTCTGACCAGCGCCACTTCTTCACGCTCAGCGTCAAGACCCAGTCGGGGACCAAGAACCTGCGCATCCAGTGCGAGGGAGGCAGCTTTTCGCTGCAGAGTGACCCCCGGAGCACGCAGCCGGTGCCCCGGTTCGACTGCGTACTCAAGCTGGTACATCACTATATGCCGCCCCCGGGAGCCCCCTCCTTCTCCTTGCCACCGACGGAACCCTCATCCTCGCCTTCGTCCGAAGTGCCCGAGCAGCCACCCGCCCAGCCGCTCCCCGGGAGCACCCCACGGAGAGCCTATTACATCTACTCTGGGGGCGAGAAGATACCCCTCGTGTTGAGCCGCCCCCTCTCCTCCAACGTGGCCACCCTGCAACATCTCTGCCGGAAGACGGTTAACGGCCACCTGGACTCGTATGAAAAAGTCACCCAGCTGCCTGGACCCATTCGAGAGTTCCTGGACCAGTACGATGCTCCACTTTAAAGAGCAAAGGGCGGGGGTTGGAGCGGGGCCTGGGGTCCCCTCCTCCGAGGCACATGGCACAAGCACAAAGATCCAGCCCCAGTCAGTCCTGTAGCTCTGGGTGAGCCAGGGAGCACACAGGCTCTCCTTTCCGGCCCTCCCCTCGGCAGAGTGGGGCTAGTTGGACCTGGAATGTGTTTGAGGGAAGGGGGAGTGCCACTCGCCTCCCCTCCCTGGGCTCCAGCTTCTCAGAGGACCCAGCTGGCCTGGTGGGACAATAGCAGCAACGACAAGTGGAGTCTCCTCTACCCTTGCTCCACCCCTCCCCTACTTCCCAAGTTGGTGGGGGGGGGTGCAACTCAGCGTGTTAACTAATGACAACTGCAGGGGGAATCTTCAAACTTTCCATCGGAACTTGTTTGCCTTTGATTTCGTTTAAACCTGAGCAGGCGCCAGGCTTGAAGGATGGAAGAGAGAGCCCTTGAGAGGTGGGGGGAGGGGGGAACAGGACTGCAGGCTGGCCAAGGAAATGGCCACTCACACTGCCTAGCCCAGGTGAGACGTGATGGCAGCATACTCCACTGCCTGGCTGTCGGGAGAGGGGAAAGGGGGGGGTACCTCAATAGAGCCATCCTGGTACCCCCCCTCCCTTGGGGCAGCCAGTGAAACCCAGGTCCCAAAGTCCACTGGTGCCCCAGATCCCTTCCCCCTTTTAAGGAGGAAGTGGCATTTGGAAGGGGGATGGGTGGGGCTGGTCAGTTGGCCTCCTTTCCCAGGACCTGGGGAAGGCAGGTGAAGAAACGAGCCATCTTGGACCTCAGGTCCCCTAAAGAAGATGGGGGATTATACTTTGTGCCTCCTATGTCTGCCTAGGAGACTTGCCTTAAATGCTCCCTGTCCCATGGATAGGGACTGGCGCACAAGGAGCCAAACACTCAACCAATCAGGCAGGATTCATCCAGCTGCCACTGACCAGGGGAAGTGGGTGGAGGTGGGAAGACCTCATCCTCCCTGGTGGGCACTGGGTGGGTGCTGTCCAGTCCTAGGCACCTTGAAGTCAGCAGCCAACAGGTCCCGTTGCCCTCCAGACCTGCAAAGCTCTCCCTCCTGGCCTGGGGTTGGGGAGTAGGAGAAGGCAGGAAGTCCTGGAGAAGCCTGCGCCTGCCACTCCAGCTGCTCTGGCTGGGTTACAGCACTGGTCAGTATCAACGCACGAGAATGTAGCAGTGACGGAATTACCTGGAACTGTTCTTGTTGGGGGGAGGGAACAACAACAAATACACAAGTTTTCTGTGTCAGGTATGGGGCTGGGTGGGGCAGCTGTGTGTTGGGGTGGCTTTTTTCTCGTTTTTTGTTTGTTTTTTAATAATGTTTACAATCTGCCTCAATCACTCTTTTATAAAGATCCCACCTCTAGCCCTGGCCCCTCTTTCCCCCACTCAGGCCTTCGAGGCTGTCAGGAGATGCTTGAAGAACCCACCCAAACCCCGGTTCAAGTCAAACTTTGCACATATTTATATTTATACTCAAAAAAGAAACATTTCAGTAATTTATAATAAAGAGCACTATTTTTTAATGAAAAAAAATGTGTGACTTGAGCCTTCTTACCCCTCCCCTTCTCTGCCACCTCGAAAGGAGGACCAGCTCTGCTACTCCAGTCTCTGCCTCTGCCCCACATGCATATACTACATCAGCCTAGCCCATGTGTGTCACAGGCAAGCCAGCTAGACTGCCACTGAGGAGTAATTCCAGCTAGTCTGATTCAGCTCTGACTATACACAAAGTAGTTTGAAGGAAGTGCCAACTGCAAAGGGTACAAAAGGGAGCAGGCTGAGCTGTGGTCAAAGCTGTTAGGAGCCCACCAGCTATTTGGCAGGTTGGTGTTCTGAGAAAGTAAGCCCAGTTTTGTTTTGTTTTTTCTGGGGGGGTGGTCCTGACAGTGACTTGTGACTTCAGCCCTCACAGCTTGTGGGGAGTGGTGATCGCCTTGTATGCAGATGGGGCTCTGAGATAGGTGTTGATGGTTTCCTGGCCATGGGCCACCAGGTAGGGTCCTACCAGAAGCAGCAACCATCTCCTCCACCTGTCGTTTCTCCCACACCTGGACACTTAGCAGCTACCTGGTTTGAGTGCAGACATCCCACAAAGCACGGCTGTGCGCTCTGTGGACTGGTCAGTTCTGTGCCTAAAGAGCCGCTCCGCATAAATATTTGTCCATTGAGTGATGGCAGCGACTCAGGTTCTGGGAGGTTAAGCAACCGGCCCAAGGACACAGCAACTGAGACTGTGGGAACGACAAAGAGTTGGGACCCATGGGCATTTGAATTCCAAAGCTGGGGCATTAAGTCTGCCTTCTGCATTAAGGATATACCCACCACAGTTGCCTCTTAAAAAGAAAGCTAAGAAGTTAGTTCCCACCTACACACACTAGAGCAAAAACACTCCCACACTGCATTCCTTCCCTGCTTCCTTCCTTTGCTCCCCAGACCTGAGCAGGTGAGAGAAGAGGTTGATCTGGGTTCCTTGTCTGAATTTTAAGTGCCTAAACCAGATGGCAGAGCGGTCCTCTGGGCTCTCAGCATCCAATGAATTACCCCAGGAGTCAGTGTCCCCAAAGCAAACAGGAGAACAAATCAACAGCGTCCTTTTTCATTCCCGTTTCCTGGACTGGTGGGGGAAATGATCTAAAAGGATGAGAGGGGGCTGGGCCAAGCAGGAGACCACTGGGTGGATGGAGCGCCTGGAACTCAACACTAAAGAGACCATCAACTCGAACTGGGATTGCAGGCTCAGGCAGTCACGTCTATCCTCAGCGTCCTCCAGGAGTTAAGAGCTGGGGAAAACTTCTAGATCCTGCCTGATGTTCACCTGCCTCTTGCTTCAGCGGGAATGACAGCCTTTGTGGAAACTGGAGTGCACTGGGCTCCTGTCCTTGGCCCCGCGGGTAACTGGCTGTTTGGCCAGGGGTTCTAGGCTCATAGGACATTTGTCTGCTCTCCTCTGCCTTCCTCCTGGAGGCTGAGACTTGGACTGGGGAGACCCTGGCTTACATCCCTTATGTACAGCTCACTGCCTGTAAGAGCCTTCTGGGTCTCCAATTCAGACGATCGGGGGCGTTCAGGGTGGTTATGGCCGTAGACTCCAATTCAGATCAGATTGGTGGAAGCCTCAGGATTTGCACACCAGGAAAACAAGAGCCAGAGAATGTAAAAAGCGACCCAGTGAGCTAGCACCTAGCAAGTGTCTCCATCTCTCCCGGGCCAGTGGCTCCTTCCTTTCTTCCCTGCCTCCCACCCCTGTTACCCACACTAGTACTTCCATGAGTCTCTGGACTGTCAGGGAACATCACTCCTTCTCCATCGGCCTTGGTCCTGGCAGCCTGGGGAAGGGCTACTCCTGGTTTCAAGTCCGGGAAGGACTTGCAGAGTGTGGGACAAACTCCACGTGGCTTGAGCAGAGACACCCCATGGCAGTAAGGAGAGAGATGGCTGTTCAGGGCCCTCTGCTCTATTTCCTTGCTTCTTCAGCTGCAAGAATCCACCCAAGAGGCCCCAAGCTCCCTGCTAAGTGCTGTTTTGGGCAGGCCTCCTGATGATTCCGAGCCAGGAATGGGAAATCCAAGGCCTGCTGAAGGGGAGGGGGGAATGGGGCGGGGGTAGGGAGGAGGCCACCGGCAGGGAGCCTGGGGATGGAAATAAACCCGCACCAAGCATCCCAGGCTAGAGACTGAGTAAGGGTGTTTGGGAGGGGGCGCCGCAGGGGTGGTGGGTACCAGGCGGAGAGGTGAGGGGAGGGCAGAGACCACAATCAGCGGGGTTGGGTAGACGGAGGGGTGTGAGATGACCACTCCGGGGTGAGCGGAGCCCCCGGGCCGCGCGGCCCCTTTTCTTTCTTTCTCTCTGCGCCCTGCCCCGCCCCGCCCCCCTCGGGTTTCGGCGGCCGCCGGGCGGGCGGGCGGGCGGGCGCGTCGCTCGGAGGCCGCCCTCTGCCAGGAAGAGTCACTTCCCGGACGCCGCGGGAGCCCTGGAGGAGCTATGCGAAGAATGTCCGCGCGCAGCGCCGCGCACAGCCGCGCAGGGGGCGGCACCTCCCCGGCCGCGCCCCCGGCCACTGCCCCCCGCTGGCCACGCCCCGCGCTGACCACGCCCCCGGCCGCCCAGCGCCGTCGCCACGGCAACGGGATCACAGGCGCTCGGGCGCTGTTTATTCTCAGCCCAGTGCCAGGAAACTGGGCTCGGAGGCCGCCAGGCGCACATCCCCGGTGGGGGCGGGAAGGAATCCATCATTGGTCAGCGAGGGTCAGTGACACCCACCCTCCCCTTCACCCCCCGCCCCCCGGAGACGGCTCTGAAAGCCTTGACTCTCCTCCCGGCAACGCATGCATCATGTTTGCTGGCCCTGGAAGAGCAAACCTGCCTGGCCCCAACACAACTCCATCCAGGGATCCTCTCCCCGAGCAGCGCACGGCCCCCTCCCCACTCGTTCGTCATCGGCCTCGCACACCCATCCTGAGTGTGTCAGGGAATGTTCGAGGCTCGGGCGATTTAGGGTTCAACAAGACAAGAGGGCCTGCTGGGGTTTGGCACTCCAGCACCTCCCAGAACAATAAATTAGTAAATATGTAAACTCATTAAATAAATAAGGACATGTATTTGTGTCACTGGGCATGTTTTCACGACATGACAGCTGCACGACTCTGTGAGGGAGCATGGCCGGCTTGTTCAGGGTTAGTTAGCCCTGTAAGCCTGGTAAATTAGGGTTGGTCACTGGAGGAACAGGTCCCAGATCTAAGGATAATCCTTTCAGGGTGGCAGAGGAGAAGGAGGGAGGGAAGGAGGGAGGGAGAGAAGGAGGGAGGGAGGGAGGGAGGCAGGCTCCAGTTTAGAACCCAAAGCTCATTCCTTAAACCCCTTTCCTTTTTTGGTTTTTCAAGGTAAGGTCTCACTCTAGCCCAGGCTGACCTGGAATTCACTATATAGTGTCAGACTGGCCTCCAACTCACAGTGAACCTCCTACCTCTGCCTCCTGAGTGCCACCACGCGCAGCTCTTAAACCCCTCTTCAATCGGTCCAGAGTCCCTCATCTTGTTTCCCAGACCCTCTGAAAGCCTATGGCTGGTCCCCTCGGGATGTGGACAAAACTGCAGATTCCTGGACTCCATCTGCAATTCTTGTCAATCAGACACCCAAGTGGAAACCTAGAATCTGACTATGAGGCCCTTTCTATGACTCACAGACCACCTGCATGGAGAAGGCAAGCTTGGGTCTCCAGACTTCCAGGGCAGGCAGTTACCCTCTAATACCTTGACTAAGCTGGAGCTGGAAAGTGTGCAGAGAGGGGAGACCCAGCATTCACCTGCATTCCCCGCAGCCACAGCAAGCCTAGACAAGTGCCGTTCCAGGTCTCTGGGCCCAAGGACAGAAGGGGCCAGGGAGCATGATGGTGTGTTCCTTTCCTGGTGCTGAGCTCTCCCAGCTGTGCTGTGCTGGGAACAGGCCAGACGTTTGTGAAATCCTTGGGTGAGCCTGACCCACTCTCATGAGGACTGCCTGTGGAAGCTGGTGCTGGGAGGGGGATGGGGGGCTGTTCCCAGAAGCAGGGAGAACTCTGGACTTCCCACTCCTGAGTGCTCTGGATTGCAGCACAGCCTTAAGCAATAGTAGCAGCCTGGAAGGCAGCTTGCAGAGAAGCAGAGGTCCCCATGCGTTTCCAAAAAGAAACTCGGGGGCTGGAGAGCTGGCTTAGCAGTTAAGGCGCTTGCCTAGGAAGCCTAAGGATCCAGGTTCGATTCTCCAGGTCCCATGTAAGTCAGATGCTCAAGGTGGTGCATGCATCTGGCGCTGGTTTGCAGTGGCTAGGAAGCCCTGGAGTACTATTCTTTACTCCTCCTCCTCCTCTCTCTTTCTCTCTCTTTGTCTCAAATAAATAAAAATAAATCTTAAAAGAAAAAGAAAAGAAAAGAAACTCGGGGCTCTTCATGCTACAACTGTGGACTGCCTGCACCCCATATAATCGCTACTGGTTCTCATAGCCTACTGGTTTTCATAGCAAGCCCAGACTTAAAAACAGGTTTGTTATGCACATGACACAAGAAAATTCATTTCCTCTCTTTCTCCTCCCTCCCCCAAAACTTGCATGATAAAAATCTTCTCAGACTGAAAACATTACTTAGCACCTGTAATGTACAGAATATAGAAGGTAGGGGTATATATATGAAATACAAAATCCCTGAGTCTTCCAGGAAGCTGTGATGCCGCACAACTCGGAGGGCACTGTTCCTAATGGGTGCTATGAGGCTGTGAGATGGAGGCTCCAGGGGTCCTGGACTCTAGGGTGATTGGCAGCCCCCGATGGGTGCATACACAATGACACCAACACCGCCCTGCACTGGAGGTCAGAGACAACAGGATATATTCCTGTCTTCAAGATGCTCACGGTGTGAAAGGGGAACCCGACTGAAAACCGAGAAGTATCCTAAAAAGGAATGGGTATAAAAATAAAACGGTTTACAGGGTACAGCTGGGGGTGTCCGGGAGGAAATGACCTGCGGTGGCTTCCCAGAAGGGGAAGACTGTGAATTGAGGAGAAACAGCAGGCACGTCTTCCACAGCTCAGAGAAGGCGCTCTGTGCAGCAGAACAGGGAAACAGCCAGGAAAAGGGAAATTTGGGGGAACTCTGGCAACTTTGGTATGTCCCCATGGGGCACATCCGTGGAAGACTCATCTTCTAAAAATACTGTTTTTGTCATGTCCCACATGCAGCCCAGCCCATGAGATCCATGCTGCTTTGCCTTGGCACTCTCCACCAAGCCAGGTTTCCCAACCCTCGGGCTCTAAGTACTGCAAAAAGCTGTCTTCACCTCTCGCGGCCACCCCACCCCCACTCTACCATCTGGTTCTCATCAGGGTGGCCCCTCACCTGCACCACCCCACTTCTCTCCCCGGTTCACCTGTGGGGATTATCCCTTGTACCCAGCCTTCCTTCTCTTCAGTGCTGCCTCTCGATCTTCCAGACTGCCTTCCTCGACAGCCTTAGCCCTGGAGACCGCTCTCTCGCTCTCTCCGAAACATACAAAGGTACCATTCATTTCTCACCTGGTCATATAACTGTCTCTTTCCAAAGTGGACTGTGAATGCTCAGAGTGAGAAATTCACTCTCCCTCAGTAATGACTGCTCGGCACTGTGTCTTCTGCTGCCCCCCCCCCCCCCCCACCTGTGCTGGGGGTTGAAGCCTCCACTTCCAGTGAGCTCTGTCCCCAACCCCTTTTGTAGCTTTTTACGTTCTTCCGGCTCGTGGTAGAAGCCCGCAGACACTGGACTTGTGGCCATACGAAAGAAGAAAGTCTTTTTAAATAATGGGGTTTCCTAAACTATTAAAATAACAGTTGTTTGTTCACAACTTTATTTATTTATTAAGTTTTTTGAGACAGGGCCACATTTACCCCTTGCTGGCCTTGAATGATTTTGTGAGACAAGGTTTTACTGCATAGTCCAGGCTCTCTCTCTCTTTTTTTTTTTTTTTTTCGAGGTAGGGTCTCACTCTGGCCCAGGCTGACTGGAATTAACTATGTATTCTCAGGGTGATCCTCCTACCTCTTCCTCCCAAGTGCTGGGATTAAAGGTGTGCGCTACCACACCCTGCTTAGTCCAGGCTCTTTTTTTTTTTTTTTTTTTTTTTTTTTTTTTGGTTTTTCGAGGTAGGGTTTCACTCTAGTCCAGGCTAACCTGGAATTCACTATGTAGTCTCAGGGTGGCCTTGAACTCTTGGCAATCCTCCCACCTCTGCTTCCCAAGTGCTGGGATTAAAGGCATGCGCCACCACGCCCAGCCTAGTCCAGGCTCTTTTGAGCTCACTAGGTAGCCCAACTAGTGCCTGCAACGTGAAATCTCCCTGCCTCCAGCCTCTAAGTGTTGGGATTACAGACATGAACCACTGTGTTGGGTCTTTCTTTCTCTCCAGGGTCTCATGTAGCCTAGGCTGGTCTCAGACACCAAGGATGATACTGAATTTCTTTCTTTTTTAAAAGTTTTTTTTAAAGATTTATTTTTATTTATTTGAGACACACAGAGAGAGGAAGAGGCAGAGAGAAAGAGATAATGGGCGTGCCAGGGCCTCCAGCCACCGCAAATGAACTTCAGATGCATGCACCATCATGTTCATCTGGCTTACATGGGACCTGGAGAATCGAACCGGGGTTCTTAGGCTCCACAGGCATACATCTTAACCTCTAAGTCATCTCTCCAGCCCTTCAGGTTTTTGTTTCTTTTTGACAACTTCCATAATTATAGACAATAAGCCATGGTAAGTCCCTCCCTCCACACTGATACTGAATTTCTTTTTTTTCTTTTTGGTTTTTCGAGGTAGGGTTTCACTCTGGCCCAGGCTGACCTGGAATTCACTATGTAGTCTCAGGGTGGCCTCGAACTCACGGCGATCCTCCTACCTCTGCCTCCCAAGTGCTGGGATTAAAGGCGTGAGCCACCATGCCTGGCTGATACTGAATTTCTGATCCTGATCCTACTGCCTGATTACGGGCATGGAGCATGCACCATCATGCCTGGGTTATGCAGTGCTGGGGGGTGGGACTCAGGCTTTGTGCATGATGGGGAACCCTCCACCCACTGAGCTGTCCCACCAGCCCTAAATATGTGAACTCTTTTTTTACTTGAGGTGCTGAGGATTGAACCCAGGGCTTTACAAATGTGTTAGTCAAATGCTGTACCACTGAGCTACATCACCAGCCCAAGAAAAAGAATTCTAATAGGCCACCTCAATCTGATGGAATTCTGAATTGCAGGTAAAATTTAAGAAAACCACTTTCCACATGAGCATCTGTGGTGTAGAAGGGTTTGGGGCCTGTCTCCAGTCACACACAAGCAGCGGTAGAACCATCTGGGATGGATAACCTGACTCAGAATCTCGCCCTTTCCATAGTGGGAGCACCCTCCACCCCACCCAGGAACTCCACTTAGCAGCAACTATGAAAGCACTTGGCTCCGGCCAGCCAGCACCGTGGTCAGCCCTGGAGGCAGGCCCTGCCTTCCTGTAGACCTTGGGTGGATGGCAGGAGCGCAGACGATCCATCTTTCAACCTGGAAGCCCCGGCTGTTTCCAACAGAGGATCCACAAGATAACCAGCAAGGCTTCTGGCTTGGCTGGAAACTCCAATTTCCTCCTCACTATCCTTTCCAAAAACTGGGGAATGAGGAGGTGGTGGTCAGGAAGTGACTTTTATTTGTTTTTGTTTTTGTCCGTCCCCCCACCCCAGGTAGGGTCTCACTCTAAATCAGACTGATATGGAATTCCCACTGCAGTCCTGGACTAGCCTCGAACTCAGTTATCCTCCTACTTCTGAGTGCTGGGATTAAAGGCATGTGTCACCGTGCATGGCTCAAGTTCCTTTTTGCTGTAGAATCCTGTGAAAGGAAGCTGGTGGGAGAGGAACCAGCCAGGGGAGGAGAGGGAGGCAAAGGTCTGGCAGGAGGGCTGCCTAGCCAGCTTGTCCAAGGAAGGAGAGATGATCAGTGGTTCTAAGTACTGGCCCATATGTTGAGGTTTCCCCACTGGACTCCTCAGAAACCTCACAGGGCTAGAGTTTGGATGAGAATTCAGGCAGGACCCTGAGGAGGCTTGGGCCAGAGCTCTGGAGTGCGTGTGTGTGTGTGTGTGTGTGTGTGTGTGTGTGTGTGTTGGGGGGGTGGGCAGAAGCACAAACAAGACCCTCCCCTGGGCCATTTTCCAGGCCTCTCCAGTCTAAGAGAAGGAATCAGGAGGTCAACTGAGGCACCCAGTTGCAGCAAGAGACCTTTGCCTGCGCACACGCAGTTCAGGGACTGAGCTGTCAGTTCTGAGTGGAGGACATCAAGGCCCTGGGGCTCCCAGGCCAGGCTCTGTGCCTGTTAGGAGAGCTGCTTGGACAAGAGCCACGGTTCATGCTGGGAAGAGGCTGTGGGTCCCCTATACAAAGGTGGGGAAGAGGCCAGGTTTGATGAAAGAACTTCCCAGGGGCAAGACCTGCTCACACATGTTGCTGCTTGCCCACTCTGAGTTTTGCCATGCACAAGAGTGACAGAAGGAAGGCTCTGTCCCTTGGATGTGGGCTACACTGTCTTCCCACATGTGTCCAGGGCTTGTCAAGCTCCAGGTGTGGGCAGGACAGCCAATCTCAGACCACCAGGCAGCTCTCAAGGCAGAGACAGTGGCAGGGTCCTTTCTATCCAGACCCAGGATCAAAAGAAGACCTTGGAAAAGCTGGGCATGCTGGCACACACGCCTTAAATCCCAGCACTTAGTAGACAAAGATAGGAGGATCGCCATGAGTTCCAGGCCACCCTGAGACTGCATAGTGAATTCCATGTCAGTCCGGGCTAGAGTGAGATAATAATCTAAAGAGAGAGAGAGAGAGAACCTTGGCCTCATAGACAAGGTTTAAGTACCTGAGTCAACCTGCCCAGGCATAGGTGGAACTCAGCTGCCCAGTCATGGGTATGCGCTTGCTGGTCTCTCTAGGGTTTTATTGAAAGCAGATAAGAACCACACAACAATGCTGCGGGCCTCGGACTTCTGCTGGGCCCGGGGAGAAGAAGAATAGATTGCCATGCCACAGCCCTCTTCTAGGTCCTGGAACCCAGCACCTTCACCAGTATGTTTCATTTGCTTTGCAAACACGGTTATGGGCAGGGATTCCAGCACGCCCAGCACTACTCCACCTGCTCGGAGCATAGAAACTCAAAACTCCAGTCACTGGGCTGGGGAGATGGCTTAGTGGTTAAGGCGCTTGCCTGCAAAGCCAATGAACCTAGGTTTGATTCCCCAGGACCCACATAAGCCAGATGCACAAGGTGGCACATGTGTCTGGAGTTCATCTGCTGCAGCCAGAGGCACTGGTGTGCCCATTCTCTCTCTGTCTCTCTGTGTCTCTCTCTCTGCTTCTCTCTCAAATAAATAAATAAAAATTAAAAATATATATTTAAAAAAAAACAAAACTCCAGTCACCTTACCAGTTAGGTACTATCATTGTTCCTATTAATTTTGTAGAAACTTTTATTTATTTATTTATTTTCTTTGTTTTTCAAGGTCCCATCTCACTCTAGCCCAGTCTGACCTGGAATTCACTCTGTAGTCTCAGGGTGGCCTTGAACTCATGGTAATCCTCCTACCTCTGCCTCCCCGAGTGCTGGGATTAAAGGTGTGCATCACCACTCCTGGTAGAAACTGATATTTATTATCAAAGTCATATTCAATGTCAACAAGATGCTGCAACTAGAAAAAAACCATGTTGATGTTGTGCTGGAGAGATGGCTTAACGGTTAAGAGACAGAATCTCTACCGGGCTTGGTGGCACATGCCTTAAATCCCAGCACTCGGGAGGCAGAAGTAGGAGACTTGCTGTGAGTATGAGGCCAGCCTGGGACTACAGAGTGAGTTCCATGTCAGCCTGAGCTAAAGTAAGACCCTACCTCAAATACACCACCACCACCCCCCAAAAAAAAGACTGGGCATCTTGCTGCTGCAAGGAGCTATCAGACTGGAAAGGACAAAGGACTAGTAGCTCTGGCTCTGGTTTGTTCTGGCTCCACCTCCCACTGTCATAGGCACTTTGGGGTCACAGATATATGCACTACTTTGCATCTGGCTCTATACGGGTAATGAGGAATTGAACCCAGGCTGGCAGGCTTTACAAGAAAGCACTTTTTTTTTTTTTTTTTGGTTTTTCGAGGTAGGGTCTCACTCTGGCCCAGGCTGACCTGGAATTAACTATGTAGTCTCAGGGTGGCCTTGAACTCATGGCGATCCTCCTACCTCTGCCTCCCGAGTGCTGGGATTAAAGGCGTGCGCCACCACGCCCGGCTAAGGAAGCACCTTTAACTGCTGAGCTATCTTTCCAGCTCAACAAAACAGTTTTTATTTTATTTATTTATTTATGAGAGAGATAGAGGAGAGAGAGAGGAAGAGGCAGATAGACAGAGAGAATGGGCACACCAGGGTCTGTAGCCACTGGCTTAAGTGGGTTCTGGGGAATTGAACTGGGTCTTTAGTCTTCACAGGCAAACACCTAAACCTCGAAGCCATCTCTCTGGCCCTTGTTTTGTTTTTTAACAGTATCTCATGTAGCCCAGGCTGGCTTCAAACTCACTGTGTAGCAGAGGGTGACCTTGAGCTCCTGATCCTCCTGCCTCCACTTCCCAAGTGCTGGGATTAAAGGCATGCGCCACCACGCCCGGCTTTGGTTTTGTTTTGAGACAAAGTCTTGCTATGTTGTCATTGCTAGCCTTGAATTTGCAACAATCCTCCTGCCTCAGCCTCTGGAGAGCTAGGATTATAGATGTGAGCCAGTATACTTGGCTTGTTCCTTTTTTTCTCCCCCTATAGAACAGCAAATAGTATAATTTTCCCAGTATCACACAGGCAAGCTGGGGTAGAGCTGGGATCCAGCTTGTGGCCAAAGTGCACATTGTGCCTCTGGGCCCAGCCTCACCCCAGCTCTGGCCTTGGGCAGGGGAGCCTTGAATTAGCAGAGGGCAAGTTGTGAGGATGGAAAGGCAAAAAGGCTGCGTATGTGACCCACACCACTGTTCAAGGCGTATGACCTGGGGCGGGTGCCTGGGCTGTTGCTCTATTCCTAGAGGTGTCAGGACAACCTGTCTCTCAGCCAAGGGTGGTGGCTCACACCTTTAATTCCAAAACTGGAGAGGCTGAGAGGTAGGAGAATCAGAGTGAGTTCCAGGTCAGCCTGTCTCAAAAAAACAAAACAAAAAAACAAGGTTTGGAGAGATGGCTCAGGGGATAAAATGCTCAAGCTGGAAGACTCACGTAAAAAGTGAGAGGCCTTAGCAGACAGACGCCTTTAAGCACTCCAGCAGAGGTAGGCAATGTAGAGATGGCCACCCTGAGAGGCAATTCCAGATAAGAGGACCTCCAGGTGCAGACTTGTAAACCCAGGTTGCAATGTAGAGATGGAAGGCAGAGATAAGAGGACCTCCAGGTGCTGTCAGGACACGTCCGTCTTGGCACATGTGCGCTCTTACACATGAACATTTACGCACACATACACACACAAATAAATACATTTTATAATATTTATTTTTATTTGGGAGAGAAAGAGAGAGAAAAAATGAAACACCAGGGCCTCTTGCTGCTACAAAGGAACTCCAGACACATGAGCCAGTCTGTCTGGCTTTACGTGAGTACTACGGAATCAAACCCGGGCCAACAGGCTTTGCAAGGAAGCGCCTTCAACCACCTGGTCATCTCCAGCATCCCACATTAAAAGGAAAATGTTTAGGGGGTGTGATGGTGCATACCTTTAATCCCAGCTCAGGAGGCAGAGGTAGGAAGATCACTGTGAGTTTGAGGCCAGCCTGGGACTACAGAATGAGTTCCAGGTCAGCCTGGTGAGTCTCTAAAAAAATGTTTAGAGTCCATGGTTTCCTGTTTGAGGGGAGTGGAGGAAGTTGGAGAAATGTTCCTTCCTGTTCCCTCTCCTTGGTTTCTTCTAAACCTCTGCCTTATAGGCTTGATGTATTTTCCTTCTTTTCTTTTTTCTTTTCTTTTCTTTTCTTTTCTTTTCTTTTCTTTTCTTTTCTCTTCTTTTCTGATTTGTCGAGGTAGGGTCTCACTCTAGCTCAGGCTGACCTGGAATTCACTCTGTAGTTTCAGGGTGGCCTTGAACTCACAGCGATCCTCCTATCACTGCCACCCAAATGCTGGGATTAAAGGTGTGATTCACCACGCCCAGCTTCTTTTCTTTTCTTTTTCTCTTTCTTTCTTTCTTTCTTTTTTTTTGAGGTAAGGTCTCACTCTGGTCCAGGCTGACCTGGAATTAACTATATAGTCTCAGGGTGGCCTCAAACTCATAGCGATCCTCCTACCTCTGCCTCCCAAGTGCTGGGATTAAAGGGGTGTGCCACCA
Organism: Orientallactaga sibirica; assembly: GCA_036365145.1. NCBI lineage: Eukaryota > Metazoa > Chordata > Mammalia > Rodentia > Dipodidae > Orientallactaga > Orientallactaga sibirica. The sequence goes on from JAEOAD010000013.1 coordinate 5,123,690, forward strand.
CGCCCGGCTTCTTTTCTTTTTCTTTTTTTAAATTAAATTTAAGTGCTGTGATCAAAGGCATGCGTCACAGCACCCAGCTTAATTTTATCTTATTTTAGGGCTGGAGAGATGGCTTATTGGTTAAGGTGCTTGCTGGCAAAGCCAAGGTTCAATTCCCCAGTACCTATGTAAATCCAGATGCTCAAGGTGGCACATGCATCGAGAGTTCATTTGCAGTGGCAAGAGGCCCTGGCCCACCCATATGCGCTTGCTCTCTCTCTCTCTCTCACACACACACACAATAAAAAGAATTTTTGTTTTGTTTTTCTTTTTCAAGGTAGGGTCTCACTTTAGTTCAGGCTGACCTGGAATTCACTATGTAGTTTCAGGCTGGCCTCAAACTTACAGCAATCTTCTTACCTTAGCCTCCAGAGTGCTGGGATTAAAAGTGTGCACCACCATGCCTGGCAAAAAAAATTTTTGACAAGTGTGGTAGCACACACCTATAATCCCAGTTCTGGGAAGGTAGAGGCAGGAAGCTCTGGAGTTCAAGGTCATCCTTAGCTACTTAATGAGTTGAGGCCAGACTGGGCTATGTGAGACCCCGTCTCAAAAGACAAATAAGGGCCAGGGGTGCTTGCTGGTGTACGCCTTTAATCCCAGCACTCTGGAGACAGAGGTAGGCGTGAAACCCTATCTCATAAAACCAAAAAAAAAAAAAAAAAAAAAAGTAATAGTAATAAAATAAATTTTTTTCCCCAAGCCAAGTCCAATGTTGTCCTCGGCTGCTCAGGAGGCAGAGGAAGAACGATTGCTTGAGCCTGGGAGTTCAGGACCAAACTGGGTAATGTACCTAGAACCCATCTCTCTAAGAGATTCAGGGGCAGGGGCTGGGTGGGTCATGCCTGTAACCCTGGCACTCAGGAAACCAAGGCAGGAGGATGGTGAGCAACAGCTCTCTGGCAGTTCCATTTGCCTCTTTGTCCCTATGGGATCCAGCAGGTCTCTGAATCTGTGTTATGGAGAAGCAGAAGGAGTAGGAATAGATATTTTCTCTTCTTTTTTAAAAAAAAATATTTTATTTTTATTTATTTATTTATTTGACAGAGAGAGAGGGGGGGGAGAGACAGAGAGAGCGAGAGAGAGAATGGGCGCACCAAGGCCTCCAGCCACTGCAAACAAACTCCAGATGCGTGCATCCCCTTGTGCATCTGGCTAACATGGGACCTGGGAAATTGAACCTGGGTCCTTTGGCTTTGCAGGCAAACGCCTTAACCACTAAGCCATCCCTCCAGCCCAAGAAGAGACATTTTCTTTCCTTACATCGTTCAGGAAGAGGAGATTATGTCCTTACTTTTTCTTGGACAGAGGGACAGCAAGATAGATATCCCTTTATATCCACTAAAGAAGCTTTGGGCAGTGGGGCAGGCTGAAAAGATGAGCAAGGATGGAGTCGGCCTGCAGGGAGGCCCTGGAGGGAAGGAGTGCACCTCTGCCGCTGCCAGGCAGGGGCTGGGGCTGGTCAGACATTGCCTCACTTCACCACAGGGTTGCTTCCTGCCTTGCTCTGGTGAGGGAGTTGAGCCTTGGCAGCCTTGAATGACCTCTCACAGGAACTGGCCTCTAGAAAGCTTCTGCTAAGCTTCCACAGGCAAGAAGGCGAGGGAGGAGCCTTGCAGCTGGGAGCAGAAAATACAGACAGAGGCCCCACTTCCTTGGCAAGGATATGTAGGGAGAAGTTGAGCCGATGGTCAAGCAGTCAGCCAGCTCTTTCAATGACCAGGATGATGTGACAGAGGTAGACAGGTATGAGGTAGAACCCTCATCCTGCAGGTGCTTCTGTGAGATGCTGCGGGTCAGGCTGGGGACAGCCGGGGCCAGGGGAGGGCGCGTGGTTTTCAAGGGCATCCTTCCTCTGTGCATCCTTGGGCTTGGCAGAGGCAAGAGCTGGAAAAGACCTCCCTGTGACCTTGGCTAAATAAAGGGAGTTCCCCACGTGCCCTCCCCAGCCAGGCTGCAGCCTCTGTCTGCCCGCTCTGTCCCTCACCCACACTCAGGATGCTGGCCTGAAAATGCCTTCTGGAGTACCCAGGACGGACTTACCGAGCCTGGGAAAGAAGAAGGAGGATGCCAAGAAGGCATGGGGTTACACCGTCCCCGAACCACAGGAAGGGGACCGCCCTGCCTCTGATAGACCCACAGCTGCCTGCCCTTCCAGGGACAGGAAGTCAACTGAGTACCAAGCAAGCAGGTGCTGTGCCACAGGCGGTGGGGGGAGGTGGCAGATACCTGGCAGTCAGCTGAGCTAGCCATTGCTCTTCCTGGCCCCGTTGGTTCCCACACTCAAGAGGTAAGATGGAGTGAGGGGTTAGTAGCCTGGGCTTTCTCCCCAATTTGCTTCTGAAGACCTAGTCAGGTGTCTGTATCTGCTCCCCACCTCCTGGGGTGATGATTCATACCAGGTGAGCCAACATCCATATTGTCTCGTACTTAGTCTGTTGCCCTCAGGAAGGGACAAGCCCTTGGACAGTCCTGTTTGTGTGTTTCTTTGCAACAATACCTGACCTGCTCATGGGCTCTGGCAATGGGAGGCAAGTGTTACCTAAACCCTCCTTCCATCAGAGGCCTTTCCTGATGGGCTGCCCAACCTCAGGGCCATCAGGCTTTCAGCCAGGGAGTTACAGTAAACCAAGCCCTCCTTTACCCAGAGACTGCTGTCCTCCTGTCCCAAGCCTCTCAGAGAGGAGATGGACCTCCAGCCCTTCTGGTGCTGTGAAACCCACCCCCGCCCCCATGCCAGGCTATGATGGTTCTCAAAGCCATTTCCAGGGGCTGTGTCATCCTGGCACCGTAGGGCTCAAGCTGCAAAGGACAGCTGGAGCCGCAGCTCGGAAAGGCAGGCTGCCCACTCCAGCCAGGCGGCCCGCTCTTCATGTTCTTGGATCTTGGCCCAGGATCCCTGCAGATTCTAACAAGTTGAACCATCCTCTTGAGTAAAATAGAGTTCAAGGTAATCCCAGACTAGGCTCTGGCAAGGATGTCCATGTGCCCGACATGACAGGTTTTAGGGGTTCTGGAAGTGACATGGGTGGGCCTAATCCACCCCCGAAGGATGGAAACAGGTGGGGTCTAGGGCCACGTTTACAGAGAGCAGGGCACATAGCACCCCTATGCTATTTTCTCTTAATCCCCTGTAGGGCAGAGCTGACTAACCGCTGTTGAGGAAACTGAGACTAGGGGAGGTGAGTGAAGGTTAGAGTTAGTGATGATGGCCTGAGGAGGTGAGAGAAGTCAGCACTTGCATTTAGACTGAGCATGGGGTCTCTGTTCAACCTGTGTCGGCCCTTCTCTGTGAAGGGAGAAGCAGCAGGAAGCCTTTATCTGTCTGCTTTTTGCTTTTTTTTTTTTTTTTTTTTTAAACGGCAGGGTCTCACTTTATCCCCAGTCTGACCTGGAACTCACTCTGTAACCTTAAGCTGGCCTCAACTCTGTGGTGCTCCTGCCTCAGTCTCCCTAGGGCTGGGATTAAAGGCATGAACCACCATACCTGTCTTGCGCGCTTTTTTTTTTTTTCAAGGTAGGGTCTCACTCTGGCCCAGGCTGACCTGGAATTAACTATGTAGTCTCAGGGTGGCCTCGAACTCTCGGCGATCCTCCTACCTCTGCCTCCCGAGTGTTGGGATTAAAGGCGTGCGCTACCACGCCTGGCTTCTTGCGCGCTTTTGTGATGTTGGTGGGGAAGGATCTCCTATAGCCCAGACTGGCCTTGAACTCACGACGTAGCTGGCAGCTGAAGGTGACCTTATCACCTGTTCCACCTGCCTCCACCTTGGGGATGACAGGCCTGTGCCACCATGCACCGTTCAGGACACCAACTTCAACATCACTGGGGATTTGTCTCAACTCTTGTCTTGGTGATTTCAGACCCAGGCTGGCTCTGGTCCTCCTTGTCTAAGTCCGTAGCCATGGCAACCGCAGCGCTGTTGCCCCATCGGCCTGCCCGCCACGTTTAAAGCGGAAGCGAACTCGCTCACACCCGACCACTCTGCCAGCTGTGAATTCCTCGGGCCTTCCATCAGCCCGGCGGGCCCCAACGGGCTTCCTCGCAGCAGGCTGTGAGGTCAGCGCCCGCCCCACCCGCCTTGGAGCTGGCCTCGCGCCGGGGATCCCGGCCCCGGGTCCCCGCTGTCCGCCCCTCCTCCCTGGTCCCTGCGCCCAGATCCCCGCCCCTCGCCCTGGTCGGCGCGCACGGTGCCAGCCTTCACTGGGGTCCCAGCCTCCCCTCACCCCCATCCTACCACCTCCACTCCCATCTCCCCCCCCCACCTCCATCCCCATCCCCTGCTTTGGTCCCCGGCCTGTAACCCTCCAGCAAGTCCCTTCTTGGCCCTTGCACACCGGTCCCTGCCCGGTGCCCGGTGCCCCCCGGTCCTTGTGCGCCTGGCAGCCAGGGAGGCCCCTCCCGCTGAGCCCTATTTCGGGAGCTGGCGCTGCGGGCCTCGGGCAACCCTGCCCGGAAGGAAAGCTATTCTGAGCCCAGGCCGCCTGAGAAGCAGCGACCCCAGGGCTTCCCGGCAGGGTGCGTGCCCGGGACAGAGGGCACGCTAGGGCAGGACTCCCCTCCCTCCGCACCACACCCCACCCCACCTTCCTCACAGGCCGCTTCCAGCGCCCAAGGTCCCACCCATTTTTATTTTTTATTTTTTTGCTATACCGTAGAAACTCCCTCAGGTCGAAGTGTCCAGAGCCTACAGCCTCCAGGTCCATCCCCCAGGGCTCACTGGGCAAATGCCTTGGGCCTGGGCCTCTGCTCTCGCCACCCACCCTCCGTCCGGTAGTCTTTTTCCTTCCTTTTCCACTTGCCTGCCCTTCCTGACTGTAACTTCCCTCCCCATGTGTCTGTGTTGAATCCCCAGAACGGGTGTTCTTCAAATGGTCATGACATGAAAACTGTTAAGCCAGCAGTAGTGGCTCACGTCCTTAATTCCAGCACTCAGGAGGCTGAGGTAGGACAATCACCTTGAGTTTGAGTCCAGCCTGAGCCACTAAGTGAGTTCTAGGTCAGCCTGAGTGAGAGTGAGACCCTGCCTGCCTCCAGACCAAATTGTTTTGATTTGAGACAGTCTTATTTTGTAGTCTAGGCTGGCCCAAATTTACCATGTAGGCCAGGCTGGCTTTGAACTTGAACCTCCTTTCTCAACCTTCCAGGTGCTTGGATTACAGCTCTGAAAATTGTAAAACTGTCACCTTTGCCATTGTACATAGGACACCAAGCCCTTGGGCTGTTTTAAATCCTGTTCAACAAATTCGTCCATAGGATCCAGCTGTGTGCCCCCTTGATCCTTTCTGGCACCAGGGGAGTGACTTCCATGTGTGGCCCTGTGCAGTTGATCATTTCCGGTTCATTCAGTGACATGGGAACCCCTGGCTGGGCTCTTTGAGGCTCCTTTCCATCTGTTTCCACTCTGCTCTACATTGGCCAGACAATATGCATTTTTTTTTTTTTTTTTTTTTTTTTTTAGGGTTTTGGTTTTTCGAGGTAGGGTCACTTCTAGTTGACCTGTTACATTCTCAGAACTCACGGTGATCCTCCTACCTTTGCCTCCCAAGTGCTGGGATTAAAGGCGTGCGCCACCACGCCCAGCAATATCCACCATTCTTAACCATGGCCAAAGAATGTGAAGGAAGTTGATGTTTATCTATATGCCCCTCTGTCAGGTGTCTGTGACAGGGTCTCATGTATCCAGGCTGGCCTTGAACTCACTAAGTAGCCAAAGAAGACATTCAACTTTTTAAAAATAAATATTTATTTGAGAGAGAGAGGCAGATAGAGATAGATAGATAGATAGAGAGAGAGACAATGGGCGTACCAGGGCCTCTAGCCACTGCAAATAAACTCCAGACATATGCACCACCTTGTGCATCTGGCTTATGTGGGTGCTGGGGAATTGAACCTGGGGCCTTAGGCTTCTCAGGCAAGTGCCTTAACTGCTAAGCCATCTCTCCAGCCTAAGACCTTCACCTTCTGATCCTCCTGTCCCACCTCCTGAGTGCTAAGATTACTGGCATGCACCATTATGCCCGATTCATGCAGTTTCCTGGGGACTGGTTGCAATGTTTTGTGCATGCTAGGCAAGCACTCTACCAGCTGAGCTAGGGTCCCAGCTCGGCCAGATGTTTTATATACGTTATCCTGCACTTCTTACACCTGAGTGGCAGCTGATCTGGCTAAACTCAGGCTCTGGAGGGCTTGTGGGAGTTTACAGCCAGCCCTGGGATGGGAAGTGGGCTCCGTTCTTTCTTCTTCAGTACCTGGGAGGGAATCCAGCCGG